>JABXJD010001219.1:30000-55000 GCA_013375575.1 Percina caprodes
AAATACAGGACATGGACTTCAAAAACCGGACTTCTAAAAACCGGACTTCTAAAAACCAGACTTCTAAAACCCAGACTTCTAAAAACCGGACTTCTAAAAACTAGAATTCTAACAACCGGACTTCTAAAAACCAAACTAATAAAAACCAGACTTCTAAAAAACAGACTTCTAAAAACCGGACTTCTAAAAAGCAGACTTCTAAAAACTGGACTTCTAAAAACCAAACTAATAAAAACCAGACTTCTAAAAACCAGACTTCTAAAAACCAGTCTAATAAAAACCAGTCTAATAAAAACCAGACTAATAAAAACCAGACTTCTAAAAACCAGACTAATAAAAACCAGACTAATAAAAACCAGACTTCTAAAAACCAGACTAATAAAAACCAGACTTCTAACAACCAGACTTCTAAAAACCAGACTAATAAAAACCAGACTAATAAAAACCAGACTTCTAACAACCAGACTTCTAAAAACCAGACTTCCAACGACCGGGCTTCTAAAAACAAGACTTCTAACAACCAGACTTCTAACAACCAGACTTCTAAAAACCAGACTTCTAGCAACCGGACTTCTAAAAACCAGACTTCTAAAAACCAGATTCTGATAGTAGATGTGGGGTCTGATCTGGGGAAGTCTCGGACGGTCAGACAGATTGCGGTTTCACTTGGTACAACTTCTCGGACCGTTCTACTCATCAGGTTTTCTTGCCCTGCTCAGACCCAGCTCAGGACTCTAGGTTACCAACCTGGGCCCCCCAGTCCTCATATCTCCTCTCCGTACTCCCCGAGAACACCACCCCGGTCTGTAACTCGGGGCCGTAATGACTCTGATATTTCTCAGGGAAGTCTTTGAAGGGTGGGGGGACAGGCTCCCGGATCTCTCTGGTCTCCGTGGTACGAGACGGACTGGGAGACTTGACGGGCTTGATGATCTTTCTCGCGGTCGCAGAAGAAGAAGAAAACTCTTTCTGCAGAGCCGCAACGGCAGATCCGGCGATGGACACCTGGCCGGCCCGGAGGGGAGGAACAGGGACACCAGCATCAGGAACCAGATCACTGCTTACAGTCGGTGTTAAACCACGGCACAGGGAGGGGTCTACGGACAGTTAGTCTTATTACAAATGAAACCGGATTAATAAGTGGATCTGGATTGGGGTTTATTGATTAAGGGGGGGGAGAAAACCAAGTTAAAGAGGGAAGTTTTGTTATTTATGGATATTATTTCATCACATCAAGTTCGCATGTCAGGCAAGCAGTAATAACCAAATGACCGCTCGCTAAGCCCCTCCCCCAAACAGTGGCGGTCCAATCACAGAGGAGCAACTGAGTCCCAGCAGGTGTGTGACGCTGGGTGTCAAGCTGTTCTGACCTATCACAAAGCTGATCCGGTTTCTAGTCCAGTCACACACTTTGACGCTTAAAAAGTCAAGTCAATTTCATTTTTATTTGTATTAAATTAAATTAATTAAATTAATTAAATATATTTATTTCATATTATAATTTAAGAGTTCAATTATTGAATATATAAAATATATATATTATATAAAATATTATATATTTAACTTAATATTTAATTTAATATATTATATATTATTAAAATTAGCCTTAGGCTAATTTGTATGTATTGCATTAGCAACAGTAACTAAGGGGGGGGGGCAGGTTTAGCGAAGGGTCGATTACAGGTTGGAATATTGAATGTAGTTTCTATTATTATTAACGTTTTCTCCGCTGGTTATTTTCTACTGCTTGCCCGATGCTGCGTCTCTTACCTCGGATCTAGACTCGTGTTTTGGGACCGAAACTTTAGAAACTGTGAAATGTGGAACCGGAGACGGGGCGAGACCAGTGTCCACATGGGAGGACATCTCTGTCCCTCTCTGAATCTGGAGTAACCAACACAGGAAGATCCTAAGAGCTGGACAACAACACTAGATCCCCAGAGTCCTGGAGATCTGGTCTACATTCATAGTTATCATCCTAAAGCGCTGGCTAATCATTCTGCTTATTCTAAGACATTTTTAATTATTTTTTTACATAATTATGTCTTGTTAGTGAGATAATCTCTCTGTAACGTTGATGAATTTCAGGCCTCGCTAACCTGAGGCGCCGCCCGGGTTGGTTCAGAGGTGAACTCCTGAGCAGTAGTGAGCATTTGCCCCGCGGGCGCTCTTGTTGCTGTCCAGCCGGCTTGACCTTGATGACCTTGCCATAACTCTACAGCCTCAGCCTCCTCTTCAGCTCGACCTTCCTCGACATGCACGGGCTGACGGACTCGAGCGAGATCAACGGCGGCCATCACCGTGGCGACCGCCCCGGCTCTTTTCCCCCCCTCAGCCTGGAGACACAAGCAGCAAGCACATTGACCTCAGGACATCCATGGAGGGACACAGCAGAGACAGGCAGGTGGACGAGGGAAAATCTGCACACATCCCTATTTCAGAGGCCCTTATTTACAGTGAGGAAAATAAGTATTGAACACACTGCTATTTAACAAGTTGTCCCCCTTAGAGATCCTGGAGGGTCTGATGTCCTCGTAGGTGCATGTCCACTGTGAGAGACCATCAGATCATCTAAACACATCCAGAAATCACAATGGAGGATTTAACTATTTATTTGTATGATACAGCTGCAAATAAGTATTTGAACAGCTGTCTATCAGCTAGAATTCTGACCCTCAAAGACCTGTTAGTCTGCCTTCAAAATGTCCCCCCCCCCACTCCATTTATTATCCTAAATTAGATGCCCCTGTTTGAGGTCGTTAGCTGCATAAAGACACCTGTCCCCCCCATGACTGTCAATCTCCTTCGGACTGGGTCTCCATGCAGGATCTCACCTCGGGGGGTCTCAATGATCCTAAGAAAGGTGAGAAATCAGCCCAGAACTACACGGGAGGACCTGGTCCAGGACCTGAAAAGAGCTGGGACCACCGTTTCCAAGGTTCCAATACACTAAGACGTCATGGTTTGAAATCATACATGGCCCGGAAGGTTCCCCTGCTTAAACCAGCACACGTCAGGGCCCGTCTTAAGTTGGCCAACGACCATCTGGAGGATCAAGAGGAGTCATGGGAGGAGGTCATGTGGTCTGATGAGACCAGAATAGAACTTTTTGGTCATAATTCCACTAACAGTGTTTGGAGGAAGAAGAATGATGAGGACCATCCCAAGACCACCATCCCTACTGTGAAGCATGGGGGGGTAGCATCATGCTTTGGGGGGGTTTCTGCACATGGGACAGGGGACTGCACTGTATTAAGGAGAGGAGGACCAGGACCATGTATTGGGAGATTTTGGGGAACAACCTCCTTCCTTCAGTTAGAGCATTGAAGATGGG
Source organism: Percina caprodes (assembly GCA_013375575.1). Lineage (NCBI taxonomy): Eukaryota > Metazoa > Chordata > Actinopteri > Perciformes > Percidae > Percina > Percina caprodes. Next base: position 33,335 of record JABXJD010001219.1, read on the forward strand.
TCGAGGCTGGGTCTTCCAACATGACAATGACCCGAAGCACACAGCCAGGAGAACAAAGGGGGGGCTCTGGAAGAAGCAGGTCAAGGTTCTGGTTCTGGCCTAGCCGGTCTCCAGACCTAAACCCAATAGAGAATCTTTGGAGGGAGCTCAAACTCCGTGTTTCTCAGCGACAGCCCAGAAACCTGACTGGTCTAGAGAAGATCTGTGTGGAGGGGGGGCCAAAATCCCTTCTGCAGTGTGTGTGTGTGTGTGTGTGTGTGTGTGTGTGTGTGTGTGTGTGTATGTGTGTGTGTGTTTTATTTGCAGCTGTATCATACAAATAAATAGTTAAATCCTCCATTGTGATGTCTGGATGTTTTTAGATGATGTCTCTCACAGTGGACATGCACCTACGAGGACATCAGACCCTCCAGGATCTCTAAGGGGGACAACTTGTTAAATAGCAGCGTGTTAAATACTTATTTTCCTCACTGTAGATCCTCATTAAGACAAACTGTTTTTTCTGGGGGGGGGGGGGGGTCAACATGGGAAATTCAACACCTACTAACTAAGAATAACCCTGACTGGGATCGGTCCAACATACCCCTCCCTATAGACATATAGACAAACTAAAACTGTTGCCCCACGATTCTGCTTTTTATGTTAACCCCCCTGTTGCCCTCGGTTCAAATTAACCCCCCTGTTGCCCTCGGGTCAAATTAACCCCCCTGTTGCCCTCGGGTCAAATTAACCCCCCTGTTGCCCTCGGTTCAAATTTCTTCTATATCAGAACTATGACAAAAGTACAAAAAGTAAAAAACTGATTGAAAAAAGTGACAAATGTTGGAAAAAGATGCAAAAACAGGAGAAAAAAAATTGTTAAAAAAAAAGTGACCCAAAAAAATTTGAAAAACGGACCCAAAAAAAGCATCAAAACATCAACAGTGAGAGAAACTTATTTTTTTTTTAAGTGACAAAAAATTGGGAAAAAGCGTAATTACAAAACAAAACTGCCAGAAAATGATAAAGTGACAAAAAAATGAGAATAAAATTGACAAAAAAAAAAAGAAAAGTGTAGAAAGACATTTTGAACAAACCAGAAAGAGAGCTGAAGGTCCAGAAAGAGAGCTGAAGGTGCAGAAAGAGAGCTGAAGGTGCAGAAAGAGAGCTGAAGGTCCAGAAAGAGAGCTGAAGGTGCAGAAAGAGAGCTGAAGGTCCACAAAGAGAGCTGAAGATGCAGAAAGAGAGCTGAAGGTCCAGAAAGAGAGCGAGCTGAAGGTGTAGAAAGAGAGCTGAAGGTGCAGAAAGAGAGCTGAAGATGCAGAAAGAGAGCTGAAGGTCCAGAAAGAGAGCTGAAGGTCCAGAAAGAGAGCTGAAGGTGCAGAAAGAGAGCTGAAGGTCCAGAAAGAGAGCTGAAGGTGCAGAAAGAGAGCTGAAGGTGCAGAAATGTGAGGAGGCAACCAAACTCAAAGAAGAGGAATGAAAGTGCCCAAAAAGATTACGTGTCCACTTGTGACAGATGAAGAGCAACCTGCTCCTCTGGCTGCTGGAAGGCCTGGAGGCCATCTTGATTACCCCGGTAACAGCGCTCTTCATCGGACAAACCGGGCAAGGCGGTTGGATCAAGGGGGGGGCAGCTCTCCTTGTGACACCTGGGACGAGTCTTCGTGGTTAAAGAGATCGACGACAGGTCTCGGCCGTCAATAATTTCGCAACTTGTGCCGAAGTCTTCAACGTATGAGTTATGGTCGGTGGCGTTCCTCCTTAAGACACTTTTGCCACTCTTCCTGAAGTTCTTTGTCAATTTTTTGGGACATTTTTGTCGTTGTTTCGACCAAGTTATTGAAGCTTTCTCCGATGATTATTGTCATTGTACTGGAACTTTTCCAGAAGTTCTTTCTCACATTTTACAAAGTCAATGTCATTTTTGGGGATTTTGTTGTTGTGTTTTTAAATCTTTTTTTTTCCTTCAAATGCTATAAAATCAAATTCAATAAACATAGTGAACTGATTTTGAGAATAATCTTAGAAAAGCTGAAATTCAGTCCATGCTCCAGGTTCCTCGGATTGCTCCAGGGACTCGTTGACCACCAGATGGCGGTATATCAACCCCCCGACCCCGACTCGTTGACCCCCACATGGCGGTGCATGAACCCCGATCACTCACCTGTTTGACACCGGTGACCTGCTGCTCCCAGCGCTGCTCCTGGCCCAGCTGGGTGACGGAGCGGCTGGTCATACTGGTCATACTGGTCATGCTGGTGTAGCTGGCCTCGGCCACGAAGTCTCCGCGTTTCCAGGGCGGCGGGACGTCGGCGTCGGACTTCACCGGCCTGATGGAGCAGATTAAGAGTCAACAGCCATAAAAACGAAATGTTCTAGACTATATGTTGTTTAATGTATACTTTATACTTTATTATACTTTATACTTTATTATTATATTATTATTATTGTTATTATGGGATGGCTTGTTAGCATCAGAATCTCGCCATAGGAGCTTCGCTTTCTGGACGCTCGCCAACCCCTTCAGAACTGATGCTTAACAAACGACTTATGTGGGCATTTTTCATTGGACGACAGACACATTCTGAAGGCTCCACCCACCTGCCAGGCGTGGGCGTGGGCGCCTTCACGTGTCTGACCGGTGACGGCGACTGTTGGCGTCCTGCGGCCACCTTGGCGGCCAGCGATGGCTGAGGCGACTTGGACATGGGTTTGGGAGGAACTCTGGGTGGAGTCTTGTGAGTTAGCTGCTGAGTCATCTCGGCGCTCTCCACCTGCATCTCCATCATGGCGGTGGCCTGGAAACTGGCCTCCATCCTCTGAGGACGGACACGAGGAGACAGGTGAAGATTAGGACTAATTAGACTTAGACACTTTGTTGTCATTCAGCTGCACATTCACATATACAGCTGAGTGAGTTTAAGGGTCTGTGCAATATAGAATATGTGCAATATAAAGTATGTGCAATATATATGCAGATATCTGTAGCAGCAGGATGTATTACAGTGAAAACAGTGAAATGAATAAAGCTAATTAGTGCAAACATATATATATATATATATATATATATATATATATATATATATATATATATATATATATATATATATATATATAATACATAAGATGATTAAATCTCCTGAATCCGAGACTGTTCGTACCTTTTCCACTCTGGTCTGACGGCTCTGTGAAATCTGAGAAGTTGAAATCACCGTCTTGGTTTTCTTTGCTGGAACGGCTTCTTCACCTGAACAGAGAACACGTCAACGATAGCATAGCACGCTCGACCAATGGGACCAAACCGCCACTTCCTGTCTTCTAAATATAGAAAAATATCACCCAACGCTCTTTGCCAAGTACAAATCTCTACTTTCATTAATTTTGGGGCGTCTTATTCAATTTTATAGCATTTGAAACCAAATTGAAGTGTTTTTGAAATAGTATTGAGAGTAAAAGTTGACATATTCCAGTCTGTGATTATCATCAACATCCATTCCTTTAATTTTAGTCTCAATAATTCCTAATTTCTGCTTTTCTAACTCAAACATTAGGTATAATTTCCTATAAATTAGGTTTATTGACCATAAATTCAAAAAATAACTAAAACTAAAGTTAATAAGTTAGTGTTACGTAGTGTTAAACGTCAAAAAAAGGGACGAAAACTTAAGAAAAAGTTAAAAACGTTGATAAAAGGGTAAAATAAGTGTTGATTTTCAATTCAATGGGAAGACAACACGAGGGGTAACGTCAGGGTCTCCGATCTGGATGGAAAGATATGTATTTATCTCTATAAAATGGGAGATTATAGTCTAATCTAGTCTAATCTCAGTGTTGAGTCCTCACCTTGAACCAGCAGCTCGCAGGTGGAGGTGGCGCGCCCGCTACTGTTGCTGGCGGTGACAGAATAATTCCCAGAATCCTCTGGGAAGGCCTCGGCGATCAGCAGGCTGTGCAGCTCTCCGTCCTGCAGGATCCTGAAGTCCGCCGAGCTCTGGATCTCGGCCCCCTCCCTGAAGAACTTCACGGTGGGCGCCGGGATCCCCGACACGCGCACGTCCAGCTTCACCTGGCTGCCCTGGCGCACCGCGGCGCTCTGCAGCCGCTGGGAGAAGCTGGGGGGGGCCGTCTCCGCTGGGGGGACAAAAGGACACACATAGAGTCAGGGGACATGTCTCGGGGGGGCCGTCTCCACTGGAGGGACACAAGGACACACATATAGTCAGGGGACATGTCTCTGGGGGGGTCATGATGTAAATAATGACAAAAAAATCAGATGAAGTGTCAAAAACATCTGACACGGACGTCTGATAAGACATCAGAAATGCCAAAAAGAGACAATGCAGAAAAAATCAAAAAGTGTCAAAAAGTGCTGACAGCTCTCTACAACTGGTGATAGCTCTGTCCAGAAGATCTGCCATGGATCTCCTTTCTTGGTCCAGCCCCACTCAGAAGGACTCAGTCCTTCTGGCTGGCATCCAGTTGCTTGACTCCAGATGCAGCCTGCCTGGTAGGCTGAATGCTTTACACGTTGCAGCAATGCTGCTTGAGTAGGAGGAATGGCTTCATATGGCCTTTACTTTCTGGAAAACAAGTCCAACCTGGCTTCATCTACTCCTCCTGCTTCGCTGGATCTGTTGTACATCATGACCATAAACATTTCTAATAATCTTCAGGTCGCCGTCATCCATTCTTGGAGGGCAGTGGCTGAGCTGGCTGAAGATTTCAGAAGCTTTGTCCAATATATTCCATGTTTGCCAAGCAGTGTTCTTCCTCTGCCACCAAAGGCTGAAACAACATCACAGGCAGTGAATGCATGAAAGAAAAGAATACCGCTGCTCTTCTCCCTTCCAGCACGTTGATAGAGGTCATGATCCATCCAAGATTCATTCCTTGGCCAAAAGCAAGCCACAATTGTTGCAGACCAATGTCCCGAAGAATTGGCAGGACTTGTTACTGCTGTAACAAGAACGTCTGTCGCGGGCTTTGACCGTAAGGTTTTTGCTGCTGACAAAGATCCTAGTGTCAGCTTCTTCATGACTACGGTACATGGACTTACATCATCTAGGTTGATGGAGTGGTTGCTGACAGCTTGATCCTCTTTGGTCACTATAACCACAGTTGGTGATAACGTTTCTGCAATTCTGTCAGCGAGGAAGTGGAACAGCTCAGTTTTATTCTCATTATCACCAGTTCTTGGGTATTTTGCCATTGCTGGTCACTTTGCGTCTGGCTCCGTGTCCTCTTTTTGATCCAGGTTCTGCCTTCAAACTGGATTGTTGGTAGATGTCAAAGACTATGTCTGTTCTTTTGTGTTTCACAGAGTATGCCTCTACAGTGGGGCTCGAAAGTTTGGGCCCCCCAGGTAAAAATGTGTATAAATGTGCATAAAGAAGCCAAGAAAAGATGGAAAAATCTCCAAAAGGATCAAATGACAGATTAGACATTTGTATAATATGTCACAAAAAGTTAGATTTTATTTCATCATTTACACTTTTAAAATAACAGAAAACAACTAAATGGCGTCTGCAAAGGTTTGGGCCCCTGCAGAGTCTATAGCACCATACTTTGGAAAGACCTGAGATCTGACAGGGTCATGGATTGTTCTCAATCATGGTCTGGAAAGACCAGGTGATGTCAATCTTAAAGTTTTAAATGCCCAGACTCATCTGACCCCCACAGACTCATCTGACCCCCCCTCCAACAATCAGCTCCATGGCTTCTTCTAAGCAGTTGTCTAGAAAACTGAAACTGAAAATAGTTGATGCTCCCAAAGCAGGAGAAGGCTAGAAGAAGATAGCAAAGCGTTTTCAGATGCCAAGATCCTCTGTTGGAATGTAATTAAGAATTGGCCGTCATCAGGAACAGTGGAAGGTAAAGATCTGGAAGACCAGGAACAATATCAGACAGAACAGCTCGCAGGATTGGGAGAAAAGCAAGTCCAGACCCCCGTTAGACTGCCCGATCCATCCAGAAAGACCTGCAGACACTGGAGTTGTGCTCCACCAACCCACTATAAAGAGATACTCGTACAGACATGGTCTTCATGGAAGAGTCATCAGAAGAAAACCTCTTCTACGTCCTCACCACAAAAATCAGCGTTGGAAGAAGGAAATTTAACATAGAGACAAGCCTGATGCATTGTGGGACCAAGTTCTGTGGACCGATGATGTTAAAGTAGAACATTTAACGACTAGAAGGAAAAATGGATTCAATAAAATTTCAGCAAATTTTGGTCGTTTGCCATCTGTGAAGAAGCTGAAGTTAAAGATGATATAGATGATAGACCTTAAAGGAGCAGTGCGTGGCAGACAGCCCAGAAAGAGACTCTTGGCTGCTACAAGAAGCGTGTCCAAGCTGTGATACTTGCCAAAGGGGGTACAAGGTCTTAACTCTGCAGGGGGCACAAACTTTTGCAGACACCATTTTTTTGTTTTCTGTTATTTTGAAAGTGTAAATGATGAAATAAAATCTAACTTTTTGTGACATATAATACGAATGTCTAATCTGTCATTTGATGCCTTTTGGAGATTTTTCCATCTTTTCTTGGCTTCTTTATGCTCATTAATACACATTTTTACGTGGGGGGCCCAAACTTAGTAGTGGTCAAATGTTTTTGAGCTACGTGCTGATCCATCAATAATGATGGTTTCTGCTTCTGGTTCAGTGTCGGGGTTTGACAAGAGACTCATGGATGGCAGCCTGTTGAGATTTCTGTCCACCGTCAGGGAATGGCTGATTCTCAGGTCTAAAGAAGTCCTTCAGACCACTCTCTCTGCTCTGGCATGAGATAACCAGTTTGGAGAAGAGCTCCTCCTTCAGCACCTTTTTCTTCAAAGAACTGACAGAGGCAACTTCTTTCTTCCTGATGGAAGAAGTTAATGCAGTTCTTCTTGATTGGCTCATAAAGTTTGGGTTCTTCTTCTTCAAGTCCTCTCCAAAACAACATAAGGACTTTAACTATTGATATTTATGACGTTGAATCTGGTCTCATTGTAATTCTTGACCATCACAACATGGGGGTAAATATCGCCTCTTGTGATTTATCTTGTACGGTTTAAGAGATATGATGGAAAATACATAATTAGGTTACGGCGGAATCCAAAATGGCTGCAACAGCTGTCTAGAGGCCTTCATTTATGTTGTGTAATTATTATTGTAATCATTGACCATCAAAACATAGAAGTAGACATCATCCTGTATGCAGCTGAATGGTTTGTTCAGGAGATATCATGTAAATATACATAATTTGTCTATGGTGGAAAATAAAATAATAAAATGGCCGCCGCGGCTCCCATGAAGTTTTTTTGCGATGGCTAAAGCAGCTCGGCGGTGCTGGTGTTGTGTGTCTGTGTGTGTCTGTGTGCGTCTGTGTGATGTTGTGCGTCTGACCTGTGACCAGCAGCTCGGCGGTGCTGGTGTTGTGTGTCTGTGTGCGTCTGTGTGATGTTGTGCGTCTGACCTGTGACCAGCAGCTCGGCGGTGCTGGTGTTGTGTGTCTGGTGTTGTGTGTCTGTGTGCGTCTGTGTGATGTTGTGCGTCTGACCTGTGACCAGCAGCTCGGCGGTGCTGGTGTTGTGTGTCTGTGTGTGTCTGTGTGTGTCTGTGTGATGTTGTGCGTCTGACCTGTGACCAGCAGCTCGGCGGTGCTGGTGGCCTGCCCCGCCCCGTTGGTCGCCCTGACGGAGAACCTCCCGCTGTGCGCTGCCGTTACCGCGGCGATCGTCAGAGTAGCGCGGCCGTCGCTGAACGAGATCGTCACGCCGGGCAACGCGGCGGAGGAAAGAACCTGACCATCACGGAACCAGCTCACCTCAGGGACCGGGGACCCTGCAGGACCACGAGAACCAGTAGGTTAGCCTTCACATACACATATACACATATATATATATATATATATATATATATATATATATATATATATATATATATATATATATATATATATATATATATATATATATCTTTCCTTACCACTAACGTGATTTAGATTCTTACCACTAACGTGATTTAGATCCTTACCACTAACGTGATTTTGTATCATTACCACTAACGTGATTTAGATCCTTACCACTAACGTGAGCCTGGAACGTCGCAGCACTACCCTCTAGTGCCACGACGCTCTGCAGCGGCTGCGTGAACGTCGGCGCCTGTGTGGACATGTTGGTCGGCACCCTGTGGGGGAGAAAGGAAGGGGGAAGGAAAAAGGTTTTTAATATTATATCCACCAGCATTTTAAAGACATTACTGACATCACATTACAGAGCACGTGGGTATTATTCCATATAATTAATACATTATTATATATATTATTAATATATTATTATATATAATTAATATTATATTGATTATTATGACTGACATGCGTCTGACCCCCAGCTGCTGCTGTCCGTCAGAGACCCCCATCTGTATTTATAGCCTTGGCTCGTTTTCCTGAAACTGAACCTTCTCACACTCTGCAGATCTCTATCAGCTGCTGTTGACCCCCTCCCGGACAGCCTGAAGCTCAGATCCTAAAATAACTCAGGAATGTCCCTTCACACCAGGAGTCGCTCAGTAATGACAGCAGTGAACTGGAAAAGCATCGAAAAAGGTAAAAAAAAGTCTAAAGTGGAAGAGAAAGAATCTACGTCACATTTAAAAGGGTTAAAAGTCGAATATAAAAGGTTAAAAAAAAAAAGAAATCAATAAAACACAACAGAGAGAGAGAGAGAAAGAGAGAGACACTAACTAACTAACTAATAATTATATAATATCTCCTTGTTATTTCCTTTGATATTCACGGAGTTGCAGCCGAAAAACTCGTTTTGATGGTCAAAGGTAATCTTCATTAGCGGTTACATGTTTTTGATTATTAACGAGTTAATTTTTCTTTAACGGTTTGACTCCATGCTTATCCCGTAGACGGGACAGGACGGGTCGGGACAGGACAGGTCGGGAGAGGACGGGTCAGGACGGGACGGGTCAGGACGGGACGGGACAGGTCGGGTTGGACGGGACAGGACGGGTCAGGACGGGACGGGTCAGGACAGGACGGGTCAGGATGGGACGGGACAGGTCGGGACAGGACGGGACGGGACAGGACGGGTCAGGACGGGACGGGACAGGTCGGGTCGGACGGGACAGGACGGGTCGGGACGGGACAGGACGGGACGGGACAGGTCGGGTCGGACGGGACGGGTCGGGTCGGGACGGGTCAGGACGGGACAGGTCGGGTCGGACGGGTCGGGACGGGTCAGGACGGGACAGGTCAGGACAGGACGGGACAGGTCGGGTTGGACGGGACGGGTCGGGACAGGACGGGACGGGACAGGTCGGGTCGGACGGGACGGGTCAGGACAGGACGGGACGCAGCTGCTCAAAGTTGTGGGAAGTTTATATGGCTTAAACTATGTTTCACCCCCATGCTGTTTCCTTTGTCCCGTCCAGGAGAGACGGATGAAACATTACTCACGTCCCACCTTTGCTGTAATAACTCCCGACCGGTTGTGTTCAAAGCTGGAAATGTGGTTGTATTTGACAGTTGACGCCTGTAGGTTGCCATAGTAACAAAATAGTGGCTTTCGGTGCGATACGACCGCTTTGGAAGTTACGTTTCATTAAAAAGTGTAATATAGGAGAAGATTTTAAAGCTTAGTATTAATATTATTAATAATAAGATATTATTGTTGTTTTGGTGGAAGGTCAGCATAATAATAATAATAATAATAATAATAATAATAATAATAATAATTATAATAATAATAATAATGTACACTTCATTAGTTTTGTATGAAATGTCACAGTATTTGTTAAATGTGTGTGCAGAGAGAAGCACAGTCCTGCTACACACAACACACACACACACACACAGAAAGACACACACACACACACACATACACACACACACACACACACATACACACAGACACACACAGACACACACACATACAGACACACACACACACACACACAGACACACACACACAAACACACACACAGACACATACACACAGACAGTGGAATCATGTGGAAGATCTGCACTAAATGATCGACATCTGCAGTCAGCCGTCTTTTGATTTTGTGGAGCAGCGGTCCTGAGTCCCCCCCCCCTGCCCCCCAAAAAAATGAACTAATGAAGAAACAACGCTGCTGCTGGTCCACTCTGTGATTAATCTCACACACAAAACATAATTGCGAAATGTTGTTTTCAATTGAAGACTTTAAGAACATTTCGCATGAGCTAATTAGACAGCAGAGGATCATGGGAAACTAGGAATACAACGTGCATGGTTGTATCTGGGTGGCACACACAAGACACACACACACACACACACACACACACACACACACACTGAGGTGCCATTGAGCAAGGCACGTAACCCCGGGTGTGAATGTGACAGGACGTCGTTCCAAATGAGAAATTGTTGCCAGTCGACTCGACTGGATAAATAAAGGTTAAAAATAATTATTAAAAAATTGTATTTTTACTAAACTCAAGAATAACTTCACTTGTGAGGCTTAGTTATTGTTTATGTATTTAAAAGTTATTTTCAGTTGAACTTAAACTTTATTCAAAGAGTTTTTATTGTTTGTGGGTAGAGATGAACAAACAGCCTTCATCGTTTCGTCATATTTTCATAACCTGCATGTCCCTGTCTGACCTGTGATTGGACAAACAGGAATTACAGGAATTGTTGTGACTTCGATACTATCAATAAAATAAAATTTAATTAGAGAAAAAATAATAAAGTCTCATATTTCACAGCTGTTCTTTAAGTTTCATACTAACCCCCGTGTTATCTTCCTGTCAAAACTCAAAATCAACACTTTTGTTGATGCGTATTACAGATGTTTTTAACTTTTTCTTAAGTTTTTGTCCCTATTTTCAACACTTTTTATATTTTTTTCAATGTTTGTCATTTTTGGATGTTTTCAACACTACGTAACACAAACTTATTAACTTTAGTTTTACAGTTATTTTTAGAATTTATGGTCAATAAACCTCATTTATGGGATAATATATCTAATACCTATACCCTAGAGGGGCAACATGAGGACATGAGGACATGAGGACAACATGAGGGCAACATGAGGACAACATGAGGGAAACATGATGACAACATGAAGACAACATGAAGACAACATGAACACCAAGCAGCTTCTGTACCAGTGGAATAAAACATGTTTTTTTGTATTACTAGAAAACACCCTGAAAACTACAACTAGAAAACACCCTGAAAACTACAACTAGAAAACACCCTGAAAACTACAACTAGAAAACACACTGAAAACTACAATTAGAAAACACACCCTTAAAAATACAACTAGAAAACACCCTGAAAACTACAACTAGAAAACACACCCTTAAAAATACAACTAGAAAACATACCCTGAAAACTATAACTAGAAAGCACCCTGAAAACTACAACTGGAAAACACCCTGAAAACTACAACTGGAAAACACCCTGAAAACTACAACTGGAAAACAACCTGAAAACTACAAAAAGAAAACACCCTGAAAACTAAAACTAGAAAACACCCTGAAAACTACAACTAGATAACACACCCTGAAAACTACAACTAGAAAACACCCTGAAAACTACAACTAGAAAACACCCTGAAAACTCCAAATTGAAGAAAACACCCTGAAAACTACAACTGGAAACAACACCCTGAAAACGACAACTGGAAACAACACCCTAAAAAAAATACAACTGAAAGCACCCTGAAAACTACAACTGGAAAACACCCTGAAAACTACAACTGGAAAACAACACCCTGAAAACGACAACTGGAAACAACACCCTGAAAACTACAACTGGAAAACACCCTGAAAACTACAACTGGAAAACACCCTGAAAACTACAACTGGAAAACAACCTGAAAACTACAAAAAGAAAACACCCTGAAAACTAAAACTAGAAAACACCCTGAAAACTACAACTAGATAACACACCCTGAAAACTACAACTAGAAAACACCCTGAAAACTACAACTAGAAAACACCCTGAAAACTACAACTTAGAAAACACCCTGAAAACTACAACTGGAAAACACCCTGAAAACTACAACTGAAAAACAACCTAAAAACTAAAAAAAAACACCCTGAAAACTCCAAATAGAAAACAAAACCTGAAAAGTAAAACTAGAAAAAAACACCCTGAAAACTACAACTGGAAAACACCCTGAAAACTACACCTAGAAAACACACCCTGAAAACTACAACTAGAAAACAAACCCTGAAAACTACAACTAGAAAACAAACCCTGAAAACTACAACTAGAAAAAAACACCCTAAAAACTACAACTGGAAAACACTGTGAAAACTACAACTACAAAACACCCTGAAAACTCCAAATAGAAAACACCCTGAAAACTACAACTAGAAAACACCCTGAAAACTACAACTAGAAAACACACACTGAAAACTAAAACTAGAAAACACCCTGAAAACTACAACTAGAAAACACCCCCTGAAAATTGCAACTAGAAAACACCCTGAAAACTAAAACTAGAAAACACCCTGAAAACTAAAACTAGAAAACACCCTGAAAACTACAACTAGAAAACACCCTTAAAACTATAACTGGAAAACACCCTGAAAACTAAAACTAGAAAACACCCTTAAAACTATAACTGGAAAACACCCTGAAAACTACAACTAGAAACACCCTGAAAACTACAACTAGAAACACCCTGAAAACTACAACTAGAAAACACCCTTAAAACTATAACTGGAAAACACTGTACACTGTTTTCACTGTAACTCTGTATTCACCTGTAAGTGTCTCTGTATGTACCTGGAAGTGTCTCTGTGTCTCTGTATTTACCTGGAAGTGTCTCTGTGTCTCTGTATGTACCTGGAAGTGTCTCTGTATTCACCTGGAAGTGTCTCTGTGTCTCTGTATGTACCTGGAAGTGTCTCTGTGTCTCTGTATTTACCTGGAAGTGTCTCTGTGTCTCTGTATGTACCTGGAAGTGTCTCTGTATTCACCTGGAAGTGTCTCTGTGTCTCTGTATGTACCTGGAAGTGTCTCTGTGTCTCTGTATTTACCTGGAAGTGTCTCTGTGTCTCTGTATGTACCTGGAAGTGTCTCTGTATTCACCTGGAAGTGTCTCTGTGTCTCTGTATGTACCTGGAAGTGTCTCTGTATTCACCTGTAAGTGTCTCTGTGTCTCTGTATGTACCTGGAAGTGTCTCTGTATTCACCTGTAAGTGTCTCTGTGTCTCTGTATGTACCTGGAAGTGTCTCTGTGTCTCTGTCTTTGCCTGGAAGTGTCTCTGTGTCTCTGTCTTTACCTGGAAGTGTCTCTGTGTCTCTGTATGTACCTGGAAGTGTCTCTGTGTCTCTGTATTCACCTGGAAGTGTCTCTGTGTCTCTGTATGTACCTGGAAGTGTCTCTGTATTTACTTGGAAGTGTCTCTGTGTCTCTGTATTTACCTGGAAGTGTCTCTGTGTCTCTGTATGTACCTGGAAGCGTCTCTGTGTCTCTGTATTTACCTGGAAGTGTCTCTGTGTCTCTGTATGTACCTGGAAGTGTCTCTGTATGTACCTGGAAGTGTCTCTGTGTCTCTGTATTTACTTGGAAGTGTCTCTGTATGTACCTGGAAGTGTCTCTGTATTTACTTGGAAGTGTCTCTGTGTCTCTGTATTTACTTGGAAGTGTCTCTGTATTCACCTGGAAGTGTCTCTGTGTCTCTGTATGTACCTGGAAGTGTCTCTGTGTCTCTGTATGTACCTGGAAGTGTCTCTGTATGTACCTGGAAGTGTCTCTGTGTCTCTGTATTTACTTGGAAGTGTCTCTGTATGTACCTGGAAGTGTCTCTGTATTTACTTGGAAGTGTCTCTGTGTCTCTGTATTTACCTGGAAGTGTCTCTGTGTCTCTGTATCCTTAAAGAATATCTCCAGCTTGTAATACTAGCTGAGCAGTACTCTGTGTTATAATACTAGCTGAGCAGTACTCTGTGTTGTAATACTAGCTGAGCAGTATTCTGTGTTGTAATCCTAGCTGAGCAGTATTCTGTGTTATAATCCTAGCTGAGCAGTACTCTCTGTTGCAATACTAGCTGAGCAGTACTCTGTGTTGTAATACTAGCTGAGCAGTACTCTGTGTTGTAATCCTAGCTGAGCAGTATTCTGTGTTATAATCCTAGCTGAGCAGTACTCTGTGTTGTAATACTAGCTGAGCAGTACTCTGTGTTGTAATACTAGCTGAGCAGTACTCTGTGTTGTAATCCTAGCTGAGCAGTATTCTGTGTTATAATCCTAGCTGAGCAGTACTCTGTGTTATAATCCTAGCTGAGCAGTATTCTGTGTTGTAATCCTAGCTGAGCAGTATTCTGTGTTGTAATACTAGCTGAGCAGTACTCTGTGTTGTAATCCTAGCTGAGCAGTATTCTGTGTTGTAATACTAGCTGAGCAGTACTCTGTGTTGTAATACTAGCTGAGCAGTATTCTGTGTTGTAATCCTAGCTGAGCAGTACTATGTGTTGCAATACTAGCTGAGCAGTACTATGTGTTGTAATCCTAGCTGAGCAGTATTCTGTGTTGTAATACTAGCTGAGCAGTACTATGTGTTGTAATACTATCTGAGCAGTACTCTGTGTTGCAATACTAGCTGAGCAGTACTCTGTGTTGCAATACTAGCTGAGCAGTATTCTGTGTTGTAATACTAGCTGAGCAGTATTCTGTGTTGTAATACTAGCTGAGCAGTATTCTGTGTTGTAATACTTATTGCATGCTGTGAGGGCGTTATGATGTATTTTCTTGGTCATATTATCAGTGAATACTATCATAACATGTTGTTATTATTTTAGTTTTTCTTTCCCTGATGTGTTGAATGTTATTTTTACATTTTCGTGTTTTTTTTTTCATAAATTTTTAAAGTTATTTTTTTTTTAATTAATTTATTTTTTACATTTGTCACTTTTTTTGACATTTTTGTTACTTCTTTGACTTTTTCACGTTTTTGTGTAAAATCAGTAAGATGTGGAATTCCACAAGGAAGCTGTCTGGGGCCACTTTATATTCAACATTCACCAATGAATGACCTTTAACATTAAAAAATGCAAAAATGTCACTGTATGCTGACGACTCAGATAGAAGATAGAAAACTCACTAAAACTAGAAAACACACTGAAAACTCACTAAAACTAGAAAACACACCTTGAAAACTCACTAAAACTAGAAAACACCCTGAAAACTCACTAAAACTAGAAAACACCCTGAAAACTCTCTAAAACTAGAAAACACACCTTGAAAACTCACTAAAACTAGAAAACACCCTGAAAACTCTCTAAAACTGAAGTTACATGAAATCCAAATATCAAAACTGAAATAAATAGGACCTAACTGAGTCCTTACCCACAATGCCCCTGGTTGGACCAATCTATTTACAGCTCTGTGTGCGCGACACATATGGCCGTGGCCAGAAATAGCGGGGGGGTGGAGAGTGATTGACAGCCACCATGTGGCACATAGCTGCAGCTGATTCCCTTAAAAAGCCATGCGAGCGCTGCCAGTCCTCTCTCCTGCTATCAGCGGCTATTCTTATCTTCCTGCAGCGTGTGGCTTCCTCCACCTCAACACACAGACAGCAAACCCCAAAAAGCCCTCCAATGGGCTCAGAACTACACCCAATAACCCCAATAAGTGAGTGCAGGGTACAGTGGAAACTACACCCAATACTTCCAATAAGTGAGTGCAGGGTACAGCAGAAACTCCACCCAATACTTCCAATAATTGAGTACAGGGTACAGTGGAAACTCCACCCAATACTTCCAATAATTGAGTACAGGGTACAGTGGAAACTCCACCCAATACTTCCAATAATTGAGTGCAGGGTACAGTGGAAACTACACCCAATACTTCCAATAATTGAGTACAGGGTACAGTGGAAACTACACCCTATACTTCCAATAATAGAGTACAGGGTACAGTGGAAACTACTCACTTGTATCCACAAGAGTGCCTGGAAGTGTTGGGACGTGGCCCAGGGACTCAGACAGGAAACAGTCTCCTTATCCAGAAAGATTTGCCCAGAAAAATCCAAGGTGAGAACAGTCGAGCCTCCAAATCCCCCCCGTAGAAACAAAACTACACAGTACACAGACGGTGTAGTTTTGCTTTCCCTCCGTGCAATCCCTCCACCCGAGGCGAGGCTGGGAATGCTTCAACTGCTCAGAAGGGCCCAGATGGTGCTTTACGTCTTTATACCGGGGGGGACAGCCTGCATCATCCTCGCAGGCGCTACCAATTGGCCGGCCAGACCCTCAGGGGGGGGCAGAGGGGGGCAGGGGTTGCCAGGTCTGTGTGACAGGACGTAGCCAAAACATACCCCAGACCGGGAAAAGGCCACGTTGGTTTTTAGCCCTTTAACCCTCCTGTCGTCCTCGGGGCGATTTGACCCGTTTACACAACGTTCAACACCAGAAAAATGATAAAGGAACGCTGAAGGAGTCCGAAAGGTTGAAGAAAATCAACAAAACATAAAGAATTCTTTATTTACACGCAGATAAAGTGACAAAACATTATTAAAAAAAAGGTCAAAAGAATTGGGTAACACTTTATAATAACCACCATTATAGATGGTAAATCAATAGTTAATTAATCTTTAGTTAATTATCATTTAACTGTTAGGAAACAGTCAGTTTACTGTTAAAATTACAATTAAATTATAATTAATAATGATTAGTACTTATAAGTCGTGCTTTATTAATTATTAATTTATTACTAGTTGGTCTGCACAGTGTCTGGATGGTTATTATAAAGGTGCAACAGATGACTATAATACCTTGTTAATTAGTTAATAAATACTTTGTACACGTCTATGAACATTATTTAGATAATTAATACTTTGTTAAGGTGTGTCTGTAAACTGTGAACAGTGTCTGGATGGTTATTATAAAGGTCTCATAGTTATTAGTTAGTAAGTACTCGGTAAAGCACATGGTTGGCCCTTCATTTAATTAAACAAACATATAAAAATGAAAAATGCACCTGCAAGTCAGGGTGGGATATAAAAAACACGCCAGATTACTAATAAAACCTTTATTACAAACAATTAAATCAGAGTTACTTACTGAATATTAAAAATAAAGTGCTATATTGCTTGTATTGAGGAGTGGTTTGGTGCACCTCTAATACTGACCATAAACCTTTACATGGTAGTCCAGTCCAGCATCCAGTCGGCCGCCCGCCAGGACGTCCCTCTTATTGTTAATATTTGTCATGGGGGGGTTGGAGCTCCCCCTCCCTCCAGCTGTGCTCGCCCTTACTTGTTAATGACGTCCTCACATCTGCTGAGGACGGCAGCTGTCTGATGTAGTTCTTCACACTGTTGTGGGGACGATGTGGCGAGACCGCTTGAGACCTGGAGCAGAACTGTGAGAACCAGCTCTGCGTAGGAGTGTGTTAGCTCTGTGTAGGAGTGTGTGCAGGAGTGTGTTAGCTCTGCGTAGGAGTGTGTGTAGGAGTGTGTGTAGGAGTGTGTTAGCTCTGCGTAGGAGTGTGTGTAGGAGTGTGTGTAGGAGTGTGTTAGCTCTGCGTAGGAGTGTGTGTAGGAGTGTGTGTAGGAGTGTGTGCAGGAGTGTGTTAGCTCTGCGTAGGAGTGTGTGTAGGAGTGTGTGTAGGAGTGTGTTAGCTCTGCGTAGGAGTGTGTGTAGGAGTGTGTGTAGGAGTGTGTTAGCTCTGTGTAGGAGTGTGTGCAGGAGTGTGTGCAGGAGTGTGTTAGCTCTGCGTAGGAGTGTGTGTAGGAGTGTGTGTAGGAGTGTGTTAGCTCTGCGTAGGAGTGTGTGTAGGAGTGTGTTAGCTCTGCGTAGGAGTGTGTGTAGGAGTGTGTGTAGGAGTGTGTTAGCTCTGTGTAGGAGTGTGTGTAGGAGTGTGTTAGCTCTGCGTAGGAGTGTGTGTAGGAGTGTGTTAGCTCTGCGTAGGAGTGTGTTTAGGAGTGTGTTAGCTCTGCGTAGGAGTGTGTGTAGGAGTGTGTGTAGGAGTGTGTTAGCTCTGCGTAGGAGTGTGTGTAGGAGTGTGTGTAGGAGTGTGTTAGCTCTGCGTAGGAGTGTGTGTAGGAGTGTGTTAGCTCTGTGTAGGAGTGTGTGTAGGAGTGTGTGTAGGAGTGTGTGTAGGAGTGTGTTAGCTCTGTGTAGGAGTGTGTGTAGGAGTGTGTGTAGGAGTGTGTGTAGGAGTGTGTGTAGGAGTGTTAGCTCTGCGTAGGAGTGTGTGTAGGAGTGTGTGTAGGAGTGTGTGTAGGAGTGTGTTAGCTCTGTGTAGGAGTGTGTGTAGGAGTGTGTGTAGGAGTGTGTGTAGGAGTGTGTGTAGGAGTGTGTTAGCTCTGCGTAGGAGTGTGTGTAGGAGTGTGTTAGCTCTGTGTAGGAGTGTGTGTAGGAGTGTGTGTAGGAGTGTGTTAGCTCTGTGTAGGAGTGTGTGTAGGAGTGTGTGTAGGAGTGTGTGTAGGAGTGTGTTAGCTCTGTGTAGGAGTGTGTGTAGGAGTGTGTGTAGGAGTGTGTTAGCTCTGTGTAGGAGTGTGTGTAGGAGTGTGTGTAGGAGTGTGTGTAGGAGTGTGTTAGCTCTGTGTAGGAGTGTGTGTAGGAGTGTGTGTAGGAGTGTGTGTAGGAGTGTGTTAGCTCTCATGCGCTTCCTGCCTCGTCGTAACGTTACAGATTAACAGTTAGCAGAACTATCTAACTCCAAACGCCATGAACTGTTATAAGATCAATATATAGACATTTAAGAATTGTATATTTAAGAAAACAGAATATGGGAAAGCACAACATTTGTTAACGTAACGGGTTAGAAATGTTAGTGAGCAGCGAGGGCTAGCTAGGGCTGAACGTAGGCTACATGCTAACAGGTTAACGGTCCCAAACTCACCTGTACTCAGAGACTGGTCGTCACAGTCTGCGTCATCGCTGGAATCTGATAAAATACTGCGTTTGTCCCTCTCAAACCTTGTTGTTGGGGGTAACCCTCATCGCTGTTGGCATTAGGGCTTTGCTAACGGCGGTGTTCTCCAGGTTTTGCTGTCCGTGATGTTAGCGTCGTCCATGCTGCTGATGGTAACGTCAGGGCAGCCGCCTCTTTCGTCGACCGCGTTGGTGTCCCTAATTTGTTGTCCCTAATTTGTTGTCCCTAATTTGTTGTCCCTAATTTGTTGTCCCTAATTTGTTGTCCCTAATTTGTTGTCTATTTTTAATCCATTTTTAATGCTTTGCCAGATCTTCTAAAATGTCTTTTCGTTGCCGACATAGTTAGTTAGAAACATCAGTACAGATACTCTGTAGCGAGCTAGTTTGAAACCTCTGATTTTAGCAGTATCGCTAACGGTCCCTGATTATGCTTAGACCCGCCCTACTCTGCCTCTGATTGGCTAGTAGTCACTACCTTCGGTTTGTTAGGTTGGATGTCTTTCTCTAGCGGTCACTCTGGGTGGGATATGTTCAGGTACGGTCAGAGCCAATCAGAGGCAGAGTAGGGGCGGGTTACAGGGTAACTGTGGGCCTTTGGGCTCCAACAGGTCTGGTCTGAATAACTTCTCCGTGTGGAGCCCATTGGATGGAAAATGGTTCAGGAAGAGAACTAAAGGAGTTAAATGAAGGACGATGGGAGAGAAAAGAGGAATAAAATGGCTACCTGAGAGACCTCTGGTCTGGAGGTCTGGAGGTCTGGAGGTCTGGAGGTCTGGAGGCAGGGATACGGATCCTTTATGGAACGGTAGCTAGGCCTAACTAATATGGGCACATATGGCCTAAAGGTCTGATATTACTTTTTTTTTTTTTTAAGTGAGAAAGAACTTCGGGAAAGTTAGAAAACGTCAAAAGGTGACGAGAAATGTCGCAGAAAGCTTCAAAAACCCAAAGATGTCCCAAAGACCCGAGGAAGACCTTCGGGGAAAGTCTTCGGAGGTTTAACTTCAAACGTTGACCCAGAAAAATAAAAGTAGAAATTTTAGTTTTTATGAGTCAACATTTCAAAATAAAAGCCTTTCATCAACGTCCTCGCCGTCTTTTCGACACTTTTTGCGTTTTTTCCTCCGATGATTTTGTCTCGTTAACGTTTGTTGACTTTTTCTGAGCCTTTACACATTTTCGTGGGTTTTTCCCCAAATTTTTAAAGCTTTTTGTTTTTTATTTGTCACTTTTGTTGATATTTTGTTACTTTTTTCGACATCTTTTCACATTTTAATCACTTTATTTGACATTTTTCTCTCTTTTTTAAAGTCTTTTACCGATTGTTTTTTCTCCAAATGCTAAAAAATTTACCAAAAAAAGCCAAATTCAATGAAAGTAGAGATACAGAACCTTTATGGACCGGGGTCGGATCAGACCTGAAGACACCAGGAGGGATACAGAACCTTTATGGACCGGGGTCGGATCAGACCTGAAGACACCAGGAGGGATACAGAACCTTTATGGACCGGGGTCGGATCAGACCTGAAGACACCAGGAGGGATGCAGAACCTTTATGGACCGGGGTCGGATCAGACCTGAAGACACCAGGAGGGATGCAGAACCTTTATGGACCGGGGTTGGATCAGACCTGAAGACACCAGGAGGGATGCAGAACCTTTATGGACCGGGGTCGGATCAGACCTGAAGACACCAGGAGGGATACAGAACCTTTATGGACCGGGGTCGGATCAGACCTGAAGACACCAGGAGGGATACAGAACCTTTATGGACCGGGGTCGGATCAGACCTGAAGACACCAGGAGGGATACAGAACCTTTATGGACCGGGGTTGGATCAGACCTGAAGACACCAGGAGGGATGCAGAACCTTTATGGACCGGAGTCGGATCAGACCTGAAGACACCAGGAGGGATGCAGAACCTTTATGGACCGGGTTTGGATCAGACCCAAAGACACCAGGAGGGATACAGAACCTTTATGGACCGGGGTCGGATCAGACCCGAAGACACCAGGAGGGATACAGAACCTTTATGGAACGGGGTCGGATCAGAACCGAAGACACCAGGAGGGATACAGAACCTTTATGGACCGGGGTCGGATCAGACCCGAAGACACCAGAAGGGATGCAGAACCTTTATGGAACGGGGTCGGATCAGACCCGAAGACACCAGGAGGATACAGAACCTTTATGGAACGGGGTCGGATCAGACCGAAGACACCAGGAGGGATACAGAACCTTTATGGAACGGGGTCGGATCAGACCTGAAGACACCAGGAGGGATACAGAACCTTTATGGATATGATCTGCACCCAGATGATCCATGTTTTACAGACAGCACCCAAAATGATTAATAAAGAGAGTCTGGGTCTCAGATTTTACCGTAGACTCACACCACAGACTATTCTGAGCTGGGTGCAGGTCTCGGCTCAGCTGGCGCACTAACAGCATCATAAGTAGGAAAACCGCAGACCTGGCAACCCTGACAGAACGGGACATGGCAACCTGCAGGCTGCCAGTCATCCCATTTCTGGGACGCTGATCTGGATTGATCTGGGACCCAGAGACAGGAGAGCTCTCTCCTCTAGGTCTGATCTGGATCGATCTGGGACCCAGAGACAGGAGATCTCTCTCCTCCAGGTCTGATCTGGATCGATGTGAGACCCAGAGACAGGAGATCTCTCTCCTCCAGGTCTGATCTGGATCGATGTGAGACCCAGAGACAGGAGATCTCTCTCCTCCAGGTCTGATCTGGATCGATGTGGGGCAGTCTGAGTTGACGAAAACGACGGGGGTCCTG
>JABXJD010001219.1:65000-67500 GCA_013375575.1 Percina caprodes
AGGAGAACAGGTTCCATTAAAGTCCGTCACCCCCACACACACACACACACAGGTCCCAATAAAGTCTGTGTGTGTGTAATGTTTGTGTAATGTAGGTGTAATGTGTGTAATGTGTGTGTAGTGTGTGTGTAATGTGTGTGTAATGTGTGTGTAATGTGTGTAATGTGTGTGTAATGTGTGTCTAATGTGTGTGTAATGTGTGTCTGGTACGTGTAATGTAGATGTGTAGTGTGTGTAATGTGTGTGTAATGTGTGTCTGGTACGTGTAATGTAGATGTGTAGTGTGTGTAATGTGTGTGTAATGTGTGTAATGTGTGTGTAGTGTGTGTGTAGTGTATGTAATGTGTGTGTAATGTGTGTAATGTGTGTGTAATGTGTGTAATGTGTGATGTGTGTAATGTGTATGCAATGTGTGTAATGTGTGTGTAGTGTGTGTAATGTGTGTGTAGCCTGTGTAATGTAGGTGTAATGTGTGTGTAATGTGTGTGTAGTGTGTGTAATGTAGGTGTAATGTGTGTGTAGTGTGTGTATTGTAGGTGTAATGTGTGTGTAATGTGTGTGTAGTGGTGTAATGTGTGTAACGTATATGTAATGTGTGTGTGGTACGTGTAATGTAGATGTGTAGTGTGTGTAATGTGTGTGTAATGTGTGTGTGGTACGTGTAATGTAGATGTGTAGTGTGTGTAATGTGTGTGTAATGTGTGTGTAGTACGTGTAATGTAGATGTGTAGTGTGTGTAATGTCTGTTTAATGTGTGTGTAGTACGTGCAATGTAGATGTGTAGTGTGTGTAATGTGTGTAATGTGTGTAGTGTGTGTAGTGTGTTTAATGTGTATGTAATGTGTGTGTGTAGTACGTGTCATGTAGGTGTGTAGTGTGTGTAATGTGTGTGTAATGTGTGTGTAGTGTGTGTAATGTCTGTAATGTGTGTGTAGTGTGTGTAATGTGTGTGTAATTTGTGTAATGTGTGTGCAATGTGTGTGTAGTGTGTGTAATGTGTGTAATGTGTGTGTAAAGTGTGTGTAGTGTGTGTAATGTGTGTAGTGTGTGTAATGTCTGTAATGTGTGTGTAGTGTGTGTAATGTGTGTGTAATTTGTGTAATGTGTGTGCAATGTGTGTGTAGTGTGTGTAATGTGTGTAATGTGTGTGTAAAGTGTGTGTAGTGTGTGTAATGTGTGTAATCTGTGTGTAATATCTGTGTAGTGTGTTTAGTGTGTGTAGTGTGTGTTGTGTGTGTAGTGTGTTTAATGTGTTTAATGTGTGTGTAGTGTGTGTGTAATGTGGGTGTAATGTGTGTAGTGTGTGTGTAGTACGTGTAATCTAGGTGTGTAATGTGTGTGTAGTGTGTGTAGTTTGTGTAATGTGTGTAATGTGTGTGTAGTGTGTGTATTGTGTGTAATGTGTGTTTATGTGTGTAATGTGTGTAATGTGTGTGTAGTGTGTGTAATGTGTGTGTAGTGTGTGTGTAATGTGTGTGTAGTGTGTGTATTGTGTGTAACGTGTGTTTAATGTGTGTGTAGTGTGTGTAGTGTGTGTGTAGTGTGTGTATTGTGTGTAATGTGTGTGTGTGTAATGAGTGTGTAATGTGTGTGTAGTGTGTGTGTAATGTGTGTGTAGTGTGTGTGTGTAATGTGTGTGTAGTGTGTGTAATGTAGGTGTAATGTGTGTGTAGTGTGTGTAATGGGTGTGTAGTGTGTGTGTGTAGTGTGTGTATTGGTTGTAACGTGTGTGTAGTGGGTGTGTAGTGTGTGTGTGTAGTGTGTGTATTGGTTATAATGTGTGTGTAGTGTGTGTAATGTAGGTGTAATGTGTGTGTAGTGTGTGTAATGTGTGTGTAGTGTGTGTGTGTATTGGTTGTAATGTGTGTGTGTAGTGTGTGTATTGGTTGTAATGTGTGTGTAGTGTGTGTAATGTAGGTGTAATGTGTGTGTAGTGTGTGTAATGTGTGTGTAGTGTGTGTGTGTATTGGTTGTAATGTGTGTGTAATGTGTGTGTAGTGTGTGTGTGTAGTGTGTGTATTGGTTGTAATGTGTGTGTAGTGTGTGTAATGTGGGGGGTAACCCGGCGCCGACTCCAGGGACCGAGGTTCAGCCATCTGGCCGCTGCAGCGTGGACAGCACTGAGGTCACTTCCTGTGGCCTCCAGAGAGAGACTGCTGACAGCTGACTCAGGATTACTGTCATATCTCCACCAGACTCCATGTAAATAATCACTACTTTTAGCATGTATAGAGCAGCATATCTCCACCAGACTCCATGTAAATAATCACTACTTTTAGCATGTATAGAGCAGCATATCTCCACCAGACTCCATGTAAACAATCACTACTTTTAGCGTGTATAGAGCAGCATATCTCCACCAGACTCCATGTAAATAATCACTACTTTTAGCATGTATAGAGCAGCATATCTCCACCAGACTCCATGTTAATAATCACTACTTTTAGCGTGTATAGAGCAGCATATCTCCACCAGACTCCATGTTAATAATCACTACTTT
>JABXJD010001219.1:77500-102851 GCA_013375575.1 Percina caprodes
CGCCAACTTAGAGCCAACAGAGAGCCAACTTAGCGCCAACATAGAGCCAACTTAGCGCCAACATAGAGCCAACATCACGCCAACTTAGAGCCAACATAGAGCCAACATAGAGCCAACTTAGAGCCAACATAGAGCCAACATAGAGCCAACATAACGCCAACTTAGAGCCAACATCACACCAACTTAGAACCAACATCACCCCAACTTAGAGCCAACATCACCCCAACTTAGCGCCAACATAGAGCCAACATCATGCCAACTTAGAACCAACATAGAGCCAACATAGAGCCAACATAGAGCCAACATCACGCCAACTTAGAGCCAACTTAGAGCCAACATCACACCAACTTAGAGCCAACATCATGCCAACATCATGCCTCAAATTTTACCCCAAAGTGTCTCCATCAGAATTTTGTGTTTCTTTCAACCAAATTGTCAAAAACAATATCCCGGATGGTTTCGTACAACGCTCTTCACGAGTAAAATAAATGATCAGCTCTCTACTTTCATTGAATTTGGCTGATTTATTCAATTTTATAGCATTTGAAGAATAATTGAGAAAAGAATGTTAAAAAATTAACATCGGAAAAAGTTACACAAAAAGACCAAAGTGCCAAAAGAAAATCAACAAAATCGCCAATAAAAGTGACAAAAACCAACAAAAGTGTTGTGTGTATATATATATATATATATATATATATATATATATATATATATATATATATATATATATATATATATATATATATATATAATATTACGTCTGTGTGGACACAGTCGACAGTTGGAGAATGAGTGTCTGCAGACTGAAGAAAGAAGAACGTTGAAATAACATCGAGCTGTTTTTCATTTAGAAAAATGAAAAAGAATAAGAAATAAATGACTTTCCTTCATAAAGAGGCTGTGAAGTCATTAATATTTAAATATGCAGAGAGCGCCTTTTATACTTCTGCATCGGCCTCTTAAATTAAACATTAATTACGGCGCTCATGAAGGAACAATACGCCGCGGGCTTCTGCGGTCGCACAGATAATTATTTCCAATTTGCAACAAAATATCTGTGAAAATGTCAAAGTGACGATTTAAAGAAAACTTCCATCTCGTCTTCCTCAGAGGATGAGTCGGCATCGCCAGCCGTCCGCTGGGCTCCGCACTCCTGAATATATATCATTTAAGTTAAAGATACTCAGAAAGAATCTGAAGAAAGCTTTCCTGCATCCATTTGTACACATTGACTTCCAGTCAATTAAAAAGTGACGTCAAGGGGCCGACCCAGAGAGGTAAAAAGTGACGCCAAGGGGCCGACCCAGAGAGGTAAAAAGTGACGCCAAGGGGCCGACCCAGAGAGGTAAAAAGTGACGTCAAGGGGCCGACCCAGAGAGGTAAAAAGTGACGCCAAGGGGCCGACCCAGAGAGGTAAAAAGTGACGCCTAGGGGCCGACCCAGAGAGGTAAAAAGTGACGTCAAGGGGCCGACCCAGAGAGGTAAAAAGTGACGCCAAGGGGCCGACCCAGAGAGGTAAAAAGTGACGCCAAGGGCCGACCCAGAGAGGTAAAAAGTGACGCCAAGGCCGACCCAGAGAGGTAAAAAGTGACGTCAAGGGGCCGACCCAGAGAGGTAAAAAGTGACGCCAAGGGGCCGACCCAGAGAGGTAAAAAGTGACGCCAAGGGGCCGACCCAGAGAGGTAAAAAGTGACGTCAAGGGGCCGACCCAGAGAGGTAAAAAGTGACGTCAAGGGGCCGACCCAGAGAGGTAAAAAGTGACGCCAAGGGGCCGACCCAGAGAGGTAAAAAGTGACGCCAAGGGGCCGACCCAGAGAGGTAAAAAGTGACGCCAAGGGGCCGACCCAGAGAGGTAAAAACTCCAAAGCAACCTTACCAAGCGTCAACTAGTCAAACTTTTGTCTTTTATTTGGTGGATCAACTCTTGAGTTTCAAATCTCACAAAACACAGAAAAACAACCAAAATATTAATTTCCTTCAAAAAAGTGACGCCAAGGGGTGTGTGTGTCTGTATGTGTGTGTGTATGTGTGTGTGTATGTGTGTGTGTGTGTGTGTGTGTGTCTCTGTGAGTGTGTGTGTCTGTGTGTGTGTGAGTGTGTGTCTCTGTCTGTGTCTCTGTGTGTGTGTGTGTGTGTGTGTGTGTGTGTGTGTGTGTCTCTGTGTGTGTGTGTGTGTCTTTGTTGGTAATCGTTGTTTGTGCTCGTCTCTAATAAAGCAGGCTTACCGCCAGGTTTCCTTTAACATGAAAGCCTCTGAGTTCGGGGGAAGTTTGTAATCTGAGAGTCAATCTGGTCTAAATCCTCTCGCTGGACTAAATGAAACTTCAGGCTGTAAGCAGCTTTCAGCCGGAGATCAAACACCTTTTCACTGCTGGAGATTAGCGTCCTGACGGAGGACTCATCTCCTCTGGAGGACAGGAAGGTGATGAAGATGATGCTGATGATAGTGATGGTGATGATGATAGTGATGGTGATGATGAGGATCAGGTACGTGCGGTACCATCTGGAGGGTACCAGGTACGTGCGGTACCATCTAGAGGGTACCAGGTACGTGCGGTACCATCTGGAGGGTTCCAGGTACGTGCGGTACCGTCTGGAGGGTTCCAGGTACGTGCGGTACCATCTGGAGGGTTCCAGGTATGTGCGGTACCGTCTGGAGGGTTCCAGGTACGTGCGGTACCGTCTGGAGGGTTCCAGGTACGTGCGGTACCGTCTGGAGGGTTCCAGGTACGTGCGGTACCGTCTGGAGGGTTCCAGGTACGTGCGGTACCGTCTGGAGGGTTCCAGGTACGTGCGGTACCGTCTGGAGGGTTCCAGGTACGTGCGGTACCATCTGGAGGGTTCCAGGTACGTACGGTACCGTATGGAGGGGTTTCAGGGCTTGATGGTTTTTGCGACTCCACTTGGGCCATTTTCCGGACCGACTGACTTCATTTCTTAAAGTAATGATGGCCGCTCGTTACTCTTCTCTTAGCTGATTGGTTCTTGCCATAATATGAATTCTACCAGTCGTCCAATAGGCTGTCGGCTGTGTACCAACCTGACTTCTGATGGTCCCAACTCCATTAATGAGGAAGAAACTCCACTAATGAACCCTGACAAGGCCCACCTATATATATATATATATATATATATATATATATATATATATATATATATATATATATATATATATATATATATATATATATATATATATATATATATATATATATATATATATATATGAGATATCAACATATACCAGATTATAATATCTGAGATATGTTGATGTGCATCTGCTTATTAAAGACTTATCTCTGTGTGTCGGAGACATTCTTCTTCTGCAGATCCTCGGCTTCACCGCTGTAATCAGCAGGAAGTAATCAGCCCCCGTTAGCTTAAGACGGATTTCATTAAAGTTCAGAGGCTTCAGAGACGATTAGGTCCTGCAGGATGAGGACGGCTCACACAGGACCCGCTGGACCCGACACCCAAAGGAACGCCTCCGGTTACCCCCAGGAACCCCGAAACCGTCACGTCAACCACCAATGAAGGATTTTAAGGCCTACACCAATACGAATATTTGGTTATTTAAAAATCAAATATTCCGATATATCGGCCGATAAATCTAGAAACACGTTACAAAACATAAACAGATTCCATAACATTACTTATTTTAGTTATTCATGAGAAAATAATATAATAACAGAACATCAAAATATATTAAAGTTCTGATGAATACCAGAATATTTATTCATTATAAAAGATTTTGACGAATGAATATTTATTTTTTTATTTTCTGAAATCGGCCATTATAAATGCCGATACCGATATATCGGGAAATGCCTAATATCGGCCGATATATCGGTCGGCTCTACGTCGATCAGTCCCTCTTCACTCAGGCCCTGTCGTGATTGAATGTATAATAACCGTATTATTAGGTTATTACACATTTATACAGATCAGAGGTTACAAACTTCTTCCCTTCAAAATAAAAGCACATTAAAGAAGAAAAGTAATAACAATCCTCTACAGGTAACTCGGTCGGTAAATGTTCACGTTATTCAGTCTGTTGACTCGTATGCAGCTCACGTTAATCTCCGTATGTTCGTGTCTTGATTATGAATTTTGAAGGGATGGATGTCAATGGGAAGCCTATTTCGTGATGCCAGACCGATTACGTAGCGAGTAGTATTGAAAATTGGCGGGGGGGTCAAACAACACAGGGCTGTCACCCCGGCGTCCTGCGGGTGGCGGTTCCTTTCCCCATTGGTAAATCTTACACGTAATTAATGAGAAAATCGTGACCTATACACGTAATAAAAGAGAAACTTGTGACCTATACACGTAATAAACGAGAAACTCATGACCTATACACGTAATAAACGAGAAAATCGTGACCTATACACGTAATAAACAAGAAAATCGTGACCTATACACGTAATAAACGAGAAACTTGTGACCTATACACGTAATAAACGAGAAAATCGTGATCTATACACGTAATAAACGAGAAACTTGTGACCTATACACGTAATAAATGAGAAAATCGTGACCTATACACGTAATAAACGAGAAAATCGTGACCTATACACGTAATAAACGAGAAACTCGTGACCTATACACGTAATAAACGAGAAACTCGTGACCTATACACGTAATAAATGAGAAAATCGTGACCTATACACGTAATAAACGAGAAACTCGTGATCTATATAAGTAATAAACGGGGCGTAGCACGGTTAAAACCAGCAGCAACAATTAGTTATTACATAAAAACTCCCCGTTTTGGTCATTTTTGATGTTTTTGTCCCTTTTCTGGTAGTTCTTGTCAGTGTGTGTGGGACGTGTTGGTATCTTTTTAACATGTTTTTGTTTTTCCAGGACATTTTTATTTTTATTTTTTTACATTTTTTAATTATTTTTGTCACAAAGCCGGTGGTAATGGGGGAAACATCTAAAAAAAAATGGCTGAAAAACGTCTAAAACTGGGTG
Source organism: Percina caprodes (assembly GCA_013375575.1). Lineage (NCBI taxonomy): Eukaryota > Metazoa > Chordata > Actinopteri > Perciformes > Percidae > Percina > Percina caprodes. Next base: position 82,481 of record JABXJD010001219.1, read on the forward strand.
GGCCAACATCTGTTGTGAGCCTAGACTGCTATGCGGGTCAGACGTCCCCGAGGGGCCGGGTTTGGCCCGCGGGCCTTGAGTTTGACACGTAGATGAGTCCGTGTTTCCAGACGGGTGTTGTGGGCTAGCGGCTCGTTATTTTCTGGCCTCGGGTGCCGTTTCATCACGTCGGGGTCGTTAAGAGGCTCGTTGTGGAGACATTGTTTGTCGAGAGCAAAGCGGCGAGAGATCAGTTAAAGACGAGCGAGACGCGAGCACTGATGTCTGTCGCGGCGGCGGCGAGTTGGGAGGAGAAGAAGAAGAAGAAGAAGAAGAAGAAGAAGAAGAAGCCGGCAGCCTCTGACAACACGGCGGCTGCGTGGTTTCTTCTCCAGACGCCGGCGGGAGGCTCGGGACGATGAAACATTCATGAGACTCCTCTCTGTCTCCACGACCTACAGAACACAGTCGAGATATTATCTGATAATGAAGCCTCAGAGAGACGCTCAGTCACTGGGGGAGAACGGACAGAGACACGTGGACGTCTTGGGGGGGGAGGGGGGGGTTGAAGTTTGGGTCCAACAGGGCAAAAAACAACAACTGAATAAGACAGCAGCATAGGAGGAGGTAGATATGCCCCCAAATATTAAGAGGAGGTAGATATGCCCCCCCAAATATTAAGAGGAGGTAGATATGTGCCCCACAAGTATTAAGGAGGAGGTAGATATGCCCCCAAATATTAAGAGGAGGTAGATATGCCCCCCCAAATATTAAGAGGAGGTAGATATGTGCCCCACAAGTATTAAGGAGGAGGTAGATATGCCCCCAAATATTTAGAGGAGGTAGATATGCCCCCAAATATTAAGGAGGAGGTAGATATGCCCCCCAAATATTAAGGAGGAGGTAGATATGCCCCCCAAATATTTAGAGGAGGTAGATATGCCCCCCCAAATATTAAGAGGAGGTAGATATGCCCCCCAAATATTAAGGAGGTAGATATGCCCCCCAAATATTTAGAGGAGGTAGATATGCCCCCCCAAATATTAAGGAGGAGGTAGATATGCCCCCCAAATATTAAGAGGAGGTAGATATGCCCCCCCAAATATTAAGAGGAGGTAGATATGTCCCCCCCAAATATTAAGGAGGAGGTAGATATGCCCCCCCAAATATTAAGAAGAGGTAGATATGTCCCCCCCAAATATTAAGGAGGAGGTAGATATGCCCCCCCAAATATTAAGAGGAGGTAGATATGTCCCCCCCCAAATATTAAGGAGGAGGTAGATATGCCCCCCCAAATATTAAGGAGGAGGTAGATATGCCCCCCCAAATATTAAGGAGGAGGTAGATATGCCCCCACAAATATTAAGGAGGAGGTAGATATGCCCCCCCAAATATTTAGAGGAGGTAGATATGCCCCCCCAAATATTAAGGAGGAGGTAGATATGCCCCCCCAAATATTAAGGAGGAGGTAGATATGCCCCCCCAAATATTTAGAGGAGGTAGATATGCCCCCCCAAATATTAAGGAGGTGGTAGATATGCCCCCAAATATTAAGAGGAGGTAGATATGCCCCCAAATATTAAGAGGAGGTAGAAATGCCCCCCAAATATTAAGGAGGTGGTAGATATGCCCCCCCCCCAAATATTAAGAGGAGGTAGATATGCCCCCCACATATTAAGGAGGTGGTAGATATGCCCCCCCAAATATTAAGAGGAGGTAGATATGTCCCCCAAATATTAAGAGGAGGTAAATATGCCCCCCAAATATTAAGAGGAGGTAGATATGCCCCCCAAATATTAAGAGGAGGTAGCTATGCCCCCCCCCCCAAAAAAAAATATTAAGAGGAGGTAGATATGTCCCCTCAAAAAATATAAAAATACGGAAAACAAGGACTGATACATCAAAGGGTTGGAGACACACACACTCTACAGGACAGCTAACACACACACACATACAAACACACACACAAACACACACACACACTCTACACTCTAGTAGCCACCTATGACCTCGGTACCTTCTCTAACTGGGTGTAATGCTGAAGGAGAAGAGAATCTTCAGACTCTGTCATGACGCTGTGATGGTGTCGATGCTCCAGCCGCTCCACGGCTCTGACGTGGGTCCACCCCCACCCCCACCTCCACCCGAGGCTTCCTGTTGTTGGAAGGTCATGTGAACACAAACAGAAGATAAGAAATACAAGAAGTCTGTTTCCATCAGGCAGTGCCGGGCCGAGGCCTGCAGCCGGCTCCTGTTTCGGTCCCCGGTCCCCCAGATAGGGGACGACCAGTCCCAGGCGGAGGACGATGCAGAGACAGGACGGAGGACGGCAGCTGAGTCAACACGACACCTGACCTCTATTGTTGGGCTGCTTGTGACGGTTCATCATTTTGCTTTTCCAGATTTTTATATTATATTTTTGTCATTTTAAGTTGTTATTATATAAAAACTTGCCGTCATTTTGGGACGTTTTTGTCCCTTTTCTGGCAGCTGTTGTGTTGGACGTTTTTGTCCCTTTTCTGGCAGCTGTTGTGAGCGCGTCGTCTAGGAGGGCCGACACTGGACGGTAACGTCATGTGAACAGAAACAGAAGATAAGACGTCTGTTTCCATCGGGCAGCGCCGGGCCGAGGCCTGGAGCCGGCTCCTGTTTCTGTCCCAGGTCCCCCAGGTGTCCCACAGTTACGGGACGATGCAGACAGGACGGAGGACGGCAGCTGAGTCAACACGACACCCCCGCGGACACCTGACCTCTATTGTTGGGCTGGTGGCGTCGTGTTTTCTCCACTTTCAGCCCGATACGCTGGTCTGGAAGCTCAGCGCGTGGAGACTCTGCAGCCGGGTCGGCTTCTGGGAAAGAAAAGCTCTGTTTAGGATGTTAGACCCTAAAACACCTGGAGACGTTAAGGAGAAAACACACAACGGTAAGGAGAAAACACACGACGTTAAGGAGAAAACACACGACGTTAAGGAGAAAACACACAACGCTCACCTGGAAACAATGTTGATGTCCTGGAGACGTTATGGAGAAAACAGTGTGTGTGTGTGTATGTATATATATATATATCAGTGTGTATATACCAGTGTGTATATATCAGTGTGTATATATATCAGTGTGTATATATTAGTGTGTATATATTAGTGTGTGTATATCAGTGTGTATATACCAGTGTGTGTATATACCAGTGTGTATATATTAGTGTGTATATATCAGGGTGTGTATATACCAGTGTGTATATATTAGTGTGTATATATCAGTGTGTATATATCAGTGTGTATATACCAGTGTGTGTATACCAGTGTGTATATATCAGTGTGTATATATCAGTGTGTATATACCAGTGTGTATATATTAGTGTGTGTATATCTGTGTGTGTATATATCAGTGTGTGTATATCAGTGTGTATATATACCAGTGTGTATATATTAGTGTGTGTATATCTGTGTGTGTATATATCAGTGTGTGTATATCAGTGTGTGTATATGTTATTGACATCATACCTGGCAAATTCAGCTGATTCTGATTATTTTGGGTAATTAAAAAGAACGTTGATATAAAACTGGTCAACATGAGTTTGGGTGTTCTGCCCCCCCACCGCCCCCCCCAGACCCTAAAGAACCAGAGTCCAGATGTGTGTGAACCACCTGCTTCCTGTCATCAGTCTGATTGTTTTCTCCAGCTGGTAATCTGATGGAGAAAGTTTTCCCTCCGACACTTCATCGCAGAGTGTGACTCTCCAATCTCCAACTCTGGAGATTAAAGGGGAATTACAACATAATCTTAAATAATCCAAAGGGCACGGACACTCTGTTATTGGGGGGGCTGACCTCTCCGTCCATCAACACCCGGATTAGGGCTAAAATTAGCACCGAACGCGCCGTTAATTTGAGGAGATGAGGATGATTCCAGCCGCCGTGATTAAAGACACAAAGAAGACGCTGACAGGAGGCTCCGGGTGGAGATTACAGAAGAAGAGATTCATATTAGGACGGACGGGGGCCTGGGGGACAACCTGCCCCCCCACTGTAAACCAGAGAGAGGACGGTCTCCCTCAACGTATTGGTCCCTTTCTGCAGATTAACTCTGTGTGTGTGTGTGTGTGTGTGTGTGTGTGTGGGGGTCTGCTGCAGGCTGGAGCATGCTGGGTGATCATCAGGGTCTGGAGACTTACAGAAGTACAAAGACCCTGTACGGCAGTACAAATACTTTTACACACACACACACACACACAGAGTTCGGTGAGTGTTGTCTCATTAGTGAAATTAGTTTTTCATAACTCTGACATCATGTTTCTTTAAGATCAAAGTGCAGAGACGGTGATGATGTCATAACAACCAGTTTATTTCTGCATTCTCATTTTTCCCCGTGTTTCCAGGACAACAACAGAAGAAGAAGAAGAAGAAGAAGAAGAAGAAGAAGAGGAGCTAATCAGCTGAAAGGCCAGCGACTCATTAAGATGTTAACGAGCAACGGTTACCGGCTCAGCAGGAAGGTTACGGAGCTACATCAGAGAAATCATTCCTCCTTTCCCTCAGGCAGGAAGTCACACTGAGCAGGGGGAATGAGACGGGGAACACCAGAGCAGGGGGTTCCGTTCCTCCCGGGCGTCGGGTCCGTATCTAGGCACGGCCGCACCGTCGTCGGGTCCGTATCTAGGCACGGCCGCACCGTCGTCATAGACGCGCCTAGATCCGGACCTGACGACGGTGCGGCCGTGCTAGATACGACCCGACGACGGTGCGGATAGGACATAGAACAAAAGCTGCTTCAGGTCTGATCCAGTTTACAGACTCTGATCAGAGTCATGTGCTCAGATCTGAGATCAGATGTCGCTTCATCACAGCTTCTTCTTCTTCATTTCCTCCCTGATGCTGGAGGAGTTATCAACCCGACCCCGCTAATGAAGCCTTCCAGGGGGGGGGCCTCATGGTCCAGCTCCCATTTCCTGTCATGAACCCCCCCCGGAAAGGAGATGCTAATTAATTAGCATTGGCATCTTCAGCCACACACACACACACACACACCGCGGGGTCTCCTGTTCCCCGTCAGAGTCTGCTAGTTGGGACAGTGATGACCTCGTCTAACATCAGCCCTCACCAGACACCTGGGGGGATCACAGGGCTGCCGGTCCACCAGAGTCCCACTGGGGGCGCTCACAGGCCAGAATCACTGGCACTCTATGGAGGGCTAGCACCTTCCTCAGGGTGTCGTGTGTTGTGTATGGATGTGAAGGGGGGGGGGGCTGAGAAAACACACCCAGCTGGGTGGATGATGGCGTCTCAATGATGTCATACACATGGTACGGATATATACACACAAGTTAAAGGTACAGTACGCGATTGTTGACATCTGAACTCGCTGCCGTCTCTCTTCTACACATCACTCACCTCTGTGTGATGCTGGAGGGGCTCTGGGCCAATCAGAGCGCAGCCCCCCCCCCCCCGAGCGTGGCTGGTCTCTGGTGATAATGACGGAGAAACGGCTCTATCTTCCAGCTGCTGGAATTTAACTTTCATTTGTTCAGGAACCAACATTTCACCCTGAAAACACACCGCTGGTCTCTTTAAAGTCGGTTATCCCAAAAACTGAACCAGAAGTAATGAGGTCATGTCCTCCTCTAACGGGGTTTATCGGAGCCAAAGACCCCTAAAAACCATGAAAACCAATGTGTAAATGTGTTTGAATAAAGAGTAAAAGTAGAAAAACAAGGTCTAAAAGAGACTTCAGATCCAGTATTAGGGACCACTAAGGTCTATATAAAGAGACTTCAGATCCAGTATTAGGGACCACTAAGGTCTATATAAAGAGACTTCAGATACAGTATTAGGGACCACTAAGGTCTATATAAAGAGACTTCAGATAAAGTATTAGGGACCACGAAGGTCTATATAAAGAGACTTCAGATCCAGTATTAGGGACCAGTAAGGTCTATATAAAGAGACTTCAGATCCAGTATTGGGGACCAGTAAGGTCTATATAAAGAGACTTCAGATCCAGTATTAGGGACCAGTAAGGTCTTTATAAAGAGACTTCAGATCCAGTATTAGGGACCACTAAGGTCTATATAAAGAGACTTCAGATCCAGTATTAGGGACCACTAAGGTCTATATAAAGAGACTTCAGATACAGTATTAGGGACCACTAAGGTCTATATAAAGAGACTTCAGATACAGTATTAGGGACCACTAAGGTCTATATAAAGAGACTTCAGATCCAGTATTAGGGGACCACTAAGGTCTATATAAAGAGACTTCAGATCCAGTATTAGGGACCACTAAGGTCTATATAAAGAGACTTCAGATCCAGTATTGGGGACCAGTAAGGTCTATATAAAGAGACTTCAGATCCAGTATTGGGGACCAGTAAGGTCTATATAAAGAGACTTCAGATCCAGTATTAGGGACCAGTAAGGTCTATATAAAGAGACTTCAGATCCAGTATTAGGGACCACTAAGGTCTATATAAAGAGACTTCAGATCCAGTATTAGGGACCAGTAAGGTCTGGTACAGTCCTGTCTTGTTGTGCTGCTCTTTTTAAATAAAGTTGTTCTATAATACCAGATGATGTCCAGTCCTTTATTTAGGGCGAGTTAATCAATGCTCATCGATCCTCTCTCTCTGAACGAGTCGATCGGTCCTCGTGTCTTTGGGAGTCTGCAGAGGACGCAGCTGTTGGTCTGTTACAGACTCACAACAGCCACAACTTACCCCCATTTTGGGGGCTTTTTACCCCCCTCTAAGTCATTTTCCTCAACGCTTTTAAAGGGCCCATATTCTGCTCCTTAAGGGCCCATATTCTAGTCCTTAGAGGGCCCATATTCTAGTCCTTAGAGGGCCCATATTCTGCTCACATTCATATTCAGACACAAAATAACCCAAATCCGTGAAAAATAGATTTTTATAATTTGGCCCTTTAAGACGTGATGAAGTGTGGCTCGTCATGACGTCATGATGATGTCATCATGACTACATGATGTCATCATGACGACATCATGTTCTGACCCCCCAGAACACCACGAGACTAATAGTTTTTTACTGCATCGCTCATTAAATGTGGAGGTTTTAAAGACGTGTGTGTGTGTGTGTGTGTGTGTGTGTGTGTGTGTGTGTGTGTGTGTGTGTGTGTGTGTGTGTGTGTGTGTGTGTGTGTGTGTGTGTGTGTGTGTGTGTGTGTGTGTGTGGTCTCTGAGACCATCCCAGCACCAGGGATAAAACGGATCCAGGCGGATATGTATATGAGGTGGCAGCGCCTGTGGAAACATGAAAGCTTTTACACATTATCTCCCCCACCCCCCCCCCCACCTCCTCCCAAAACCACACGCATAAAACAAAGGGTTGAGGACGGGGACGTTTACAGGTCCAGACTCTCCGTCTCCGGCCCGCCGCAGAGGGGCCACGCCGCATTCTGCCAAAACCATCAAGTCAGAGTCAGACCAGGTCTGAGAGGCGTTCAGGGACAGTCTGTCGCCAACAGAGTCTCACAACACTCCTTCAGAGAGCACGGTGCGTTCAGGGACAGTCTGTCGCCAGCAGTCTCACAACACTCCTTCAGAGTAAGCACGGTGCGTTCAGGGACAGTCTGTCGCCAGCAGAGTCTCACAACACTCCTTCAGAGTAAGCACGGTGCGTTCAGGGACAGTCTGTCGCCAGCAGAGTCTCACAACACTCCTTCAGAGTAAGCACGGTGCGTTCAGGGACAGTCTGTCGCCAGCAGAGTCTCACAACACTCCTTCAGAGTAAGCACGGTGCGTTCAGGGACAGTCTGTCGCCAGCAGAGTCTCACAACACTCCTTCAGAGTAAGCACGGTGCGTTCAGGGACAGTGTCGCCAGCAGAGTCTCACGGTACGTTCAGGGACAGGCGATCGCCAGCAGTCTCACAACACTCCATAGTAAGCACGGTGCGTTCAGGGACAGCCGGTCGCCATCAAAGGCTCACAACACTCCTTCAGAGTCTCACGGTGTGTTCAGGGACAGTCTGTTGCCAGCAGAGTCTCACGGTGCGTTCAGGGACAGTCTGTCGCCAACAGAGTCACACGTTGCGTTCAGGGACAGTTTGTTGCCAGCTGAGTGTCACAACACTCTTTCAAAGTGTGCACGGTGCGTTCAGGGACAGTCTGTCGCTAGCAGAGTCTCACGGTGCGTTCAGGGACAGTCTGTCGCCAGCAGAGTCTCACAACACTCCTTCAGCCGTTATTATGGATCCCGCGTAAGTTCTAGGCAAGTCCCGCCCTACAGAGCAGCCTGATTGGTCAGGGGTTAGGACCTGGCCAATAGCAGTTGTGTGAATGCTACTGAAGGGTGGGTCTTGCCTAGAAGTTGCGTGGGTTGCATAGTAACAGAGCGCTTGGTGTGTTCAGGGACAGTCGGCCGTCAGCAGAGTTTCAAAACTGTCCTTTAGAGACGCCCAGGAGAAGCGGGAGACGTCCACCTGCAAAGAGGCACACACAAGTTAGCTTCTACTGCTAACTGGAGCTAACTCTGAGCTAGCTCCACATCCATATAATATATGTTAGCTCCAGTTAGCTTCTACTGCTAACTGGAGCTAACAGCTAACTCTGAGCTAGCTCCACATCCATATAATATATGTTAGCTCCAGTTAGCTTCTACTGCTAACTGGAGCTATCTGCAAGGGGTAGATGGGGGTAACTAAGGTTTTGGGTTAGATGGGGGTTACTAAGGTTTCCAGGGGTAGATGGGTAACTAGGGCCGTTACCTTGACGACGTGTCTCCGGGCGACATCGGGCCTCCTGCAGAGCTCCTGCAGCCGCTTACACAGCTGCTCCGGGGTGGAGTACAGGTACTCTGCTGCAATATAGACCACAGAAGAACGTCACTCTGCTGCAATATAGACCACAGAAGAAGAACGTCACTCTGCTGCAATATAGACCACAGAAGAAGAACGTCACTCTGCTGCAATATAGACCACAGAAGAACGTCACTCTGCTGCAATATAGACCACAGAAGAAGAACGTCACTCTGCTGCAATATAGACCACAGAAGAAGAACGTCTCTGTTACTCAACCAGGGTCCACTTGAAATTATCACGTTTTAAATGGCGGCTTCTATAAATAGGCCTCTAGCCCCCAATCCCAGTTCATTGGGGGGGGCTCTAGAGTAAAGGGAAAAGCCCCAAAATATAGCCCTTAGGTAACTTACCTGGGAATATCTCTGGATAGACCAGAGCCTTGGGACACAGAGGATAGCAGCCGCAGTGAACCGCCTCCAGCCTGCAACACAGAGGACACGTTAGAGACTCCAACTCCCAGAGTCCTCCAGCCTGCAACACAGAGGACACGTTAGAGACTCCAACTCCCAGAGTCCTCCAGCCTGCAACACAGAGGACACGTTAGAGACTCCAACTCCCAGAGTCCTCCAGCCTGCAACACAGAGGACACGTTAGAGACTCCAACTCCCAGAGTCCTCCAGCCTGCAACACAGAGGACACGTTAGAGACTCCAACTCCCAGAGTCCTCCAGCCTGCAACACAGAGGACAGGTTAGAGACTCCAACTCCCAGAGTCCTCCAGCCTGCAACACAGAGGACACGTTAGAGACTCCAACTCCCAGAGTCCTCCAGCCTGCAACACAGAGGACATGTTAGAGCGTCTCGTCTACCTGTCTCTCCTGTATTAAAGGAGCAGAGAGCTGCAGGTGAGGACCGAGCGTCTCGTCTACCTGTCTCTCCTGTATTAAAGGAGCAGAGAGCTGCAGGTGAGGACCCAGCGTCTCGTCTACCTGTCTCTCCTGTATTAAGGGAGCAGAGAGCTGCAGGTGAGGACCCAGCGTCTCGTCTACCTGTCTCTCCTGTATTAAGGGAGCAGAGAGCTGCAGGTGAGGACCCAGCGTCTCGTCTACCTGTCTCTCCTGTATTAAGGGAGCAGAGAGCTGCAGGTGAGGACCGAGCGTCTCGTCTACCTGTCTCTCCTGTATTAAAGGAGCAGAGAGCTGCAGGTGAGGACACAGCGTCTCGTCTACCTGTCTTTCCTGTATTAAAGGAGCAGAGAGCTGCAGGTGAGGACCCAGCGTCTCGTCTACCTGTCTCTCCTGTATTAAGGGAGCAGAGAGCTGCAGGTGAGGACCGAGCGTCTCGTCTACCTGTCTCTCCTGTATTAAAGGAGCAGAGAGCTGCAGGTGAGGACCCAGCGTCTCGTCTACCTGTCTCTCCTGTATTAAGGGAGCAGAGAGCTGCAGGTGAGGACCGAGCCGCCTCTGAAGCTGACTTCAGTCACACTTCAGTCACCTGAACTCTGCAGCGAATCGGACACTCGGCTCTCTGAAGAGCAGCCAATCAAACGGCTTGCCTGCAGTCCTCCTGACGTCTGATCTGCACCTCATTCATGTTGGAGGCCGTTTGTAGCTCGCTCTCACATTTATTTATATCTCAGTCTCCACAGTCCATGGAATACTTTCACACTTCTACCTTATATTAGAAAAACTGAAAAATAAGAATTAAAGAGTAACTTTGTTTTTCAGCTTGGATGAAAACAAAGTTTTCACCACTTTGGTCTGGTTGAAATCAACTCTTAATTCACCCATTTACATGTGGAGATATGCTGCTTTAAACACACTAAAAGTAGTGATTATTTACATGGAGTCTGGTGGAGATATGCTGCTCTATACACGCTAAAAGTAGTGATTATTTACATGGAGTCTGGTGGAGATATGCTGCTCTATACACGCTAAAAGTAGTGATTATTTACATGGAGTCTGGTGGCGATATGCTGCTTTATACACACTAAAAGTAGTGATTATTAACATGGAGTCTGGTGGAGATATGCTGCTCTATACACACTAAAAGTAGTGATTATTTACATGGAGTCTGGTGGAGATATGCTGCTCTATACACACTAAAAGTAGTGATTATTTACATGGAGTCTGGTGGAGATATGCTGCTCTATACACGCTAAAAGTAGTGATTATTTACATGGAGTCTGGTGGAGATATGCTGCTCTATACACACTAAAAGTAGTGATTATTTACATGGAGTCTGGTGGAGATATGCTGCTCTATACACACTAAAAGTAGTGATTATTTACATGGAGTCTGGTGGAGATATGCTGCTCTATACACACTAAAAGTAGTGATTATTTACATGGAGTCTGGTGGAGATATGCTGCTCTATACACGCTAAAAGTAGTGATTATTTATTGGGTTTGATGATGACAACTAATAGAGCAATCTTTGCAGCTCTGTTATTTAAAAGATAAAAAGATGATTCCAGTTAATTGTCTCCTTCCATTAGCAACGTTAGCATGAAGCTAACGGTAGTGATGTGATGAATTATTTGTGTAACGAGGAGACGACACGCTGCGGTAATGAAGTCATGAGCTAATTATGGCAGAGAGGAGAAGAAGAAATGCGTCCCTTAGGGTGGGGAAGTGATGTTTGTGTTTGTCTTTGATCCAGACCCAGAGGGACAGGGACCCCAGACCCCCCCACGGGCCCCCCGCAGCGCTCTGCTCTGGTTCTGAAGGATCTTTAAAACACTCAATATTTGCATGGAGTTCTGTGAGAACAACGTGGCTTCTGTTCTTCTACAATCTTCCCTTCACATGAAGAAGAAACTACTTGTAATATTTAACAGGGCTGGGTTGAGATGCCCCCACCCCTCCCCCTCACCCCCACCCTCCCCCGCTCTGAATATCTGCCGATACGAGACCTTGTTTTCATCCCATCTGAAGCGAATTACCAGCAGAGATGTACCATAGACAGTGAAAGAAATGGACGCAGCAACGGAGACCAGTGAGGTCAACTCTCCATCCATCCATCTCTCCATCATCCATCCATCCATCTCTCTATCCATCCATCCCTCCATCATCCATCCCTCCATCATCCATCCATCCCTCCATCATCCATCTCTCTATCCATCCATCCATCCATCCCTCCATCATCCATCCATCCATCCATCTCTCCATCATCCATCCATCTCTCCATCATCCATCCATCTCTATCATCCATCCATCTCTCCATCCATCCATCCGTCTCTCCATCCATCAATCCATCTCTCCATCCATCAATCCATCCATCCATCCCTCCATCCATCTCTCCATCGATCCGTCTCTCCATCCATCAATCCCTCCCTCCCTCTATCATCCTCCCTCCCTCCCTCTATCACCCCCCCCGTGGGGTTACTATGGGCTGTAACTTACATGGCGACTCCGAAGAACTCGTGCTTGGCGGTGGAGACGACCACGTCGGCCTCACACAGCACCCGCAGGAAGTCCTCCCTGCTGGACAGGAAGCCGAAGTTCAGGATGTGGTGGTCCAAGACACGCCTCGCCTCCCCGAAGACCTCTACACACACACACACACACACACACACACACACGTCAGTTAGAGAGAGAGAGAGACACACACACACACACACACACACACAGGTCAGTTAGAGACACACACAGGTCAGTTAGAGAGACACACACACACACACACGTCAGTTAGAGACAGACAGACAGACAGACAGACAGACAGACAGACAGACAGACACACACAGGTCAGTTAGAGAGAGAGACACACACACACACACACACGTCAGTTAGAGAGAGAGAGACACACACACACACACACACACACACACACGTCAGTTAGAGACAGACACACACACACACACACATACACACACACACACGTCAGTTAGAGAGAGAGAGAGACACACATACACACACACGTCAGTTAGAGAGAGAGAGAGAGACACACACACACACACACACACGATTATTAGTATAATTTGTGTGTGCCGAAAAATAAAGAATGAGATTAAATTAAATGATTAAATTACCAAAATATAATAAATCTAACAGCCATGAAATAAAAACTTTAAAATATGAACAATAAAAGCTGTCGGTGTCAGTGTGTGGATGGGTGTGTGTGTGTCTGTGTGCGTGTCTCTGTCAGTGTGTGTGTGCATCTCAGTGTCAGTGTGTGTGTGTGCGTCTCAGTGTCAGTGTGTTTGTGTCTCTTTTATTTGTGTGTGTGTGTGTGTGTGTGCGTCTCAGTGTGTTTGTGTCTCTTTTATTTGTGTGTGTGTGTGTGTGCGTCTCAGTGTCAGTGTGTTTGTGTCTCTTTTATTTGTGTGTGTGTGTGTGTGCGTCAGTGTGTCTCTGTCTGTCTGTCTGTCTGTCTGTCTGTCTGTGTGTGTCTCTCTCTGTGTGTGTGTGTGTGTGTGTGTGTGTGTGTGCCAGACAGTTATGAATGACCATGTTTATGAGGGCCTTACAGGTGAAGGCGATCGATGCTCTGACCCTATTAACAAAATCAAAGTTGATTAAAATTGTCCTAATGTGATTGGCTTCCCGCTCCGCTCATAAAGCCAATCAGAGATCTGGAGCGGTTTACGGGCAGCGTGTTTGTGCCGCAGTAAAACTTAACGTCCCAATATCTCAGAGTGTGTGTGTTCATTAAGTTAAAACACACACACGGTCATTATAGCATCATCAGCTGATGATACACGGGGAGTTAGACCAATTAAACCACTGACCTCTGGAGAGAGAGCGCACACACACACACACACACACACACACACACACACACATTTAATAAAACATGGAGAGACTCCAAAGGACAAAGAAAAGTCCTCAAAGTAAAGTCAAGAGAGCGTGTGTGTGAGAGAGTGAGTGTGAGTGTAAGAGTGTGTGACAGTGTGTGTGTGAGAGAGTGAGTGAGTGTGAGAGAGAGTGTGTGTGTAAGAGAGAGTGAGAGTGTGTGTGAGAGAGAGTGGGTGTGTCCGTGTGTGTGAGAGAGAGAGAGAGTGTGTGTGAGTGAGAGTGTGAGTGAGTGTGTGTGTCCGTGTGTGTGAGAGAGAGTGAGTGAGTGTGTGTGAGTGAGTGAGTGTCTGTGAGTGTCTGTGTGAGTCTGTGTGAGTCTGTGTCTGTGTGAGTGAGTGAACGTGTGTGTGAGTGAAAGTGTGTGAGACAGAGAGAGACAGAGAGAGACAGAGACAGAGAGAGAGAATCTGTGTGTGTACTGTGTGTGTGTGTGTGTGTGTGTGTGTGTGTGTGTGTGTGTGTGTGTGTGTGTGTGTGTGTGTGTGCACCTGGTACATCAGTGAAGGTCTCTCCTAACACTGACAGCAGGAAGTCGACTCCTTTCTCCTTCAGTTTGATCAGAGTAGAGAAGAACAGCTGAGGATCCTTATCATGTTCCCTGTACACAGAATATACATATAAATACACACTATATATACTATATACACATACTATCATGTTCCCTGTACACAGAATATACATATAAATACACACTATATATACTATATACACATACTATCATGTTCCCTGTACACAGAATATACATATACTACATATAAATACACACTATATATACACTATATACACATACTATCATGTTCCCTGTACACAGAATATACATATAAATACACACTATATATACTATATACACATACTATCATGTTCCCTGTACACAGAATATACATATACTACATATAAATACACACTATATATACACTATATACACATACTATCATGTTCCCTGTACACAGAATATACATATAAATACACACTATATATACTATATACACATACTATCATGTTCCCTGTACACAGAATATACATATAAATACACACTATATATACTATATACACATACTATCATGTTCCCTGTACACAGAATATACATATAAATACACACTATATATACTATATACACATACTATCATGTTCCCTGTACACAGAATATACATATAAATACACACTATATATACTATATACACATACTATCATGTTCCCTGTACACAGAATATACATATAAATACACACTATATATACTATATACACATACTATCATGTTCCTGTACACAGAATATACATATAAATACACACTATATATACTATATACACATACTATCATGTTCCCTGTACACAGAATATACATATAAATACACACTATATATACTATATACACATACTATCATGTTCCTGTACACAGAATATACATATAAATACACACTATATATACTATATACACATACTATCATGTTCCCTGTACACAGAATATACATATAAATACACACTATATATACTATATACACATACTATCATGTTCCCTGTACACAGAATATACATATAAATACACACTATATACACATACTATCATGTTCCCTGTACACAGAATATACATATAAATACACACTATATACACATACTATCATGTTCCTGTACACAGAATATACATATAAATACACACTATATATACACTATATACACATACTATCATGTTCCCTGTACACAGAATATACATATAAATACACACTATATATACTATATACACATACTATCATGTTCCTGTACACAGAATATACATATAAATACACACTATATATACTATATACACATACTATCATGTTCCTGTACACAGAATATACATATAAATACACACTATATATACTATATACACATACTATCATGTTCCTGTACACAGAATATACATATAAATACACACTATATATACTATATACACATACTATCATGTTCCCTGTACACAGAATATACATATAAATACACACTATATATACTATATACACATACTATCATGTTCCCTGTACACAGAATATACATATAAATACACACTATATATACTATATACACATACTATCATGTTCCCTGTACACAGAATATACATATAAATACACACTATATATACTATATACACATACTATCATGTTCCCTGTACACAGAATATACATATAAATACACACTATATACACATACTATCATGTTCCCTGTACACAGAATATACATATAAATACACACTATATATACTATATACACATACTATCATGTTCCTGTACACAGAATATACATATAAATACACACTATATATACTATATACACATACTATCATGTTCCCTGTACACAGAATATACATATAAATACACACTATATATACTATATACACATACTATCATGTTCCCTGTACACAGAATATACATATAAATACACACTATATATACTATATACACATACTATCATGTTCCTGTACACAGAATATACATATAAATACACACTATATATACTATATACACATACTATCATGTTCCCTGTACACAGAATATACATATAAATACACACTATATATACTATATACACATACTATCATGTTCCCTGTACACAGAATATACATATAAATACACACTATATACACATACTATCATGTTCCCTGTACACAGAATATACATATAAATACACACTATATATACACTATATACACATACTATCATGTTCCCTGTACACAGAATATACATATAAATACACACTATATATACTATATACACATACTATCATGTTCCCTGTACACAGAATATACATATAAATACACACTATATATACTATATACACATACTATCATGTTCCCTGTACACAGATATACATATAAATACACACTATATATACTATATACACATACTATCATGTTCCCTGTACACAGAATATACATATAAATACACACTATATATACTATATACACATACTATCATGTTCCCTGTACACAGAATATACATATAAATACACACTATATATACTATATACACACTACTATCATGTTCCCTGTACACAGAATATACATATAAATACACACTATATACACATACTATCATGTTCCCTGTACACAGAATATACATATAAATACACACTATATATACTATATACACATACTATCATGTTCCCTGTACACAGAATATACATATAAATACACACTATATATACTATATACACATACTATCATGTTCCCTGTACACAGAATATACATATAAATACACACTATATATATATATACACATACTATCATGTTCCTGTACACAGAATATACATATACTACATATAAATACACACTATATATACTATAAACACATACTATCATGTTCCCTGTACACAGAATATACATATACTACATATAAATACACACTATATATACTATATACACATACTATCATGTTCCTGTACACAGAATATACATATACTACATATAAATACACACTATATATACTATAAACACATACTATCATGTTCCCTGTACACAGAATATACATATACTACATATAAATACACACTATATATACTATATACACATACTATCATGTTCCCTGTACACAGAATATACATATACTACATATAAATACACACTAAATATACTATAAACACATACTATCATGTTCCCTGTACACAGAATATACATATAAATACACACTATATATACTATATACACATACTATCATGTTCCCTGTACACAGAATATACATATACTACATATAAATACACACTAAATATACTATAAACACATACTATCATGTTCCTGTACACAGAATATACATATACTACATATAAATACACACTATATATACTATATACACATACTATCATGTTCCCTGTACACAGAATATACATATAAATACACACTATATATACTATATACACATACTATCATGTTCCCTGCAGACAGTATAATAAATACTATATATACACACTATATATACACTATATACACATACTATCATGTTCCCTGTACACAGAATATACATATACTACAAATAAATACACACTATATATACTATATACACATACTATCATGTTCCCTGCAGACAGTATAATAACATACTATATATACACACTATATACATACTATCATGTTCCTGTACACAGAATATACATATACTACATATAAATACACACTATATACTATATACACATACTATCATGTTCCCTGTACACAGAATATACATATACTACATATAAATACACACTATATATACTATATACACATACTATCATGTTCCCTGTACACAGAATATACATATACTACATATAAATACACACTATATATACTATATACACATACTATCATGTTCCCTGCAGACAGTATAATAACATACTATATATACACACACACTATACATAAATATACATATGCTGTTTATAATATATAAATATACATAACATGCCTTCCCTCCTGTCTCCTTTCTCTCATCCTGTCTCTTCCTGTCTCTTCCTGTCTCCTTTCTCTCCTCATGTCTCCTTCCCTCCTGTCTCCATTCTCTCCCCATGTCTCCTTCCCTCCTCATGTCTCCATTCTCTCCTCATGTCTCCATTCTCTCCTCATGTCTCCATTCTCTCCTCATGTCTCCATTCTCTCCTCATGTCTCCTTCCCTCCATGTCTCCTTCTCATGTATCCTTCCCTCATGTCTCCATTCCCTCCTCCCTCCCTCATGTCTCCATTCCCTCCCTCATGTCCTCCTTCTCCTTCCTCTCATGTTCTTCTCCTCCTCATGTCTCCTTCCCTCCTCATGTCTCCTTCCTCTCCTGTCTCCATTCTCTCCTCATGTCTCCTTCTCTCCTGTCTCCTTTCTCCTCATGTCTCCTTCCCTCCTGTCTCCTTTCTCTCCTCATGTCTCCTTCTCTCCTGTCTCCTTTCTCTCCTCATGTCTCCTTCCCTCCTGTCTCCTCTCCTCATGTCTCCTTCCTCCTGTCTCCTTTCCTAAAAACAACAACTAAAGTCCATTTAGTGTGCGTGTGTGTAGATATTAATCAGATTAAAGATAAAAGGGTAAAGAAGAGAGTAGAGTAGTTTCACCTGCCCCCTTCCCCCTGCCCCAGCAGCAATAAGGCGCTCTGTAAGCTGGGGGATCCAGGCCACCGTGGATTACCACACAGAGAGCCGGGCGGCTCCAATCACAGATTACCAGAACATCCCGGTGATAATCCCGGTTTGTGACAGAATAACGTAATAATCCATCTGTGTTTTCTCAGTTTGGAGCAGATTACAGGCCGAGCAACACAAACAGCCCATAATACTCCACAGGTGGAGAACACCACCTTCAACAACAGCCCATACTCCACAGGTGGAGGACACCACCTTCAACAACAGCCCAATACTCCAGGTGGAGGACACCACCTTCAACAACAGCCCATAATACAGGTGGAGAACACCACCTTCAACAACAGCCCATAATACCTACAGGTGGAGGACACCACCTTCAACAACAGCCCATAATACCCACAGGTGGAGGACACCACCTTCAACAACAGCCCATAATACTCCACAGGTGGAGGACACCACCCTCACAAACAGCCCATAATACTCCACAGGTGGAGGACACCGCCTTCACAATAAAGGTCCCACCCTTCACAATAAAAGGTCCCTCCATCACTCTGTCAGGTGGCACACCAACCCTTTTTGGAACCCCAACCCTTTCTGGCCCACCAATCCTTTCTTCGGGAAACCCTTTCTGGCCCACCAATCCTTTCTGGCCCACCAACCCTTTCTGGAACCCCAATCCTTTCTGGAACCCGCTCGGGAACCCCAACCCGTTCTGGACTGCCTAGAGAACCAACATACATGAAGATGATTACATAACTCACCACCTGTGCGGCCAGACGATGTGAGAGGTTTCCTTTGGTCTTTGGGGTCCCCAGGGTCCTGGTCTTGTCTAGGTCCAGAGTCACGTGGATCTTCCTGCTCTGAACTCCTGCACAAACACCGTGTTCCTGAACTTAAACACCACATCTGTACTCCAGTAAATGTTCTAAAAAGTGACTTTAAAATCTAAAAGTTATTTTATGGGAAGATTCTTTTACTTTCAAGTACTTCCTACAACAGTAGAAGAAGAAGAAGAAGAAGAAGAAGAAGAAGAAGAAGATGGCCGCTGCCATCCTTAAAGACAAAAGATGTATAACTTTATTTATGGGCTATAACGACAACATGTATGAAATAACTAATCCTGATGGCGATCGTCCTGATCTTATAGTTATAACATCTTTATTCTCTCTCTGCCGGACCAATGAAAACAGACCGCTACCGTGGAGACAGCGGCTCGTCCTGCGGTGTGATGATGTCATCACCGTGAGACCTCCCGGAGCCGCTTGTGTTTGGGTAGCAGCCTGAAACACAGGAAACAGGAAGTCAACAGGAAGACGCCTCGCTCGGAGTCACAGCCCCAATCAGATGCTCCAGATCCAGGTGACCGGGTTGGCTTCCGGTGTTTATCAACGCTTCAACGCTTCACTCTACGTAGCTTTAGGTATTTATGCTCAAAAAAACCTCATTTATAGGAAAATATACCTAATGTTAGAGTTAGAAAAGCACACACACACACACACACACACACACACACACACACAGGAGAGACACACACACACACACACACACACAGAAAGAGAGGGACACACAAAAAAGAGAGAGACACACACAGGAGAGACACACACACAAAGAAAGAGGGACACACACAGAAAGGAGAGAGAGAGAGAGAGAGAGACACACACACACACACACACACACACACACGAGAGACACACACACACACACACACACACAGAAAGAGAGAGGGACACACACAAAAAAGAGAGAGACACACAAAAAAGAGAGAGACACACAAAAAGAGAGACACACACA
>JABXJD010002595.1:0-10000 GCA_013375575.1 Percina caprodes
CTACATGTGGAGATATGCTGCTTTAAACACACTAAAAGTAGTGATTATTTACATGGAGTCTGGTGGAGATATGCTGCTCTATACACGCTAAAAGTAGTGATTATTTACATGGAGTCTGGTGGAGATATGCTGCTCTATACACGCTAAAAGTAGTGATTATTTACATGGAGTCTGGTGGCGATATGCTGCTTTATACACACTAAAAGTAGTGATTATTAACATGGAGTCTGGTGGAGATATGCTGCTCTATACACACTAAAAGTAGTGATTATTTACATGGAGTCTGGTGGAGATATGCTGCCTATACACACTAAAAGTAGTGATTATTTACATGGAGTCTGTGGAGATATGCTGCTCTATACACGCTAAAAGTAGTGATTATTTACATGGAGTCTGGTGGAGATATGCTGCTCTATACACACTAAAAGTAGTGATTATTTACATGGAGTCTGGTGGAGATATGCTGCTCTATACACACTAAAAGTAGTGATTATTTACATGGAGTCTGGTGGAGATATGCTCTATACACACTAAAAGTAGTGATTATTTACATGGAGTCTGGTGAGATATGCTGCTCTATACACGCTAAAAGTAGTGATTATTTATTGGGTTTGATGACGACAACTAATAGAGCAATCTTTGCAGCTCTGTTATTTAAAAGATAAAAAGATGATTCCAGTTAATTGTCTCCTTCCATTAGCAACGTTAGCATGAAGCTAACGGTAGTGATGTGATGAATTATTTGTGTAACGAGGAGACGACACGCTGCGGTAATGAAGTCATGAGCTAATTATGGCAGAGAGGAGAAGAAGAAATGCGTCCCTTAGGGTGGGGAAGTGATGTTTGTGTTTGTCTTGATCCAGACCCAGAGGGACAGGGACCCCAGACCCCCACGGGCCCCCCGCAGCGCTCTGCTCTGGTTCTGAAGGATCTTTAAAACACTCAATATTTGCATGGAGTTCTGTGAGAACAACGTGGCTTCTGTTCTTCTACAATCTTCCCCTTCACATGAAGAAGAAACTACTTGTAATATTTAACAGGGCTGGGTTGAGATGCCCCCACCCCCTCCCCTCACCCCCACCTCCCCCGCTCTGAATATCTGCCGATACGAGACCTTGTTTTCATCCCATCTGAAGCGACTACCAGCAGAGATGTACCATAGACAGTGAAAGAAATGGACGCAGCAACGGAGACCAGTGAGGTCAACTCTCCATCCATCCATCTCTCCATCATCCATCCATCCATCTCTATCCATCCATCCCTCCATCATCCATCCCTCCATCATCCATCCATCCCTCCATCATCCATCTCTATCCATCCATCCATCCATCCCTCCATCATCCATCCATCCATCCATCTCTCCATCATCCATCCATCTCTCCATCATCCATCCATCTCTATCATCCATCCATCTCTCCATCCATCCATCCGTCTCTCCATCCATCAATCCATCTCTCCATCCATCAATCCATCCATCCATCCCTCCATCCATCTCTCCATCGATCCGTCTCTCCATCCATCAATCCCTCCCTCCCTCTATCATCCTCCCTCCTCTCCTCTATCACCTGCGGGGTTACTATGGGCTGTAACTTACATGGCGACTCCGAAGAACTCGTGCTTGGCGGTGGAGACGACCACGCCGGCTCACACAGCACCCGCAGGAAGTCCTCCCTGCTGGACAGGAAGCCGAAGTTCAGGATGTGGTGGTCCAAGACACGCCGCCTCCCCGAAGACTCTACACACACACACACACACACACACACACACACGTCAGTTAGAGAGAGAGAGACACACACACACACACACACACACACAGGTCAGTTAGAGACACACACAGGTCAGTTAGAGAGACACACACACACACACACGTCAGTTAGAGACAGACAGACAGACAGACAGACAGACAGACAGACAGACAGACACACACAGGTCAGTTAGAGAGAGAGACACACACACACACACACACACGTCAGTTAGAGAGAGAGAGAGACACACACACACACACACACACACACACACGTCAGTTAGAGACAGACACACACACACACACACACACACACACACGTCAGTTAGAGAGAGAGAGAGAGACACACATACACACACACGTCAGTTAGAGAGAGAGAGAGAGACACACACACACACACACACACGATTATTAGTATAATTTGTGTGTGCCGAAAAATAAAGAATGAGATTAAATTAAATGATTAAATTACCAAAATATAATAAATCTAACAGCCATGAAATAAAAACTTTAAAATATGAACAATAAAAGCTGTCGGTGTCAGTGTGTGGATGGGTGTGTGTGTGTCTGTGTGCGTGTCTCTGTCAGTGTGTGTGTGCATCTCAGTGTCAGTGTGTGTGTGCGTCTCAGTGTCAGTGTGTTTGTGTCTCTTTTATTTGTGTGTGTGTGTGTGTGTGTGCGTCTCAGTGTGTTTGTGTCTCTTTTATTTGTGTGTGTGTGTGTGTGCGTCTCAGTGTCAGTGTGTTTGTGTCTCTTTTATTTGTGTGTGTGTGTGTGTGCGTCAGTGTGTCTCTGTCTGTCTGTCTGTCTGTCTGTCTGTCTGTGTGTCTCTCTCTGTGTGTGTGTGTGTGTGTGTGTGTGTGTGTGTGCCAGACAGTTATGAATGACCATGTTTATGAGGGCCTTACAGGTGAAGGCGATCGATGCTCTGACCCTATTAACAAAATCAAAGTTGATTAAAATTGTCCTAATGTGATTGGCTTCCCGCTCCGCTCATAAAGCCAATCAGAGATCTGGAGCGGTTTACGGGCAGCGTGTTTGTGCCGCAGTAAAACTTAACGTCCCAATATCTCAGAGTGTGTGTGTTCATTAAGTTAAAACACACACACGGTCATTATAGCATCATCAGCTGATGATACACGGGGAGTTAGACCAATTAAACCACTGACCTCTGGAGAGAGAGCGCACACACACACACACACACACACACACACACACACACACATTTAATAAAACATGGAGAGACTCCAAAGGACAAAGAAAAGTCCTCAAAGTAAAGTCAAGAGAGCGTGTGTGTGAGAGAGTGAGTGTGAGTGTAAGAGTGTGACAGTGTGTGTGTGAGAGAGAGTGTGAGTGAGAGAGAGTGTGTGTAGAGAGTGTGAGAGTGGTGTGGAGTAGAGAGAGAGTGTGTGTGAGTGAGAGTGTGAGTGAGTGTGTGTGTCCGTGTGTGTGAGAGAGAGTGAGTGAGTGTGTGTGAGTGAGTGAGTGTCTGTGAGTGTCTGTGTGAGTCTGTGTGAGTCTGTGTCTGTGTGAGTGAGTGAACGTGTGTGTGAGTGAAAGTGTGTGAGACAGAGAGAGACAGAGAGAGACAGAGACAGAGAGAGAGAGAATCTGTGTGTGTACGTGTATCTGTGCGTGTGTGTGTGTGTGTGTGTGTGTGTGTGTGTGTGTGTGTGTGTGTGTGTGTGTGTGTGTGCACCTGGTACATCAGTGAAGGTCTCTCCTAACACTGACAGCAGGAAGTCGACTCCTTTCTCCTTCAGTTTGATCAGAGTAGAGAAGAACAGCTGAGGATCCTTATCATGTTCCCTGTACACAGAATATACATATAAATACACACTATATATACTATATACACATACTATCATGTTCCCTGTACACAGAATATACATATAAATACACACTATATATACTATATACACATACTATCATGTTCCTGTACACAGAATATACATATACTACATATAAATACACACTATATATACACTATATACACATACTATCATGTTCCCTGTACACAGAATATACATATAAATACACACTATATATACTATATACACATACTATCATGTTCCCTGTACACAGAATATACATATACTACATATAAATACACACTATATATACACTATATACACATACTATCATGTTCCCTGTACACAGAATATACATATAAATACACACTATATATACTATATACACATACTATCATGTTCCTGTACACAGAATATACATATAAATACACACTATATATACTATATACACATACTATCATGTTCCCTGTACACAGAATATACATATAAATACACACTATATATACTATATACACATACTATCATGTTCCTGTACACAGAATATACATATAAATACACACTATATATACTATATACACATACTATCATGTTCCTGTACACAGAATATACATATAAATACACACTATATATACTATATACACATACTATCATGTTCCCTGTACACAGAATATACATATAAATACACACTATATATACTATATACACATACTATCATGTTCCCTGTACACAGAATATACATATAAATACACACTATATATACTATATACACATACTATCATGTTCCCTGTACACAGAATATACATATAAATACACACTATATATACTATATACACATACTATCATGTTCCCTGTACACAGAATATACATATAAATACACACTATATATACTATATACACATACTATCATGTTCCCTGTACACAGAATATACATATAAATACACACTATATACACATACTATCATGTTCCCTGTACACAGAATATACATATAAATACACACTATATACACATACTATCATGTTCCTGTACACAGAATATACATATAAATACACACTATATATACACTATATACACATACTATCATGTTCCCTGTACACAGAATATACATATAAATACACACTATATATACTATATACACATACTATCATGTTCCTGTACACAGAATATACATATAAATACACACTATATATACTATATACACATACTATCATGTTCCTGTACACAGAATATACATATAAATACACACTATATATACTATATACACATACTATCATGTTCCTGTACACAGAATATACATATAAATACACACTATATATACTATATACACATACTATCATGTTCCCTGTACACAGAATATACATATAAATACACACTATATATACTATATACACATACTATCATGTTCCCTGTACACAGAATATACATATAAATACACACTATATATACTATATACACATACTATCATGTTCCCTGTACACAGAATATACATATAAATACACACTATATATACTATATACACATACTATCATGTTCCCTGTACACAGAATATACATATAAATACACACTATATACACATACTATCATGTTCCCTGTACACAGAATATACATATAAATACACACTATATATACTATATACACATACTATCATGTTCCCTGTACACAGAATATACATATAAATACACACTATATATACTATATACACATACTATCATGTTCCCTGTACACAGAATATACATATAAATACACACTATATATACTATATACACATACTATCATGTTCCTGTACACAGAATATACATATAAATACACACTATATATACTATATACACATACTATCATGTTCCCTGTACACAGAATATACATATAAATACACACTATATATACTATATACACATACTATCATGTTCCCTGTACACAGAATATACATATAAATACACACTATATATACTATATACACATACTATCATGTTCCCTGTACACAGAATATACATATAAATACACACTATATACACATACTATCATGTTCCCTGTACACAGAATATACATATAAATACACACTATATATACACTATATACACATACTATCATGTTCCCTGTACACAGAATATACATATAAATACACACTATATATACTATATACACATACTATCATGTTCCCTGTACACAGAATATACATATAAATACACACTATATATACTATATACACATACTATCATGTTCCCTGTACACAGAATATACATATAAATACACACTATATATACTATATACACATACTATCATGTTCCCTGTACACAGAATATACATATAAATACACACTATATATACTATATACACATACTATCATGTTCCTGTACACAGAATATACATATAAATACACACTATATATACTATATACACATACTATCATGTTCCCTGTACACAGAATATACATATAAATACACACTATATACACATACTATCATGTTCCTGTACACAGAATATACATATAAATACACACTATATATACTATATACACATACTATCATGTTCCTGTACACAGAATATACATATAAATACACACTATATATACTATATACACATACTATCATGTTCCTGTACACAGAATATACATATAAATACACACTATATATACTATATACACATACTATCATGTTCCCTGTACACAGAATATACATATACTACATATAAATACACACTATATATACTATAAACACATACTATCATGTTCCCTGTACACAGAATATACATATACTACATATAAATACACACTATATATACTATATACACATACTATCATGTTCCCTGTACACAGAATATACATATACTACATATAAATACACACTATATATACTATAAACACATACTATCATGTTCCCTGTACACAGAATATACATATACTACATATAAATACACACTATATATACTATATACACATACTATCATGTTCCCTGTACACAGAATATACATATACTACATATAAATACACACTAAATATACTATAAACACATACTATCATGTTCCCTGTACACAGAATATACATATAAATACACACTATATATACTATATACACATACTATCATGTTCCTGTACACAGAATATACATATACTACATATAAATACACACTAAATATACTATAAACACATACTATCATGTTCCTGTACACAGAATATACATATACTACATATAAATACACACTATATATACTATATACACATACTATCATGTTCCTGTACACAGAATATACATATAAATACACACTATATATACTATATACACATACTATCATGTTCCCTGCAGACAGTATAATAACATACTATATATACACACTATATATACACTATATACACATACTATCATGTTCCCTGTACACAGAATATACATATACTACAAATAAATACACACTATATATACTATATACACATACTATCATGTTCCCTGCAGACAGTATAATAACATACTATATATACACACTATATACACATACTATCATGTTCCCTGTACACAGAATATACATATACTACATATAAATACACACTATATATACTATATACACATACTATCATGTTCCTGTACACAGAATATACATATACTACATATAAATACACACTATATATACTATATACACATACTATCATGTTCCCTGTACACAGAATATACATATACTACATATAAATACACACTATATATACTATATACACATACTATCATGTTCCCTGCAGACAGTATAATAACATACTATATATACACACACACTATACATAAATATACATATGCTGTTTATAATATATAAATATACATAACATGTCTCCTTCCCTCCTGTCTCCTTTCTCTCATCCTGTCTCTTCCTGTCTCTTCCTGTCTCCTTTCTCTCCTCATGTCTCCTTCCCTCCTGTCTCCATTCTCTCCCCATGTCTCCTTCCCTCCTCATGTCTCCATTCTCTCCTCATGTCTCCATTCTCTCCTCATGTCTCCATTCTCTCCTCATGTCTCCATTCTCTCCTCATGTCTCCTTCCCTCCTCATGTCTCCTTCCCTCCTCATGTATCCTTCCCTCATGTCTCCATTCCCTCCTCATGTCTCCTTCCCTCATGTCTCCATTCCCTCCTCATGTCTCCTTCCCTCCTCATGTCTCCTTCCCTCCTCATGTCTCCATTCCCTCCTCATGTCTCCTTCCCTCCTCATGTCTCCTTCCCTCCTGTCTCCATTCTCTCCTCATGTCTCCTTTCTCTCCTGTCTCCTTTCTCTCCTCATGTCTCCTTCCCTCCTGTCTCCTTTCTCTCCTCATGTCTCCTTTCTCTCCTGTCTCCTTTCTCTCCTCATGTCTCCTTCCCTCCTGTCTCCTTTCTCTCCTCATGTCTCCTTCCCTCCTGTCTCCTTTCTCTCCTAAAAACAACAACTAAAGTCCATTTAGTGTGCGTGTGTGTAGATATTAATCAGATTAAAGATAAAAGGGTAAAGCGAGAGAGTAGAGTAGTTTCACCTGCCCCCTGCCCCCTGCCCCCCCCAGCAGCAATAAGGCGCTCTGTAAGCTGGGGTATCCAGGCCACCGGTGGATTACCACACAGAGAGCCGGGCGGCTCCAATCACAGATTACCAGAACATCCCGGTGATAATCCCGGTTTGTGACAGAATAACGTAATAATCCATCTGTGTTTTTCTCAGTTTGGAGCAGATTACAGGCCGAGCAACACAAACAGCCCATAATACTCCACAGGTGGAGAACACCACCTTCAACAACAGCCCATAATACTCCACAGGTGGAGGACACCACCTTCAACAACAGCCCATAATACTCCACAGGTGGAGGACACCACCTTCAACAACAGCCCATAATACTCCACAGGTGGAGAACACCACCTTCAACAACAGCCCATAATACTCCACAGGTGGAGAACACCACCTTCAACAACAGCCCATAATACTCCACAGGTGGAGGACACCACCCTCACAAACAGCCCATAATACTCCACAGGTGGAGGACACCACCCTCACAAACAGCCCATAATACTCCACAGGTGGAGGACACCGCCTTCACAATAAAGGTCCCACCCTTCACAATAAAAAGGTCCCTCCATCACTCTGTCAGGTGGCACACCAACCCTTTCTGGAACCCCAACCCTTTCTGGCCCACCAATCCTTTCTGGAAACCTTTCTGGCCCACCAATCCTTTCTGGCCCACCAACCCTTTCTGGAACCCCAATCCTTTCTGGAACCCGTTCGGGAACCCCAACCCGTTCTGGACTGCCTAGAGAACCAACATACATGAAGATGATTACGTAACTCACCACCTGTGCGGCCAGACGATGTGGAGAGGTTTCCTTTGGTCTTTGGGGTCCCCAGGGTCCTGGTCTTGTCTAGGTCCAGAGTCACGTGGATCTTCCTGCTCTGAACTCCTGCACAAACACCGTGTTCCTGAACTTAAACACCACATCTGTACTCCAGTAAATGTTCTAAAAAGTGACTTTAAAATCTAAAAGTTATTTTATGGGAAGATTCTTTTACTTTCAAGTACTTCCTACAACAGTAGAAGAAGAAGAAGAAGAAGAAGAAGAAGAAGAAGATGGCCGCTGCCATCCTTAAAGACAAAAGATGTATAACTTTATTTATGGGCTATAACGTACAACATGTATGAAATAACTAATCCTGATGGCGTATCGTCCTGATCTTATAGTTATAACATCTTTATTCTCTCTCTGCCGGACCAATGAAAACAGACCGTTACCGTGGAGACAGCGGCTCGTCCTGCGGTGTGATGATGTCATCACCGTGAGACCTCCCGCGGAGCCGTTTGTGTTTGGGTAGCAGCCTGAAACACAGGAAACAGGAAGTCAACAGGAAGACGCTTCGGCTCGGAGTCACAGCGTCCAATCAGATGCTCCAGATCCAGGTGACCTCGGGTTGGCTTCCGGTGTTTATCAACGTTTCAACGTTTCACTCTACGTAGTTTTAGGTATTTATGCTCAAAAAAACCTCATTTATAGGAAAATATACCTAATGTTAGAGTTAGAAAAGCACACACACACACACACA
Source organism: Percina caprodes (assembly GCA_013375575.1). Classification (NCBI taxonomy): domain Eukaryota; kingdom Metazoa; phylum Chordata; class Actinopteri; order Perciformes; family Percidae; genus Percina; species Percina caprodes. The sequence continues at coordinate 9,584 of JABXJD010002595.1, forward strand.
CACACACACACACACACACAGGAGAGACACACACACACACACACACAGAAAGAGAGGGACACACAAAAAAGAGAGAGAGACACACACACACAGGAGAGACACACACACACAGAAAGAAAGAGGGACACACACAGAAAGGAGAGAGAGAGAGAGAGACACACACACACACACACACACACACACGAGAGACACACACACACACACACACACACAGAAAGAGAGGGACACACACAAAAAAGAGAGAGACACACAAAAAAGAGAGAGACACACAAAAAAGAGAGACACACACACACACACACACACAGAAAGAAAGAGGGACACACACAGAAAGGAGAGAGAGAGAGAGAGAGAGACACACACACACACACACACACACACAGAGAGACACACACACACACACACACACACAGAAAGAAA
>JABXJD010002595.1:15000-17500 GCA_013375575.1 Percina caprodes
TTCTTATTATTCTTTATTATTATTAATATTATTATTATTATTCTTTATTATTATTATTATTATTATTATTATTCTTATTATTATTATTATTATTATTATTATTCTTATTATTATTATTATTATTATTATTATTATTATTTCGTACGTTTCTGTCTCTCCGTATCTTCTGCGTACTTTCAGCTATTTAAACCGTTCAACTTTTACAATCTTCATCTCTTTCAGCAGATGATGGGACGTCTTCTACTATTTTTCTGCTATTTATACTTTTTCAAATATTAAGTTTTTAAACATTTTATTTTAACATTAAAGTCAATGAGAGCAAATCTTCTGACTCAAAAACGTTCATCTACAGACGTGATTCAAACTTTAAAACGTTTGATATATTTTACAGTTTTTGTGAAAAGCAGTTTAACCCTAGTGAACATTTATAATGAGTGTGTATTGCGTGTCGTAGAGAGGAGTGATGTCACTACAGTGGAGAGAGTCAGACAATCATCTTACTCCGTTCTCTACAACTCATTCCCACGGCAACAACTAACTCGTCATGCACAGTTTATACGTCACAACGCAGGTATTCTTGTCTAGTTTCAGCCAACGTGTCATTGATGTGATATGAATTATACTTTTCACTCAGCGAGCTTTCAATGACCAGAGTTCAGGATCCGTCTCCATTCACCGCCATGTTGAACACCGTCCACGTTTCTGAGCAGAACGCAGAGCGAAGCTGATGCGTCGACATTTTTAAGTTCATCAACATGAATTTTATATCAACACGTTCCCAATTTCTTAATTTATTCTACTGAAATAACTTTTCATTTTGCCCGTCGGACCGTTTGTTTGAGAGCTGGTTCAGTGTCGGGATAACAGTGTCAGGTGAAGGGTGCAGCAGCTGCATCGTTAACTGATTACACATCAAAGAGATGACATCACAGAGATCAAAGGCTTCCTAGCGGTGTTTACAAACACGGCCACTGATAGTTGGTATCCATTAGCAACCATTTCAGACTGTTTTAAAATGAGTTGTGGAGACAACAGCAAAGCAATTGACAGCGTAAAAAAAGACATTTGAGCTGTGTGTTCCTGTGTGTGTGTCCCTGTGTGTGTGTGTGTCCCTGTGTGTGTGTGTGTGTGTGTGTCCCTGTGTGTGTCCCTGTGTGTGTGTGTCCCTGTGTGTGTTTGTGTGTATCCGTGTGTGTGTGTGTGTGTGTCCCTGTGTGTGTGTGTGTGTGTGTGTTTGTGTGTGTCCCTGTGTCCCTGTGTGTGTGTTTGTGTCCGTGTGTGTCCCTCTCTGTGTGTGTGTGTGTGTGTCTCTCTCTCTGTGTGTGTGTGTGTGTGTCTCTCTCTCTCTGTGTGTGTGTGTGTGTGTCTCTCTCTCTCTGTGTGTGTGTGTGTGTGTGTGTGTCTGTGTGTCTCTCTGTGTGTGTATGTGTATCTCTCCCTGTGTCCCTGTGTGTGTGTTTGTGTCCCTGTGTGTGTCCGTGTGTGTGTCCCTCTTTGCGTTTGTGTGTCCGTGTGTGTCACACACAGAAACACACACACACACACACACAGAGAGAGAGAGACACAGACACACAGAGAGAGAGAGAGAGACACAGACACACAGAGAGAGAGAGAGAGACACAGACACACACACACAGAGAGAGACACAGACACACACACACACACACACACACACACACACACACACACACACACACACACACAGAGAGAGAGAGACACACACACACACACAGAGAGAGAGACACACAGAAACACACACAGAGAGAGAGACACACAGAAACACACACAGAGAGAGAGACACACAGAGACACACACACTTTCTGTCTCCCACACCTTCACTGCTACTTCCATATGAAATCCCCTTCTATTGAAACCCTTAGAAGAGCTCCACTGGTCGGCCCCCCAGCCCGGCCCCGTCTCCGGGAGGGACTGCCCAACAGAACGTGCCGACGCGGCGCCGTGAGACGAGCGCTACGGCGCACCGCCGTGATTCATGCGTTCGGGAGAACACCGAGAGCTAAAGGTCACCGTCAGGCGGCTGGAAACACGCGCAGGAAGCCAGTAAAAGTGAAACCGAGGCTTCCGTCACCGATCCGGCACCGCCGGCGGTGACGTCATGGGGAGAAGCCCTGCGTCGCCCACGGCAACGTCTGCAGGCGCGAAGCAGCCAGAGACGTTTCCAGGCGCTGACTCAGCAGCTCAGCCTCGCCTGCGGGGGGGATCCCCGGCGCGGGGGGGTGACATTAACCCTTTGTGTTTCGGTGAGTCGGCAGCTTCCAGGCTGAGGAGGAGGGAAGGTGTCTCGGTGAGATGAGTCTGGAATCCCCCTCTGGTTTCACCTCTGAAGACAGCGATCTGTCTCCGTTACCATGGCGATCTCTCAGCTCCTGGAGACCTGGGGGCGAGTATTCGGCTTCTTCCATCAAATAAATAAATAAATGTATTTATTTATATATATATATATATATATATATATATATATATATATATATATACATAT
>JABXJD010002595.1:32500-42500 GCA_013375575.1 Percina caprodes
GCCCGACAGTCTGGAACTTTATGTTCTAGGAACTGCAGAAATCCTCCGATCTGAAATAGACTGTCTCTCTTTCTCTCTCTCTCTCTCTCTCTCTCTCTCTCTCTATCTATCTATCTATTTATCTATCTATCTATCTATCTTCCTCATTTCCAGATCCCCCACAGAGCCCCTGCAGAAAGATAAAATTTCCCACTGCAGAGGATCTACAGATCTGCAGGTGGAGTCCTACAGAAGGTCTACAGATCAGGGTCTACAGATCTGTAGGTGGAGCACTGCAGAGGATCTACAGATCTGCAGGTGGAATCCTACAGAAGGTCTACAGATCAGGGTCTACAGATCTGCAGGTGGAGCCCTGCAGAGGGTCTACAGATCAGGGTCTACAGATCTGTAGGTGGAGCACTGCAGAGGGTCTACAGATCTGCAGGTTGAGCCCTGCAGAGGGTCTACAGATCAGGGTCTACAGATCTGCAGGTGGAGCCCTGCAGAGGGTCTAGGGTCTACAGATCTGCATGTGGAGCCCTGCAAAGGGTCTAGGGTCTACAGTTCTACAGGTGGAGCCCTGTAGAGGGTCTACAGATCTGCAGGTGGAGCCCTGCAGAGGGTCTAGGGTCTACAGATCTGCAGGTGGAGCACTGTGGAGGGTCTACAGATCTGCAGGTGGAGCCCTGCAGAGGGTCTACCAATCTGCAGGTGGAGCTCTGCAGAGTGTGTAGGGTCTACAGATCTGCAGGTGGAGCCCGGTGGAAGGTCTACAGATCTGCAGGTGGAGCCCTGTAGAGGGTCTACAGATCTGCAGGTGGAGTCCTGCAGAGGGTCTACAGATCTGTAGGTGGAGTCCTGCAGAGGGTCTTGGGTCTACAGATCTGCAGGTTTCAGAACACTGTGTACTGTGAATACGTCTGATAATAATCCCACACCTGTTGCCTCCCCTCAGAGACACCTTCTGGTCCCCCCTAGCCCCGGTATGATCCCTAGTCTGGACAGAGCTTAAAGGTAAGTCCCTTAAAAAGAGGGGGGACATATGGGATGGGGGGGGGGCTTTAGATGAAGTGTTTACACAGACGACAGACAACAGGTGAACCTTGATTTTGAGGATTTATTCCACATAAAATATGTTTTGCACTCAACCCTGTAGCCTCTTTAATTTTATGCAGGATTTGTATATATTTGTTATACGTATTGTTTTTTTCATCCAAGGCACATCCAAACTTATTGTGGCAATAAAACCTCTTTCTGATTCTGTTGACCATTTATGTTACGTATGTGATCTATGTGATCGAACTAAGTAAAAAGCAGAATATTTCTCTCTGAAATGTAGTGGAGTAGAAGTATTAAGTGGCATAAAAAGAAAACACTCAAGTAAAGTACAAGTACTGGACTGAAGTACAGTACTGGAGTAAATGTACTTAGTTAAAATTCAGCTCTGCAACCTGGACTCTATGTCTCCATGTTTGAGTGTCTGATGAAATAACAATCTATGAAACTGGTCCAGTATTAAACACTCAGAGTCCACTAAAAGTTGTGTTGTTGCTGCTGACAGATTATTTACATGGAGTCTGGTGGAGATATGCTGCTCTATACACACTAAAAGTAGTGATTATTTACATGGAGTCTGGTGGAGATATGCTGCTCCATACACGCTAAAAGTAGTGATTATCTACATGGAGTCTGGTGGAGATATGCTGCTCTATACACGCTAAAAGTAGTGATTATTTACATGGAGTCTGGTGGAGATATGCTGCTCTATACACGCTAAAAGTAGTGATTATTAACATGGAGTCTGGTGGAGATATGCTGCTCTATACACGCTAAAAGTAGTGATTATTAACATGGAGTCTGGTGGAGATATGCTGCTCTATACACGCTAAAAGTAGTGATTATTTACATGGAGTCTGGTGGAGATATGCTGCTCTATACACGCTAAAAGTAGTGATTATTTACATGGAGTCTGGTGGAGATATGCTGCTCTATACACGCTAAAAGTAGTGATTATTTACATGGAGTCTGGTGGAGATATGCTACTCTATACACGCTAAAAGTAGTGATTATTTACATGGAGTCTGGTGGAGATATGCTACTCTATACACGCTAAAAGTAGTGATTATTTACATGGAGTCTGGTGGGTTTGTTGACATCTGAGTGTTAGTGGACTAAGAAGTTCTTTAGTCGAAGACAGCCTTGTTTAAAATGCATCATGAACAATATGCATGTTTTTACCTGGAAACCTGATTTCCGTTGGTACTTTCTCCGCTGCTGCATCTCGGCGAACGTGGCAGCCCCGGTGGCGTAGGTGTAGGCCATGTGGGGCAGGAAGCTCATGGGGTCGAGGCCCGGGTATGGCCTCAGGCCCGGGATGGAGGCCTGCGTCGGAGACATGAAGGTGGGTGCAGGAAACGCTCCATGGGGAGGCAGAGATGTGTAAAAGGGATTAATCCCAAAGTTAGGACTGGGGCTTTTCTCCAGATGGTGCACCGAGTTCCCTCCGCCGTCCAAGGCATGGACTTCATTCTTGATGTTGGCGAGCATCTCGCCGTTGATGGTGCCGTTGGCTCTGGGTTGCTTCAGGAGCCTCTGCGCCATGATGTGTTTGGGCAGTGACAGATCCAGCGGTATATCTCCGTGGGCTTCCTCCGACGCTACGCTGTTCGGAGTGTACAAGCTGCTCTGAGAGTTTTTGGAGGAAGTAGACGAAAGGTTGAGCGGTGACGGAGTGTCACTCCGCAAGTGGTCCAAGTTGTCGAGTGGTTTGTCCCCGCTTGTCCGACTGTTGGTCTTCGAGATTCTGTGGGAGGCGCCGCCGTTAGCGAGGTAAGAATCTATGCCAGCGAGAGACATGTGCGAGCGGCCGAAGTTGTCGGGAGGCGGTGATCTTTTCCTTGAACCCCCTGCGAGGACGCCCCGGTTCTTCCACTGCGAGAACCACTCCTTGACAAAGTCCTGCGGAAGGCCTACGGCGATCGAGATCTTGAGCAGTTCCTCTGCGTTTGGCTCCGTCGTCATGGCGAAGTACGCCTTGAGGACCGACACGTGGTCCTTGAAGGGGTTGTTGGGGCTGGTTGCGCGGTCCATGCCGGACATCTCCGAGGGTCCCGCTGCGCGGCGTCCCGCGGGACTGCTCTCCGCCGGCTGCAGCGCCGCTTTGATCTCCTCGTTCATTTTGCACATGTAGCGCTCATGCTGATGCAGCGGGATCGGCCCGGCGAACGCCTCTTTACAGAACTGGCAGGAGAACGGCAGGAAGTGGTTTGGCCCGTCTGGATAGCTCTCCCCCGAGTCCCCCGAGTGGTTCGGCCGATCTGGATTTCTCTCCCCCAAGAGGTTCGGCCCATCCGGATATCTCTCCTCCGAGTGGTTTGGCCCGTCCAGATATCGCTCCCCCGAGTCCCCCGAGTGGTTCGGCCCATCCGTATATCTCTCCCCCGAGTCCCTCGAGTGGTTCGGCCCATCCGGGTATCTCTCCCCCGAGTCCCCCGAGTGGTTCGGCCCGTCCAGGTATCTCTCTGGCTTCTCTTTCTTGACTTTCTTCTTGGAGTCGTCGATGAGACTTTTTGCCTCGTTGACCTTCTCCAGCGTGTAGTCGATGATGCTCTTTGTGGCGCCGCCGCCGTGGAAGCCTCGCCGCTGCTCCTCCATCTGCGCCCCGAGTTCCTTCATGTATGCCCGGAGCTTCGAGATCTCCTCCGGGCTCCCGTCCGCCTGCTGCCGGCACGTGGCCCCATCCCCGAGCTGCAGCGCCCTCTGCACCTCGCTCAGGCTGCTTGCCAGTGACCCGGAGAAGGTCACGAGCGGGAGCTCCAGCCCGACGCCCGCCAGGTGCTGCAGCGGGCTTCCGCCGCGCCCGTTCACGTAGACGGATCCCCGGCCGTGCTGGGACGCCATCAGCAGCCGGTACTCGCTGAAGTCCATCGGCTCGGCTTTGATGTCGGCGGCGGCGGTTTCGGAGCGCCGGCGGCGGACGTCCGTTTTCCAGTTTGTGGCGGAGCTGAGTGAGGCGGGGCTTCCGGGCGACGAGGTGGTGGAGTTGGGAGAGGAGCCAGGCTTGTTGCCGTGGTTTCCGTGGCGGGCTCGTCCGTTGAAGGCGATCAGGGCGATGCACTTCTTGCTGCTGATGTGCGAGCTGTAGGAGCCGGAGTGGGAGAAACGCTTCTTACAGTTGGAGCACTCGTACGGCTTCTCGCCTGCAACACAACAACATCAGGGTCATAGTGTCATCGAAATATAGGGTCTATGATCTCTAGATCTATATATAAAGTCTATGATCTTTAGCTCTAAATGTTCAGTCTACGATCTCTAGATCTATGCATACAGTCTATGATCTCTAGATCTATATATACAGTCCATGATCTTTAGCTCTATATGTACAGTCTATGATCTTTAGCTCTATATGTACAGTCTATGATCTCTACATTTTTATATACAGTCTATGCTCTCTAGATCTATACATACAGTCTATGATGTATATATCTATGCATACAGTCTATGATCTCTACATGTATACAGTCTATGCTCTCTACATCTATACATACAGTCTATGCTCTCTAGATCGATGCATACAGTCTATGATGTACATATCTATGCATACAGTCTATGCTCTCTAGATCTATGCATACAGTCTATGCTATCTAGATCTATGCATACAGTCTATGCTCTCTAGATCTATGCATACAGTCTATGATGTATATATCTATGCATACAGTCTATGCTCTCTAGATGTATGCATACAGTCTATGATGTATATATCTATGCATACAGCCTATGCTCTCTAGATCTATGCATACAGTCTATGCTCTCTAGATCTATGCATACAGTCTATGCTCTCTAGATCTATGCATACAGTCTATGCTCTCTAGATCTATGCATACAGTCTATGCTCTCTAGATCTATGCTCACCGCTGTGAATACGCAGATGCTCCTTCAGGTGATGTTTGTATTTAAAAGCTTTTCCACACTCGCTGCATTTGAACTTGCGGTTTCCAGATCCTTCGCTCAGCGGCGGCGGGGGCGGCTGCAGAGAGAAAACAGAGTGAAGATGGAGGAGGAGTGGGGGGTGGGGGGGCACATCAGGACGCTGTTGGGGGATATCTAGCAGGTTGTCTGCTTCTGCTGTGACTCAGACTACAACTAAGTCTGGAAACTCATTCTTTCTTTCCCACGCCTGAACGTGTCGTCTGTTACTTCAGCATTTGCATGTTACTCCCAGAGTAATGGCCCCCTGCACCCTGCACCCGGCACCCTGCACCCTGCACTCGGCACCCTGCACCCGGCACCCTGCACCCTGCACTCGGCACCCTGCACCCGGCACCCTGCACCCTGCACCCTGCACCCTGCACTCGGCACCTGGCACCCTGCGCCCTGCACCATGCACCCGGCACCCTAAACCCTGCACCCTAAACCCGGCACCCTGTACCCTGCACCCTGCACCCGGCACCCTGCACCCTAAACCCTAAACCCTGCACCCTGCACCTTGTGTTTGTGTGTGTGTTACCTGTTGCGTGGGGGCTGTGTCTGTCTGTGTGTGTGTGATCCGTGTGTGTGTGTGTGTTTGTGTGTGTGTGTGTTTTACGTGTGTGTGTGTGTATATGTGTGTGTGTGTGTTACGTGTGTGTGTGTGTTTTACGTGTGTGTGTGTGTATGTGTGTGTGTGTGTTACGTGTGTTACGTGTGTGTGTGTTACCTGTTGTGGGGGTGTGTGTGCGGTGGTTGAAGGTGTCCCTGATGTCCTCGTGACGATATCTGATGTGTTCCTTCAGAGACGTGAGACGCTTGTAGCCGCGCTCGCAGTACGGACAGGACAGCAGCGCCGAGAAGACGTCCACGCCGCCAGACAGCAGGTCTGCTTAGGGGACAGGGACACATCAGGGGACAGAGGTCAGAGGACAGAGGTCAGAGGACACGTCAGGGGACAGAGGACAGCGGTCAGACGTCAGGGGACAGACATCAGGGGACAGATGTCAGGGCACAGAGGACAGGGGACACATAAGGGGACAGAAGACAGGGGAGAGAAGTCAGGGAACAACAAAATATGCACATTTTATTATCTATTTATACCCTAATCTCTATGTGTCTGTCCTCTGTCTCCATGTGTCCTTCCTCTGACTCCATGTGTCTGTCCTCTGTCTCCATGTGTCTGTCCTCTGTCTCCATGTGTCTAATCTCTCTGTCTCCATGTGTCTGTCCTCTGTCTCCATGTATCCTTCCCCTGTCTTCATGTGTCTGTCCTCTGTCTCCATGTGTCCTTCCTCTGTCTCCATGTGTCTGTCCTGTCTCCATGTGTCTGTCCTCTGTCTCCATGTGTCCTTCCTCTGTCTCCATGTGTCTGTCCTCTGTCTCCATGTGTCTGTCCTCTGTCTCCATGTATCTAATCTCTCTGTCTCCATGTGTCTGTCCTGTCTCCATGTGTCCTTCCTCTGTCTCCATGTATCTGTCCTCTGTCTCCATGTGTCTGTCCTCTGTCTCCATGTGTCTGTCCTCTGTCTCCGTGTGTCTAATCTCTCTGTCTCCATGTGTCTGTCCTGTCTCCATGTGTCTGTCCTCTGTCTCCATGTGTCCTTCCTCTGTCTCCATGTGTCTGTCCTCTGTCTCCATGTGTCTGTCCTCTGTCTCCATGTATCTAATCTCTATGTCTCCATGTGTCTGTCCTCTGTCTCCATGTATCCTTCCCCTGTCTTCATGTGTCTGTCCTCTGTCTCCATGTGTCCTTCCTCTGTCTCCATGTGTCTGTCCTCTGTCTCCATGTGTCTGTCCTCTGTCTCCATGTATCTAATCTCTATGTCTCCATGTGTCTGTCCTCTGTCTCCATGTATCCTTCCCCTGTCTTCATGTGTCTGTCCTCTGTCTCCATGTGTCTGTCCTCTGTCTCCATGTGTCTGTCCTCTGTCTCTGTGTGTCTGTCCTCTGTCTCCATGTGTCTGTCCTCACCGTGCTCGGTCTCATCCTGTCCGGCGGTCTCTGGCGTGCCGAGACGCGTCACCTCCTCCGGGGCTTCTGGGTAAATGATGGCGGTGTCGCTGCGCTGCAGGTACTCGGCGATGGTTGCCGGGTGACCGTCTCCAGCCTCCAGCTCCAAGACGCCGTTACGCCGCTTCACTACAGCACAAACCACAGAAGAAGAAAACTATCAATATGTATTATTATAAAAGAAATAGAGTATATATGTGTGTATATAGAGTATATATTGTGTACATAGAGTATATATTGTGTATATAGAGTATATATATGTATGTATATAGAGTATATATGTGTGTACATAGAGTATATATTGTGTATATAGAGTATATATTGTGTACATAGAGTATATATTGTGTATATAGAGTATATATATGTATGTATATAGAGTATATATGTATGTATATAGAGTATATATGTGTGTATATAGAGTATATATGTGTATATAGTATATATGTATGTATATAGAGTATATATTGTGTATATAGAGTATATATGTATGTATATAGAGTATATATGTATGTATATAGAGTATATATGTGTGTATATAGAGTATATATTGTGTATATAGAGTATATATTGTGTATATTAGTATATATGTATGTATATAGAGTATATATGTGTGTATATAGAGTATATATTGTGTATATAGAGTATATATATTGTGTATATAGAGTATATATTGTGTATATAGAGTATATATATTGTGTATATAGAGTATATATTGTGTATATAGAGTATATATTGTGTATATAGAGTATATATATTGTGTATATAGAGTATATATATGTGTATATAGAGTATATATTGTGTATATAGAGTATATATTGTGTATATAGAGTATATATTGTGTATATAGAGTATATATATTGTGTATATAGAGTATATATTGTGTATATAGAGTATATATGTGTGTATATAGAGTATATATATTGTGTATATAGAGTATATATTGTGTATATAGAGTATATATTGTGTATATAGAGTATATATTGTGTATATAGAGTATATATATTGTGTATATAGAGTATATATATGTGTATATAGAGTATATATTGTGTATATAGAGTATATGTTGTGTATATAGAGTATATATTGTGTATATAGAGTATATATATTGTGTATATAGAGTATATATATTGTGTATATAGAGTATATATATTGTGTATATAGAGTATATATTGTGTATATAGAGTATATATATTGTGTATATAGAGTATATATATAGTGTATATAGAGTATATATTGTGTATATAGAGTATATATTGTGTATATAGAGTATATATATATGTGTATATAGAGTATATATTGTATATATAGAGTATATATATTGTGTATATAGAGTATATATATTGTGTATATAGAGTATATATATTGTGTATATAGAGTATATATATTGTGTATATAGAGTATATATATAGTGTATATAGAGTATATATTGTGTATATAGAGTATATATGTGTGTATATAGAGTATATATTGTGTATATAGAGTATATATTGTGTATATAGAGTATATATTGTGTATATATATTGTGTATATAGAGTATATATTGTGTATATAGAGTATATATTGTGTATATAGAGTATATATTGTGTATATAGAGTATATATTGTGTATATATATTGTGTATATAGAGTATATATTGTGTATATAGAGTATATATTGTGTATATAGAGTATATATATATTGTGTATATAGAGTATATATTGTGTATATAGAGTATATATTGTGTATATATATTGTGTATATAGAGTATATATTGTGTATATAGAGTATATATTGTGTATATAGAGTATATATATTGTGTATATAGAGTATATATTGTGTATATAGAGTATATACTGTGTATATAGAGTATATATTGTGTATATAGAGTATATATTGTGTATATATATTGTGTATATAGAGTATATATTGTGTATATAGAGTATATATTTGTGTACTAACGTGTGAGACCTGCTGTTTCCGGACCGACGGCTTCCTGCTCCTCCTTCCTGTTTTCTGTTCAATAAAAACACAAATTATTATTATTATTATTATTATTATTATTATTATTATTATTATTATTATTATTATATTAGAGATATTATTATTATTATTAATATTATTATTATATTAGAGATATTATTATTAATATTATTATTATATTAGAGATATTATTATTATTAGAGATATTATTAATATTATTATTATTAGAGATATTATTATTATTATTAATATTATTATTATATTAGAGAAAACAGAATAACTGAAGAATGAGCCTCAAAAAATGTTCTTGGTAAAGCGACAGAACAGTGAATTATTTAAGAATAGTATGAAATACTAATATTTATGTAAATTATATTTAATGTCGTGATAAAAGAGGAAGAAGCAGAAATGTGTTTTTCACAATAAGAGCCCTTGTTAAAAGAAGTAAAATGGCGTTTTTTGTTTTCATTCCTCTTTGTTCCTCGAGAGACAAGATGGAGCAATAATTACCTTCTTCTTCTTCTCTTTGTTCCCCTTTCTGTCTCTCTTTCTTTCTCTTCCTGTTTTTTGCTCTTTCTCTTTCATTTCTTTGTTCTGACAACATGTGGACTGTGTGGATTCAACCCATGTTACTTTAAAGGGGAATTTGGGTATTATGCTACACAACATTATGGGATGGATCCCTACAGAGATAGACCTTTTAGTTAAAGAGGAAGATCCTTTTAACATGAAACAGAAATCACCATCACCAAACCCACCAGACTCCATGTAAATAATCACTACTTTTAGTGTGTATAGAGCAGCATATCTCCACCAGACTCCATGTTAATAATCACTACTTTTAGCGTGTATAGAGCAGCATATCTCCACCAGACTCCATGTAAATAATCACTACTTTTAGCGTGTATAGAGCAGCATATCTCCACCAGACTCCATGTTAATAATCACTACTTTTAGCGTGTATAGAGCAGCATATCTCCACCAGACTCCATGTTAATAATCACTACTTTTAGTGTGTATAGAGCAGCATATCTCCACCAGACTCCATGTAAATAATCACTACTTTTAGCGTGTATAGAGCAGC
>JABXJD010000504.1:7500-20000 GCA_013375575.1 Percina caprodes
TGACGCCAGGCCGACCCAGAGAGGTAAAAGTGACGCCAAGAGGGCCGACCAGAGAGGTAAAAGTGACGCCAAGGGGCCGACCCAGAGAGTTAAAAAGTGATCAAGGGGCGACCCAGAGAGGTAAAAAGTAGCGCCAAGGGCCGACCCAGAGAGTTAAAAAGTGCGTCAAGGGGCGACCCAGAGAGGTAAAAAGTGCGTCAGGGCCGACCCAGAGAGGTAAAAGTGCGTAGGGGCCGACCCAGAGAGTAAAAGTGACGCCAAGGGCCGACCCAGAGAGGTAAAAGTGACGTCAATGGGCCGACAGAGAGGTAAAAGTGACGCCAAGGGGCCGACCCAGAGAGGTAAAAAGTGACGCCTAGGGGCCGACCCAGAGAGGTAAAAGTGACGCCAAGGGGCCGACCCAGAGAGGTAAAAAGTGGCCAAGAGGCCGACCCAGAGAGGTAAAAGTGACGCCAAGGGGCCGACCCAGAGAGGTAAAAAGTACGCCAAGGGGCCGACCCAGAGAGGTAAAAGTGCGCCAAGGGGCCGACCCAGAGAGTTAAAAAGTGACGCCAAGGGGCGACCCAGAGAGGTAAAAAGTGACGCCAGGGCCGACCCAGAGAGTAAAGTGACGCCAAGGGCCGACCCAGAGAGTTAAAAAGTGACGCCAAGGCCGACCCAGAGGTAAAAGTGCGCCAAGGGGCGACCCAGAGGTAAAAAGTGACGCCAAGGGGCCGACCCAGAGAGGTAAAAAGTGACGCAAAGGGGCGACCAGAGAGGTAAAAGTGACGCCAAGGGCCGACCCAGAGAGGTAAAAGTGACGTAGAGGCCGACCCAGAGAGGTAAAAGTGACGCCAAGGGCCGACCCAGAGAGTTAAAAAGTGACGTCAAGGGCCGACCCAGAGGTAAAAGTGCGCCAAGGGGCCGACCCAGAGAGGTAAAAGTGACGCCAAGGGGCCGACCCAGAGAGGTAAAAAGTGACGCCAAGGGGCCGACCCAGAGAGGTAAAAAGTGACGCCAAGGGCCGACCCAGAGAGGTAAAAAGTGGCCAAGAGGTCGACCCAGAGAGGTAAAAAGTGACGCCAAGGCCGACCCAGAGAGGTAAAAAGTGACGCCTAGGGGCCGACCCAGAGAGGTAAAAGTGACGCCTAGGGGCCGACCCAGAGAGGTAAAAGTGACGTCAAGGGGCCGACCCAGAGAGGTAAAAGTGACGCCAAGGGCCGACCCAGAGAGGTAAAAGTGACGCCTAGGCCGACCCAGAGAGGTAAAGTGACGTCAAGGGGCCGACCCAGAGGCGTGAGAGGTTAAAGAAAAGTACTAAATTGAATTTGTTGACTAAATGGTATAAGTGAAAGAATAAATGCTATTTTCTTTTTGCCAATAAATGATGATGCGGACCTTTGTGCGATGCGTTTGAGAACCCTGGGAACAGACAGAATAAATAAAGGGCACAGAAGCATCGGGCGGGGAGGAAAGAAATGTCCAAATATTATATATACCTGTGTGCTCATATTTGTGTCTTAGGAGGGAACTGGTCTTCTGGAATGTTTTGTCGCACAAGTCACACGCGTACATACCACTTTCAGTCTTCTTAATCTTCTTCCTGGACAGCAGCGTCGCTGTCCGTCAGGTCGTCCAGGCCTGACGGGTAGTCCACCGCCCCGTCCAGCAGATCGCCCTGAGACACAAACAGACACATGTTACGTAGCCTTCATGGAGAATGGAAGAATCACTTAAAGGCTCTGACACACCGACCCGATAACCGGCCGCCCGACAGTCTGGAACTTTATGTTCTAGGAACTGCAGAAATCCTCCGATCTGAAATAGACTGTCTCTCTTTCTCTCTCTCTCTCTCTCTCTCTCTCTCTCTCTCTATCTATCTATCTATTTATCTATCTATCTATCTATCTTCCTCATTTCCAGATCCCCCACAGAGCCCCTGCAGAAAGATAAAATTTCCCACTGCAGAGGATCTACAGATCTGCAGGTGGAGTCCTACAGAAGGTCTACAGATCAGGGTCTACAGATCTGTAGGTGGAGCACTGCAGAGGATCTACAGATCTGCAGGTGGAATCCTACAGAAGGTCTACAGATCAGGGTCTACAGATCTGCAGGTGGAGCCCTGCAGAGGGTCTACAGATCAGGGTCTACAGATCTGTAGGTGGAGCACTGCAGAGGGTCTACAGATCTGCAGGTTGAGCCCTGCAGAGGGTCTACAGATCAGGGTCTACAGATCTGCAGGTGGAGCCCTGCAGAGGGTCTAGGGTCTACAGATCTGCATGTGGAGCCCTGCAAAGGGTCTAGGGTCTACAGTTCTACAGGTGGAGCCCTGTAGAGGGTCTACAGATCTGCAGGTGGAGCCCTGCAGAGGGTCTAGGGTCTACAGATCTGCAGGTGGAGCACTGTGGAGGGTCTACAGATCTGCAGGTGGAGCCCTGCAGAGGGTCTACCAATCTGCAGGTGGAGCTCTGCAGAGTGTGTAGGGTCTACAGATCTGCAGGTGGAGCCCGGTGGAAGGTCTACAGATCTGCAGGTGGAGCCCTGTAGAGGGTCTACAGATCTGCAGGTGGAGTCCTGCAGAGGGTCTACAGATCTGTAGGTGGAGTCCTGCAGAGGGTCTTGGGTCTACAGATCTGCAGGTTTCAGAACACTGTGTACTGTGAATACGTCTGATAATAATCCCACACCTGTTGCCTCCCCTCAGAGACACCTTCTGGTCCCCCTAGCCCCGGTATGATCCCTAGTCTGGACAGAGCTTAAAGGTAAGTCCCTTAAAAGAGGGGGACATATGGGATGGGGGCTTTAGATGAAGTGTTTACACAGACGACAGACAACAGGTGAACCTTGATTTTGAGGATTTATTCCACATAAAATATGTTTTGCACTCAACCCTGTAGCCTCTTTAATTTTATGCAGGATTTGTATATATTTGTTATACGTATTGTTTTTTTCATCAAGGCACATCCAAACTTATTGTGGCAATAAAACCTCTTTCTGATTCTGTTGACCATTTATGTTACGTATGTGATCTATGTGATCGAACTAAGTAAAAGCAGAATATTTCTCTCTGAAATGTAGTGGAGTAGAAGTATTAAGTGGCATAAAAAAAACACTCAAGTAAAGTACAAGTACTGGACTGAAGTACAGTACTGGAGTAAATGTACTTAGTTAAAATTCAGCTCTGCAACCTGGACTCTATGTCTCCATGTTTGAGTGTCTGATGAAATAACAATCTATGAAACTGGTCCAGTATTAAACACTCAGAGTCCACTAAAAGTTGTGTTGTTGCTGCTGACAGATTATTTACATGGAGTCTGGTGGAGATATGCTGCTCTATACACACTAAAAGTAGTGATTATTTACATGGAGTCTGGTGGAGATATGCTGCTCCATACACGCTAAAAGTAGTGATTATCTACATGGAGTCTGGTGGAGATATGCTGCTCTATACACGCTAAAAGTAGTGATTATTTACATGGAGTCTGGTGGAGATATGCTGCTCTATACACGCTAAAAGTAGTGATTATTAACATGGAGTCTGGTGGAGATATGCTGCTCTATACACGCTAAAAGTAGTGATTATTAACATGGAGTCTGGTGGAGATATGCTGCTCTATACACGCTAAAAGTAGTGATTATTTACATGGAGTCTGGTGGAGATATGCTGCTCTATACACGCTAAAAGTAGTGATTATTTACATGGAGTCTGGTGGAGATATGCTGCTCTATACACGCTAAAAGTAGTGATTATTTACATGGAGTCTGGTGGAGATATGCTACTCTATACACGCTAAAAGTAGTGATTATTTACATGGAGTCTGGTGGAGATATGCTACTCTATACACGCTAAAAGTAGTGATTATTTACATGGAGTCTGGTGGGTTTGTTGACATCTGAGTGTTAGTGGACTAAGAAGTTCTTTAGTCGAAGACAGCCTTGTTTAAAATGCATCATGAACAATATGCATGTTTTTACCTGGAAACCTGATTTCCGTTGGTACTTTCTCCGCTGCTGCATCTCGTGACGTGGCAGCCCCGGTGGCGTAGGTGTAGGCCATGTGGGGCAGGAAGCTCATGGGGTCGAGGCCGGGTATGGCCTCAGGCCGGGATGGAGGCCTGCGTCGGAGACATGAAGGTGGGTGCAGGAAACGCTCCATGGGGAGGCAGAGATGTGTAAAAGGGATTAATCCCAAAGTTAGGACTGGGGCTTTTCTCCAGATGGTGCACCGAGTTCCCTCCGCCGTCCAAGGCATGGACTTCATTCTTGATGTTGGCGAGCATCTCGCCGTTGATGGTGCCGTTGGCTCTGGGTTGCTTCAGGAGCCTCTGCGCCATGATGTGTTTGGGCAGTGACAGATCCAGCGGTATATCTCCGTGGGCTTCCTCCGACGCTACGCTGTTCGGAGTGTACAAGCTGCTCTGAGAGTTTTGGAGGAAGTAGACGAAAGGTTGAGCGGTGACGGAGTGTCACTCCGCAAGTGGTCCAAGTTGTCGAGTGGTTTGTCCCCGCTTGTCCGACTGTTGGTCTTCGAGATTCTGTGGGAGGCGCCGCCGTTAGCGAGGTAAGAATCTATGCCAGCGAGAGACATGTGCGAGCGGCCGAAGTTGTCGGGAGGCGGTGATCTTTTCCTTGAACCCCCTGCGAGGACGCCCCGGTTCTTCCACTGCGAGAACCACTCCTTGACAAAGTCCTGCGGAAGGCCTACGGCGATCGAGATCTTGAGCAGTTCCTCTGCGTTTGGCTCCGTCGTCATGGCGAAATACGCCTTGAGGACCGACACGTGGTCCTTGAAGGGGTTGTTGGGGCTGGTTGCGCGGTCCATGCCGGACATCTCCGAGGGTCCGCTGCGCGGCGTCCCGCGGGACTGCTCTCCGCCGGCTGCAGCGCGCTTTGATCTCCTCGTTCATTTTGCACATGTAGCGCTCATGCTGATGCAGCGGGATCGGCCCGCGAACGCCTCTTTACAGAACTGGCAGGAGAACGGCAGGAAGTGGTTTGGCCCGTCTGGATAGCTCTCCCCCGAGTCCCCCGAGTGGTTCGGCCGATCTGGATTTCTCTCCCCCAAGAGGTTCGGCCCATCCGGATATCTCTCCTCCGAGTGGTTTGGCCCGTCCAGATATCGCTCCCCCGAGTCCCCCGAGTGGTTCGGCCCATCCGTATATCTCTCCCCCGAGTCCCTCGAGTGGTTCGGCCCATCCGGGTATCTCTCCCCCGAGTCCCCCGAGTGGTTCGGCCCGTCCAGGTATCTCTCTGGCTTCTCTTTCTTGACTTTCTTCTTGGAGTCGTCGATGAGACTTTTTGCCTCGTTGACCTTCTCCAGCGTGTAGTCGATGATGCTCTTTGTGGCGCCGCCGCCGTGGAAGCCTCGCCGCTGCTCCTCCATCTGCGCCCCGAGTTCCTTCATGTATGCCCGGAGCTTGAGATCTCCTCCGGGCTCCCGTCCGCCTGCTGCCGGCACGTGGCCCCCCCGAGCTGCAGCGCCTCTGCACCTCGCTCAGGCTGCTTGCCAGTGACCCGGAAGGTCACGGCGGGAGCTCCAGCCCGACGCCCGCCAGGTGCTGCAGCGGGCTTCCGCCGCGCCCGTTCACGTAGACGGATCCCCGGCCGTGCTGGGACGCCATCAGCAGCCGGTACTCGCTGAAGTCCATCGGCTCGGCTTTGATGTCGGCGCGGTTTCGGAGCGCCGAGCGGCGGCGGACGTCCGTTTTCCAGTTTGTGGCGGAGCTGAGTGAGGGCGGGGCTTCCGGGCGACGAGGTGGTGGAGTTGGGAGAGGAGCCAGGCTTGTTGCCGTGGTTTCCGTGGCGGGCTCGTCCGTTGAAGGCGATCAGGGCGATGCACTTCTTGCTGCTGATGTGCGAGCTGTAGGAGCCGGAGTGGGAGAAACGCTTCTTACAGTTGGAGCACTCGTACGGCTTCTCGCCTGCAACACAACAACATCAGGGTCATAGTGTCATCGAAATATAGGGTCTATGATCTCTAGATCTATATATAAAGTCTATGATCTTTAGCTCTAAATGTTCAGTCTACGATCTCTAGATCTATGCATACAGTCTATGATCTCTAGATCTATATATACAGTCCATGATCTTTAGCTCTATATGTACAGTCTATGATCTTTAGCTCTATATGTACAGTCTATGATCTCTACATTTTTATATACAGTCTATGCTCTCTAGATCTATACATACAGTCTATGATGTATATATCTATGCATACAGTCTATGATCTCTACATGTATACAGTCTATGCTCTCTACATCTATACATACAGTCTATGCTCTCTAGATCGATGCATACAGTCTATGATGTACATATCTATGCATACAGTCTATGCTCTCTAGATCTATGCATACAGTCTATGCTATCTAGATCTATGCATACAGTCTATGCTCTCTAGATCTATGCATACAGTCTATGATGTATATATCTATGCATACAGTCTATGCTCTCTAGATGTATGCATACAGTCTATGATGTATATATCTATGCATACAGCCTATGCTCTCTAGATCTATGCATACAGTCTATGCTCTCTAGATCTATGCATACAGTCTATGCTCTCTAGATCTATGCATACAGTCTATGCTCTCTAGATCTATGCATACAGTCTATGCTCTCTAGATCTATGCTCACCGCTGTGAATACGCAGATGCTCCTTCAGGTGATGTTTGTATTTAAAAGCTTTTCCACACTCGCTGCATTTGAACTTGCGGTTTCCAGATCCTTCGCTCAGCGGCGGCGGGGGCGGCTGCAGAGAGAAAACAGAGTGAAGATGGAGGAGGAGTGGGGGGTGGGGGGGCACATCAGGACGCTGTTGGGGGATATCTAGCAGGTTGTCTGCTTCTGCTGTGACTCAGACTACAACTAAGTCTGGAAACTCGTTCTTTCTTTCCCACGCCTGAACGTGTCGTCTGTTACTTCAGCATTAGCATGTTACTCCCAGAGTAATGGCCCCCTGCACCCTGCACCCGGCACCCTGCACCCTGCACTCGGCACCCTGCACCCGGCACCCTGCACCCTGCACTCGGCACCCTGCACCCGGCACCCTGCACCCTGCACCCTGCACCCTGCACTCGGCACCTGGCACCCTGCGCCCTGCACCATGCACCCGGCACCCTAAACCCTGCACCTAAACCCGGCACCCTGTACCCTGCACCCTGCACCCGGCACCCTGCACCCTAAACCCTAAACCCTGCACCCTGCACCTTGTGTTTGTGTGTGTGTTACCTGTTGCGTGGGGGAGCTGTGTCTGTCTGTGTGTGTGTGATCCGTGTGTGTGTGTGTGTTTGTGTGTGTGTGTGTTTTACGTGTGTGTGTGTGTATATGTGTGTGTGTGTGTTACGTGTGTGTGTGTGTTTTACGTGTGTGTGTGTGTATGTGTGTGTGTGTGTTACGTGTGTTACGTGTGTGTGTGTTACCTGTTGTGGGGGGGGGGTGTGTGTGCGGTGGTTGAAGGTGTCCCTGATGTCCTCGTGACGATATCTGATGTGTTCCTTCAGAGACGTGAGACGCTTGTAGCCGCGCTCGCAGTACGGACAGGACAGCAGCGCCGAGAAGACGTCCACGCCGCCAGACAGCAGGTCTGCTTAGGGGACAGGGACACATCAGGGGACAGAGGTCAGAGGACAGAGGTCAGAGGACACGTCAGGGGACAGAGGACAGCGGTCAGACGTCAGGGGACAGACATCAGGGGACAGATGTCAGGGCACAGAGGACAGGGGACACATAAGGGGACAGAAGACAGGGGAGAGAAGTCAGGGAACAACAAAATATGCACATTTTATTATCTATTTATACCCTAATCTCTATGTGTCTGTCCTCTGTCTCCATGTGTCCTTCCTCTGACTCCATGTGTCTGTCCTCTGTCTCCATGTGTCTGTCCTCTGTCTCCATGTGTCTAATCTCTCTGTCTCCATGTGTCTGTCCTCTGTCTCCATGTATCCTTCCCCTGTCTTCATGTGTCTGTCCTCTGTCTCCATGTGTCCTTCCTCTGTCTCCATGTGTCTGTCCTGTCTCCATGTGTCTGTCCTCTGTCTCCATGTGTCCTTCCTCTGTCTCCATGTGTCTGTCCTCTGTCTCCATGTGTCTGTCCTCTGTCTCCATGTATCTAATCTCTCTGTCTCCATGTGTCTGTCCTGTCTCCATGTGTCCTTCCTCTGTCTCCATGTATCTGTCCTCTGTCTCCATGTGTCTGTCCTCTGTCTCCATGTGTCTGTCCTCTGTCTCCGTGTGTCTAATCTCTCTGTCTCCATGTGTCTGTCCTGTCTCCATGTGTCTGTCCTCTGTCTCCATGTGTCCTTCCTCTGTCTCCATGTGTCTGTCCTCTGTCTCCATGTGTCTGTCCTCTGTCTCCATGTATCTAATCTCTATGTCTCCATGTGTCTGTCCTCTGTCTCCATGTATCCTTCCCCTGTCTTCATGTGTCTGTCCTCTGTCTCCATGTGTCCTTCCTCTGTCTCCATGTGTCTGTCCTCTGTCTCCATGTGTCTGTCCTCTGTCTCCATGTATCTAATCTCTATGTCTCCATGTGTCTGTCCTCTGTCTCCATGTATCCTTCCCCTGTCTTCATGTGTCTGTCCTCTGTCTCCATGTGTCTGTCCTCTGTCTCCATGTGTCTGTCCTCTGTCTCTGTGTGTCTGTCCTCTGTCTCCATGTGTCTGTCCTCACCGTGCTCGGTCTCATCCTGTCCGGCGGTCTCTGGCGTGCCGAGACGCGTCACCTCCTCCGGGGCTTCTGGGTAAATGATGGCGGTGTCGCTGCGCTGCAGGTACTCGGCGATGGTTGCCGGGTGACCGTCTCCAGCCTCCAGCTCCAAGGCGCCGTTACGCTTCACTACAGCACAAACCACAGAAGAAGAAAACTATCAATATGTATTATTATAAAAGAAATAGAGTATATATGTGTGTATATAGAGTATATATTGTGTACATAGAGTATATATTGTGTATATAGAGTATATATATGTATGTATATAGAGTATATATGTATGTATATAGAGTATATATGTGTATATAGAGTATATATTGTGTATATTAGTATATATGTATGTATATAGAGTATATATTGTGTATATAGAGTATATATGTATGTATATAGAGTATATATGTATGTATATAGAGTATATATGTGTGTATATAGAGTATATATTGTGTATATAGAGTATATATTGTGTATATTGAGTATATATGTATGTATATAGAGTATATATGTGTGTATATAGAGTATATATTGTGTATATAGAGTATATATATTGTGTATATAGAGTATATATTGTGTATATAGAGTATATATATTGTGTATATAGAGTATATATTGTGTATATAGAGTATATATTGTGTATATAGAGTATATATATTGTGTATATAGAGTATATATATGTGTATATAGAGTATATATTGTGTATATAGAGTATATATTGTGTATATAGAGTATATATTGTGTATATAGAGTATATATATTGTGTATATAGAGTATATATTGTGTATATAGAGTATATATGTGTGTATATAGAGTATATATATTGTGTATATAGAGTATATATTGTGTATATAGAGTATATATTGTGTATATAGAGTATATATTGTGTATATAGAGTATATATATTGTGTATATAGAGTATATATATGTGTATATAGAGTATATATTGTGTATATAGAGTATATGTTGTGTATATAGAGTATATATTGTGTATATAGAGTATATATATTGTGTATATAAAGTATATATATTGTGTATATAGAGTATATATATTGTGTATATAGAGTATATATTGTGTATATAGAGTATATATATTGTGTATATAGAGTATATATATAGTGTATATAGAGTATATATTGTGTATATAAGTATATATTGTGTATATAGAGTATATATATATGTGTATATAGAGTATATATTGTATATATAAAGTATATATATTGTGTATATAGAGTATATATATTGTGTATATAGAGTATATATATTGTGTATATAAAGTATATATATTGTGTATATAGAGTATATATATAGTGTATATAGAGTATATATTGTGTATATAGAGTATATATGTGTGTATATAGAGTATATATTGTGTATATAGAGTATATATTGTGTATATAGAGTATATATTGTGTATATATATTGTGTATATAGAGTATATATTGTGTATATAGAGTATATATTGTGTATATAGAGTATATATTGTGTATATAGAGTATATATTGTGTATATATATTGTGTATATAGAGTATATATTGTGTATATAGAGTATATATTGTGTATATAGAGTATATATATATTGTATATAGAGTATATATTGTGTATATAGAGTATATATTGTGTATATATATTGTGTATATAGAGTATATATTGTGTATATAGAGTATATATTGTGTATATAGAGTATATATATTGTGTATATAGAGTATATATTGTGTATATAGTATATACTGTGTATATAGAGTATATATTGTGTATATAGAGTATATATTGTGTATATATATTGTGTATATAGAGTATATATTGTGTATATAGAGTATATATTTGTGTACTAACGTGTGAGACCTGCTGTTTCCGGACCGACGGCTTCCTGCTCCTCCTTCCTGTTTTCTGTTCAATAAAAACACAAATTATTATTATTATTATTATTATTATTATTATTATTATTATTATTATTATTATTATTATTATTATTATTATATTAGAGATATTATTATTATTATTAATATTATTATTATATTAGAGATATTATTATTAATATTATTATTATATTAGAGATATTATTATTATTAGAGATATTATTAATATTATTATTATTAGAGATATTATTATTATTATTAATATTATTATTATATTAGAGAAAACAGAATAACTGAAGAATGAGCCTCAAAAAATGTTCTTGGTAAAGCGACAGAACAGTGAATTATTTAAGAATAGTATGAAATACTAATATTTATGTAAATTATATTTAATGTCGTGATAAAAGAGGAAGAAGCAGAAATGTGTTTTTCACAATAAGAGCCCTTGTTAAAAGAAGTAAAATGGCGTTTTTTGTTTTCATTCCTCTTTGTTCCTCGAGAGACAAGATGGAGCAATAATTACCTTCTTCTTCTTCTCTTTGTTCCCCTTTCTGTCTCTCTTTCTTTCTCTTCCTGTTTTTTGCTCTTTCTCTTTCATTTCTTTGTTCTGACAACATGTGGACTGTGTGGATTCAACCCATGTTACTTTAAAGGGGAATTTGGGTATTATGCTACACAACATTATGGGATGGATCCCTACAGAGATAGACCTTTTAGTTAAAGAGGAAGATCCTTTTAACATGAAACAGAAATCACCATCACCAAACCCACCAGACTCCATGTAAATAATCACTACTTTTAGTGTGTATAGAGCAGCATATCTCCACCAGACTCCATGTTAATAATCACTACTTTTAGCGTGTATAGAGCAGCATATCTCCACCAGACTCCATGTAAATAATCACTACTTTTAGCGTGTATAGAGCAGCATATCTCCACCAGACTCCATGTTAATAATCACTACTTTTAGCGTGTATAGAGCAGCATATCTCCACCAGACTCCATGTTAATAATCACTACTTTTAGTGTGTATAGAGCAGCATATCTCCACCAGACTCCATGTTAATAATCACTACTTTTAGCGTGTATAGAGCAGCATATCTCCACCAGACTCCATGTAAATAATCACTACTTTTAGCGTGTATAGAGCAGCATATCTCCACCAGACTCCATGTTAATAATCACTACTTTTAGTGTGTATAGAGCAGCATATCTCCACCAGACTCCATGTTAATAATCACTACTTTTAGCGTGTATAGAGCATATCTCCACCAGACTCCATGTAAATAATCACTACTTTTAGTGTGTATAGAGCAGCATATCTCCACCAGACTCCATGTAAATAATCACTACTTTTAGCGTGTATAGAGCAGCATATCTCCACCAGACTCCATGTAAATAATCACTACTTTTAGTGTGTATAGAGCAGCATATCTCCACCAGACTCCATGTTAATAATCACTACTTTTAGCGTGTATAGAGCAGCATATCTCCACCAGACTCCATGTAAATAATCACTACTTTTAGTGTGTATAGAGCAGCATATCTCCACCAGACTCCATGTAAATAATCACTACTTTTAGCGTGTATAGAGCAGCATATCTCCACCAGACTCCATGTAAATAATCACTACTTTTAGTGTGTATAGAGCAGCATATCTCCACCAGACTCCATGTAAATAATCACTACTTTTAGCGTGTATAGAGCAGCATATCTTCACCAGACTCCATGTAAATAATCACTACTTTTAGCGTGTATAGAGCAGCATATCTCCACCAGACTCCATGTAAATAATCACTACTTTTAGCGTGTATAGAGCAGCATATCTCCACCAGACTCCATGTAAATAATCACTACTTTTAGCGTGTATAGAGCAGCATATCTCCACCAGACTCCATGTAAATAATCACTACTTTTAGCGTGTATAGAGCAGCATATCTCCACCAGACTCCATGTAAATAATCA
>JABXJD010000504.1:32500-35000 GCA_013375575.1 Percina caprodes
CTTCGAACTAGCAGCCAATCAGACTCCTCCCATCGCCTTCAGCTAGCAGCCAATCAGACTCCTCCCATCTTCTTGTAGTGGTACAGGACTTATTCTCAGGTCACGTGACCCAAATATCCCCCGAGCAGCAAGAGTCTTTGACCTTTGGTGTGTCTGAATTCGCGCAACTTCTGTACTTAATACTAACTATTGGAGTTCATAGTGCGCTCACATTGTGGAAGTGCGGTCAAATGCAGTGCACTTAGAGTACCCGGATGGTGCACTTAGAGTACCCGGATGGTGCACTTAGAGTACCCGGATGGTGCACTTAGAGTACCCGGATGGGTGCACTTAGAGTACCCGGATGGGTGCACTTAGAGTACCTGGATGGGTGCACTTAGAGTTCCCGGATGGTGCACTTAGAGTACCCGGATGGTGCACTTAGAGTACCCAGATGGTGCACTTAGAGTACCCGGATGGGTGCACTTAGAGTACCCGGATGGGTGCACTTAGAGTTCCCGGATGGTGCACTTAGAGTACCCGGATGGTGCACCTAGAGTACCCGGATGGGTGCACTTAGAGTACCTGGATGGTGCACCTAGAGTACCCGGATGATGCACTACCTGGAAGGGCACTACAGAAGTGGTCTGTCTGGAAGGGCACTAACGGAAGTGGTCTGTCTGGAAGTGCACTAACGGAAGTGGTCTGTCTGGAAGGGCACTACAGAAGTGGTCTGTCTGGAAGGGCACTAACGGAAGTGTTCTGTCTGGAAGGGCACTAACGGAAGTGGTCTGTCTGGAAGGGCAGTACAGAAGTGTTCTGTCTGGAAGGGCACTAACGGAAGTGGTCTGTCTGGAAGGGCACTAACGGAAGTGGACTGTCTGGAAGGGCAGTACAGAAGTGTTCTGTCTGGAAGGGCAGTACAGAAGTGGTCTGTCTGGAAGGGCACTAACGGAAGTGGTCTGTCTGGAAGGGCACTAACGGAAGTGGTCTGTCTGGAAGGGCACTAACGGAAGTGGTCTGTCTGGAAGGGCACTAACGGAAGTGGTCTGTCTGGAAGGGCAGTACAGAAGTGGTCTGTCTGGAAGGGCAGTACAGAAGTGGTCTGTCTGGAAGGGCAGTACAGAAGTGGTCTGTCTGGAAGGGCACTAACGGAAGTGGTCTGTCTGGAAGGGCACTAACGGAAGTGGTCTGTCTGGAAGGGCATTACAGAAGTGGTCTGTCTGGAAGGGCACCACTTGACTGAGTTTGTAGTTTATATACATACAGGAAGTGACATCAGCAACTCCAAAATACCAAAATAACCAACCAAAATAAAAGCATGGCATGTCACATGACTACAAGGGACTGATAGTGTCTGGAGGAGTGAAGAGGACTGATGATGATGAAGCTGATGATGATGAAGATGATTATGATGAAGATGATGAAGAAGGTGAAGATGATGAAGATGAAGATGATGAAGATGATGATGATGAAGATGTTTTAGAGCCTGTGGTGCAGCCAGAGCTTCCTCCAGTTTGCAGTGAAAGTGCTCGTTGGTTTCTGTGGCAGGAAGTGGAGACACCACACCCCCCCCCCCGCTCATCTGGGAAGTACAACCCCCCCCCTTCTGTCTCTCATTGTGAAGAAGAAGAAGAAGAAGAACAATATTCTAATAGCGCTCAGACAGAGAGACATGTCTCAAAGAGTCTCGCAGCGGTGCCGGAGGGACAATAAAGACATGTTGCATCTGCGTCGTCATGGCAATTTAAACACCTTAAAATGTCTCCAACCAATCAGATGTACCGGTCTGACCCTAGAACAGCGTGACAGTGTGATGTCATTATGTAACAGGTTCTTATTGGCTGTAAAGCCGCTGGATGGAAACCAGATTTATTCTAGGGAGGTTCTTCTTTTAATGAATACTGTCTATTGTTATTAATAATTATAAGTTATTATTATTCAGTGTTTGGCTCCATGATGACGGTCCAGAGGAGGACAGCTGTGGTCCAGGGAGGACTGCTGTGGTCCAGAGGAGGACAGCTGTGGTCCAGGGAGGACTGCTGTGGTCCAGGGAGGACTGCTGTGGTCCAGGGAGGAAGTCCTGAGGACGGACGAGAGGGTAAAGCTGCTGACACACGGACGCTATTCTTAAGAAAAGTGAAGTGGGAAGTCTTCACACACCGAGACGACATCGCTGGTTAAATATATATATATTTTTTTATATATACACACACACATATATATATATATATATATATATATATATATATATATATATATATAAATAACTATACTGTATAAGAGCTGTGAGAGGAGCTCATTAACATCCTTCCTGTGTTTCAGCCACACACATACACAAACACTAACACACACACACACACATACAAACACACACCCACACACACACACACACACGCACACACACACACACACACACACACACACACACACACACACACACACACACACGTGCACACGCACACACACACACACACACACACACACACACACACACACTAACACACACAAACACGCGCGC
>JABXJD010000504.1:40000-47500 GCA_013375575.1 Percina caprodes
CAACCGTCTCATATACAGTATATATATATATATATATATATATACACAGTATATATATATATATATATATTATATACATATATTTAACAACACTCAGGAGCGTTCAACACAACACAACCGTCTCAGGAGCGTTCAACACAACACAACCGTCTCAGGAGCGTTCAACAACATAACCGTCTCAGGAGAGTTCAACACAACACAACCGTCTCAGGAGCGTTCAACACAACCGTCTCAGGAGCGTTCAGCAACACAACCGTCTCAGGAGCGTTCAACAACACAACCGTCTCAGGAGCGTTCAGCAACTCAACCGTCTCAGGAGCGTTCAACAAAACCGTCTCAGGAGCGTTCAGCAACACAACCGTCTCATATACAGTATATATATATATATATATATATATACACAGTATATATATATATATATATATTTATATACATATATTTATATATATATATATATATAAATATATATATATATATACACAGTATATATATATATTTATATACATATATTTATATATATATATATTTATATATATATTTATATATTTATATATACAGTATATACATATATATATGTATATGGAGGAGCGGGCCAGGGGGGGCTGGGGGGGGTGTGCGGGCCAGGGGGGGCTGGGGGGGGACAACAATCGTCTCCATTGTTTCCGGGCGGCGGTGCTCCGACACATTCACAAGGTCCGATGTGCCTCTCTGGAGAACCTCAGCCAGAACCAGCGGGCCTGGGGGGCTAATCAGAGCAACAATGGCAGCCGGGGGGGGGACAACAAGATGGACGGAGAGAGAAAGAGAGAGTGGAAGAAAGACAGAGAAACAAACAGAGGAACAAGTAAAGCCTTGCTTCACCCTCCCCCACCCCCCATCACCCGGGCCATTGTGCACCCGGGGGGGGGGTCAGGAGATAAATGGCCGCATGTTAACCACGTTTGACAGGCCGCACAAAAGGGGACACCTCGGGTCCCATGACGCAACCTGTCCCCCCACAACACCCCTCAACACCCCAACCCACAGAGGTGCAGGGTACCCCCAGACACACAAACACCGGGGGACAGGAGGACACTGAGGACAGACAGGGATCAGTTGGTCTCATCATTTAGCACTCCTTCAAAATAAGAGCTTGAGTAGAATCAGTTAGTTACAGACTGTATATCATTAAGTTAGTTATGTATAACCTAGTTATAGGTTAAGTAATATATAACTAACTTATATGTTATATATATCATTTATTTTTAGGTTATTAAAATATAACAATTTTGCTAAATAAAATTTTTTTAAATTAAAAAGTTTTTTATGACTTTTTTCTCTGTTTTCTTGTCTCTTCTTCAGAGTTTTGGGCCTTTCCTGTCTGTCTGTCTGTCTGTCTCTCTGCCTGTCTGTCTCTCTGCCTGTCTGTCTGTCTGTCTGTCTCTCTGTCTCTCTGCCTGTCTGTCCGCCCGTCCGTCCGTCCGTCCGTCCGTCCGTCCGTCCGTCCGTCTGCCCGTCTGCCCGTCTGTCTGTCTGTCTGTCCGTCCGTCCGTCCGTCCGTCCGTCCGTCTGCCCGTCTGCCCGTCCGTCCGTCCGTCCGTCTGCCCGTCTGTCTGTGTGGGTCAAACATCTGTCTCCAGCCGCAGGGTGAGACTGGAGCAGAGTGAAGCGTCTGCAGGCTGGGGGGATGGGGTGGGGGGGTGACAGGACTCACAAAGGCACCTGCTGCCCCCCCAACCTAAAGGCATTCCTGCCGGCAGAGGGTCATCCCCATAGATACCTTTACCCTGCCCCCAACCCCCTTATCCCCATGGATACCTTCACTCTCCCCCCCCATCCCCATGGATACCTTTGCGCCCCCCATCCCCATGGATTCCTTTGCCCCCCCCCCCCACGTAATCTCAAAGCAAACACGCTCAGAGCGATGCAAGTGAAGCCCGTCACCGTGAAGCCCGTCACCGTGGGAACAGGGTAAAACTGAGATGTATTATGGGATATGGGTCCGATAGGGAGGGGGGTCTGGGCGGGGGGTTAAACACTCACCTAGACTGTGAAGCTGTTATGAACCAGTAAACTACACATGTCTGTCCTGACAGTACCTAGGTAAGGACTACTAGCCAGTCAGGAGCAGAGTATGAGGGTCCTGACAGTACCTAGGTAAGGACTACTAGCCAGTCAGGAGCAGAGTATGAGGACCCTGACAGTACCTAGGTAAGGACTACTAGCCAGTCAGAAGCAGAGTATGAGGACCCTGACAGTACCTAGGTAAGGACTACTAGCCAGTCAGGAGCAGAGTATGAGGGTCCTGACAGTACCTAGGTAAGGACTACTAGCCAGTCAGGAGCAGAGTATGAGGGTCCTGACAGTACCTAGGTAAGGACTACTAGCCAGTCAGGAGCAGAGTATGAGGACCCTGACAGTACCTAGGTAAGGACTACTAGCCAGTCAGGAGCAGAGTATGAGGGTCCTGACAGTACCTAGGTAAGGACTACTAGCCAGTCAGGAGCAGAGTATGAGGGTTCTGACAGTACCTAGGTAAGGACTACTAGCCAGTCAGGAGCAGAGTATGAGGTCCTGACAGTACCTATAAGGACTACTAGCCAGTCAGAAGCAGAGTATGAGGGTCCTGACAGTACCTAGGTAAGGACTACTAGCCAGTCAGGAGCAGAGTATGAGGTCCTGACAGTACCTAGGTAAGGACTACTAGCCATTCAGAAGCAGAGTATGAGGACCCTGACAGTACCTAGGTAAGGACTACTAGCCAGTCAGGAGCAGAGTATGAGGGTCCTGACAGTACCTAGGTAAGGACTACTAGCCAGTCAGGAGCAGAGTATGAGGGTCCTGACAGTACCTAGGTAAGGACTACTAGCCAGTCAGGAGCAGAGTATGAGGTCCTGACAGTACCTATAAGGACTACTAGCCAGTCAGAAGCAGAGTATGAGGGTCCTGACAGTACCTAGGTAAGGACTACTAGCCAGTCAGGAGCAGAGTATGAGGTCCTGACAGTACCTAGGTAAGGACTACTAGCCAGTCAGAAGCAGAGTATGAGGACCCTGACAGTACCTAGGTAAGGACTACTAGCCAGTCAGAAGCAGAGTATGAGGACCCTGACAGTACCTAGGTAAGGACTACTAGCCAGTCAGAAGAAGAGTATGAGGACCCTCACAGTACCTAGGTAAGGACTACTCGCCAGTCAGAAGAAGAGTATGAGGACTACTAGCCAGTCAGGAGCAGAGTATGAGGGCCCTGACAGTACCTAGGTAAGGACTACTAGCCAGTCAGAAGCAGAGCATGAGGACCTTGACAGTTCCTAGGTGAGGACTACTAGCCAGTCAGAAGCAGAGTATGAGGACTACTAGCCAGTCAGGAGCAGAGTATGAGGGCCCTGACAGTACCTAGGTAAGGACTACTAGCCAGTCAGAAGCAGAGTATGAGGACCTTGACAGTTCCTAGGTGAGGACTACTAGCCAGTCAGAAGCAGAGTATGAGGACTACTAGCCAGTCAGGAGCAGAGTATGAGGTCCTGACAGTACCTAGGTAAGGCCTACTAGCCAGTCAGGAGCAGAGTATGAGGGTCCTGACAGTACCTAGGTAAGGACTACTAGCCAGTCAGAAGCAGAGTATGAGGACCCTGACAGTACCTAGGTAAGGACTACTAGCCAGTCAGGAGCAGAGTATGAGGACTACTAGCCAGTCAGGAGCAGAGTATGAGGACTACTAGCCAGTCAGGAGCAGAGTATGAGGACTACTAGCCAGTCAGGAGCAGAGTATGAGGACTACTAGCCAGTCAGGAGCAGAGTATGAGGACTACTAGCCAGTCAGAAGCAGAGTATGAGGACTACTAGCCAGTCAGGAGCAGAGTATGAGGACTACTAGCCAGTCAGGAGCAGAGTATGAGGACTACTAGCCAGTCAGGAGCAGAGTATGAGGACTACTAGCCAGTCAGGAGCAGAGTATGAGGACTACTAGCCAGTCAGGAGCAGAGTATGAGGACTACTAGCCAGTCAGAAGCAGAGTCTGAATACGGGACAGAAGCGTACATGATACAGTCTTGTCTTGGTTTCGGTTTTGGGTACAGCCCCCCCCCCCCGTGACTGATGTTACCAGAGGAATAAAGCTGGGGGGGTTAAAGAGGCTTAAGGGGGGAGGGGGGGTAACAAATCTGTGATGTAAAGCTTTTTGTCTTTACATCACAGATTTGTAGGGGGGGTAACAAGTTGACACGAGTCAACTGGTCAAAGTCAGCAGGAACATGATGTCATCCTGTTTCTTCTTTACCCCTATACCCCTATAATTACCCCTATAATTACCCCTATACCCCTATAATATATGATACCCTACACCCCTATAATTACCCCTACAATTACCCCTATACTCCTCTAATATATGATACCCTATACCCCTATAATTACCCCTATACCCCTATAATATATGATACCCTATACCCCTATAATCACCCCTATACCCCTATAATATATGATACCCTATACCCCTATAATTACCCCTATACCCCTATAATATATGATACCCTATACCCCTATAATTACCCCTATACCCCTATAATATATGATACCCTATACCCCTAGAAATACCCCTATAATATATGATACCCTATAATCTCTACATATATTATATGATACAGGTAACTGTCTGTGTTCAGTATGTATCTTATTTTGGCGGCGAGTTGTGTTAAGCAGCCTTCCTGTTGTTATTATGAAGCGCCCCCCCTCCCTCCTGGGAGGTGTTGGTGAGTAAATCTTCTATCTTTATTGCCAATTCTCCAAAAATATGTTACAGACATTCAGATGAACACACAATACGGGGGGCAGTAGCTCAGTCCGTGGGGAGTTGGGTTGGGGACCGGATGGTCGTTGGTTCAAGTCCCCATACGGACCAAAGTACGAAATGTGGACTGGTAGCATCTCTCCAGCTACCAGTCCACCTCCTGAGCAAGGCACCCCCACACACACACACACACACACACTCTGACATGTCTCCATTAGGTCATGTAGGACCTGAGCCTGCCCCCATTAGGTCATGTAGGACCTGAGCCTGCCCCCCCCCTCCATTAGGTCATGTAGGACCTGAGCCCGCCCCCCCCCTCCATTAGGTCATGTATAGAACCTGAGCACCCCCCCCTCCATTAGGTCATGTAGGACCTGAGCCCCCTCCATTAGGTCATGTAGGACCTGAGCCCGCCCCCTCCATTAGGTCATGTATAGGACCTGAGCCCCCTCCATTAGGTCATGTAGAGGACCTGAGCCTGCCCCCATCAGGTCATGTAGGACCTGAGCCTGCCCCCCCCTCCATTAGGTCATGTATAGGACCTGAGCCCCCCATCAGGTCATGTGATCCTGTGTGTGTATTCAGGCCTGTGTAATAACAACAGAGGGTACGTTGTAATTTCAATTACATCACGATCAATAACGAGGATAAATTAATGATGAATGAATACGTCTGTCTCTGCCCCACGGCAAAAAGGACCAAATATATAAATAAATATATCCGCCCCACGCGGCAAAAAGGACCAAATATATAAATAAATATATCCGCCCCACGCGGCAAAAAGGACCAAATATATAAATATATAAATAAATATATCTGCCCCACGGGGCAAAAAGGACCAAATATATAAATATATATATAAATATATCCGCCCCACGCGGCAAAAAGGACCAAATATATAAATATATATATAAATATATCTGCCCCACAGGGCAAAAAGGACCAAATATATAAATATATAAATAAATATATCTGCCCCACGGGGCAAAAAGGACCAAATATATAAATAAATATATCCGCCCCACGGGGCAAAAAGGACCAAGTATATAAATATATAAATAAATATATCTGCCCCACGGGGCAAAAAGGACCAAATATATAAATATATGAATAAATATATCTGCCCCACGGGGCAAAAAGGACCAAATATATAAATATATAAATAAATATATCTGCCCCACGGGGCAAAAAGGACCAAATGTATAAATATATAAATAAATATATCTGCCCCACGGGGCAAAAAGGACCAAATATATAAATATATAAATAAATATATCTGCCCCACGGGGCAAAAAGGACCAAATATATAAATATATAAATAAATATATCTGCCCCACGGGGCAAAAAGGACCTACTATTTAATGCATAGTGACGTCTGTCAGATCTACAGGGCGGGTGAGAAATATTTCATCATCTGCACCAAACCTCATGCAGAAAACAACGTGTTTAAAGGAAAAAGGCAAACAGCCGCATCCAATAAAAATAGGTTAACATACATTAAATATATCTACCAGACATCTCACATTCACTCACATGCACAGCTGTCAACATATACCTGTTAAAAAGTTAAAAAGTGTAAAATAAAGCTTTGATGTACGCTATCGCACCATTTGGTTTGAACATTATGATCCAAACATCTGCACCAAACCTCATGCAGAAAACGGCGCGTTTAAAGGAAAAAGGCAAACAGCCGCATTCTGCTTGCATACAATAAGAAATAGATTAACATACATTAAATATATCTACCAGACATCTCACATTCACACACATGAAGCTCACATGCACGGCTGTCAACATATGCTTGTTAAGAAGTGTTTGTGTACGAACAATAAGAGCCAAACGTCAGCACCAAACCTAAATGTTGAGCTTCTCCTACGGTCCTCTAAATCTGCTCCAACAGACATAATCACAGAGCCCTGGCGTGTAAAACACATCCAGTCCAGTCAGGTCAACTTTATTCTCTAAATATGGGCCAGACGGTGCAGTAGGTACAACATATTATAATAATATATAATATATGTAGAATATATAAACTCTAAATGGTGTCAAAGTGACATCTGTCACGCTTTATTGTGCAGCTCAGATCTGCTGGGTGTGGGAGAAATATTTCATCATCTGCACCAAACCTCATGCAGAAAACGGCTGATTTAAAGGAAAAAGGCAAACAGCCCCATAAGAACTAGGCTAGGCCTATACGTTAAATAAACATTAAATATATCTACCAGACCTCTCACATTCACACACATGAAGCTCACATGCACAGTTGTCAACATATGCTTGTTAAAAAGTGTAAAAGTGTAAAAGAGCTTGATGTATTGCACCGTTGGTACGAACATTACAGCCAAACATCTGCACCAAACCTCATGCAGAAAACGGAGCATTTAAAGGAAAAAGACAAACAGCTGCAGCCTCACAGCTGGATGTGACACACAGACACACACAGATCCTGTTACACCAGGCGCCCCCCTTCACCCCCCCATCCCCCACCCATGGGACAGGGGTGGGGGGGTGAAAACATGCAGCGACGACGGGAGTCAGAACTTCACCACGGAGGAATGAAAACACATTTAAAAAGACTTTAATTTATTTTTTATTGTATATTTTCCCTGAACGTTCCCACGAGCTCGATGTCTGCCTCGTGCCTTTAAATCGGCATAACAACTAGTTTTATTAACACGAGACGGTAAATTCACGGTTTAATTATTAAAGACGAGACACGGAGAGGATTAATAATAA
>JABXJD010000504.1:52500-55000 GCA_013375575.1 Percina caprodes
GGCTGTCAGTCAGCACTACGTAACCACGGCGCTCTGCATCCTTCTGCAGGAAGAGATCTACACACACTACACAATAATACTACACACTACACACTAATGTTACACACTACACTCTGATATTACACACTACACAATAATACTACACACTAATATTACACACTACACACTAATATTACACACTACACACTACACACTAATATTACACACTACACACTACACACTAATGTTACACACTACACACTACACACTAATACTACACACTACACACTAATATTACACACTACACACTGATATTACACACTCCACACTAATGTTACACACTACACACTCCACACACATATTACACACTAATACTACACACTATATTATACTATATATTGTACTATACAAATACATGAGGACAACATGAGGACAACATTTTGACAACATGAGGACAACATTTTGACAACATGAGGACAACATGAGGACAACATAAGGACAACATGAAGACAACATGAGGACAACATGAGGACAACATGAGGACAACATGAAGACAACATGAGGACAACATGAGGACAACATGAAGACAACATAAGGACAACATGAGGGCAACATGAAGACAACATGAGGACAACATGAGGGCAACATGAGGACAACATGAAGACAACATGAAGGCAACATGAAGGTTCAGTTCACTTTGATGCTGAGACTTCATCATTTACTGAAACAGATGTAAATGTCTCTGTATTTATAAATCTTTTCTAGTCTTAACGACTCAAAGCTGTTCTCCATCACACACACACACACACACACACACACACACACTCCGATGCGCAGCATCAGGGGCAGCTCGGGGTTCAGTGTCTTGCCCAAGGACACTTCGACATGTGACTGCAGGGTCAGGGATTGAACCAACAACCTTCCGATTGGCAGGCAACCGCTCTACCACTGATCCACAGCCGCCCAGCAGAGTGTTTCTGTATTATCTTTTTTTTCCTCTGATCATTTTTTGGGGGAGGGGGCGTGTCCCCGCTGTCTTCCTGCCGTCTGTCCCCACAGGAAGCTGAGTGTCTTTATCACAGCTCCGGAGGGTAAATATAGCTCCGCCCTGACAGCCTGTCACTCAGAGACGGACATCAGCGCTCTGCAAGACACGATTACAACCTGCACATGTCAGCATCCTCATCAGAGACCGCGAGGACAGGCGTCCGTCAGGTTACAGAGACTCAGAGACACAGGAACACAGAGACTCGGAGAGACAGAGACAAAGAGACTCATAGACACAGATACTCAGAGACTAAGAGACACAGACAATCAGAGACACAGAGACTCAGAGAGACAGAGACAAAGAGACTCAGACACAGAGACTCAGAGACTAAGAGACACAGACACTCAGAGACACAGAGACTCAGAGAGACAGAGACACAGAGACTCAGAACTCAGAGACACAGACACTCAGAGACACAGAGACTCAGAGAGACAGAGACACAGAGACTCAGAACTCAGAGACACAGACACTCAGAGACACAGAGACTCAGAGAGACAGAGACACAGAGACTCAGAGACTCAGAGACACAGAGACTCAGAGACAAAGAGACTCAGAGACACAGAGACACAGAGACACAGAGACTCAGAGAATGAGAGAATGAGAGAATGAGAGAAACAGAGACTGAGAGACACAGAGACTCAGAGACACAGAGACTAAGAGACTCAGACTAGCACAACATCCTCATCAGAGAGGGTGAGGATAGACTTCTATCAGGTCATAGAGACTCATAGAGACAGAGACTCAGAGACACAGAGACACAGAGAGACACAACATAAAGACAACATGAGGACAACATGAGGACATTATGAAGACAACATGAAGACAACATGAGGGAAACATGAAGACAACATGAGGACAACATGAAGACAACATGAAGGAGACATGAGGACAACATGAAGACAACATGTGGACAAAATGAAGGCAACATGAAGACAACATGAAGACAACATGAGGGCAACATGAAGACAACATGAGGACAACATGAGGACAACATGAAGACAACATGAGGACAACATGAGGGCAACATGAAGACAACATGAAGGCAACATGAAGACAACATGAAGACAACATGAGGGCAACATGAAGACAACATGAGGACAACATGAGGACAACATGAAGACCACATGAGGGCAACATGAAGACAACATGAGGACAACATGAAGGCAACATGAAGACAACATGAAGACAACATGAGGGCAACATGAAGACAACATGAGGACAACATGAGGACAACATGAAGACCACATGAGGGCAACATGAAGACAACATGAGGACAACATGAGGGCAACATGAAGACAACATGAAGACAACATGAGGGCAACATGAAGACAACATGAGGACAACATGAGGGCAACATGAAGACAACATGAGGACAACATGAAGGCAACATGAGGACAACATGAAGACAACATGAAGACAACATGAGGGCAACATGAAGACAACATGAGGACAACATGAGGGCAACATGAGGGC
>JABXJD010000504.1:60000-67500 GCA_013375575.1 Percina caprodes
TACGCTCAGATTAAAACATGACAAGTGGACTTCTTCTTCTTCTTCTTCTTCTTCTTCTTCTTCAGTAACTTCTTTCAGCTTCATCAGAGCGCTCTGATTGTTCTCAGCCTCGTCATTCTTCTTCTTTTATTCTTTATCCGTGCACACGACTGACAGCTTATCCCCCCCGCAGGACGTCCTCTTTGTCTCCGCAGACGGTCTCCATGCCGCCGTGTGGGAGGGTTAAAGAGACACACACACACACACACACACACACACACACACAGATACACACACACACACACACACACACACACAGAGATACACACACACACACACACACACTAACACACACAGATACACACACACACCACACACAGACTCTCACACACACACACACACACACACACACACACACACACACACACAGATACACACACACCACACACAGACTCACACACACAGAGATACACACGCATGTGAGTGTGTGTCTGTGAGTGTGTATGAGTGTGTGTGTGTGTGTGTGTGTACATGTGTGAGTGTGTGTCTGTGTGTCTGTGTGTGTGTATATGTGTGTGTGTCTGTGTGTGTGTGTATATGTGTGAGTGTGTGTTTGTGTGTCTGTGTGAGTGTGTGTGTGTGTGTATATGTGTGAGTGTGTGTGTATGTGTCTGTGTGAGTGTGTGTGTATATGTGTGAGTGTGTGTGTATATGTGTAAGTGTGTGTCTGTGTGTCTGTGTGAGTGTGTGTGTATATGTGTGAGTGTGTGTGTATATGTGTGTCTGTGTGTCTGTGTGAGTGTGTGTGTATATGTGTGAGTGTGTGTCTGTGTGAGTGTGTGTCTGTGTGAGTGTGTGTGTATATGTGTGAGTGTGTGTGTATATGTGTAAGTGTGTGTCTGTGTGTCTGTGTGAGTGTGTGTGTATATGTGTAAGTGTGTGTCTGTGTGAGTGTGTGTGTATATGTGTAAGTGTGTGTCTGTGTGAGTGTGTGTGTATATGTGTAAGTGTGTGTCTGTGTGAGTGTGTGTGTATATGTGTAAGTGTGTGTCTGTGTGAGTGTGTGTCAACAACAGCGTCTGTTCCTGTTGATCCAGAATCTACCTGAAAGCTTCCTGTGATTGGCTGTCTCCCCCCACCTGAAAGCTTCCTGTGATTGGCTGTCTCCCCCCACCTGAAAGCTTCCTGTGATTGGCTGTCTCCCCCCACCTGAAAGCTTCCTGTGATTGGCCGTCTCCCCCCAGCAGCCATGTGTCAGGTCACATGGTCTCAGCCTGATTCATCTTCCAAAGCCTCGATCAGACCCTTGTCTGGTCTCTGAACTCTCAGATCAGTATCTGTGTGTGTGTGTGTGTGTGTGTGTGTGTGTGTGTGTGTGTGTGTGTGTGTGTGTGTGTGTGTGTGTAATCATGTGAGTTAAGCGGTGTTAAAGGTGAGTGTGTGTGAACGAGCTCCCTGACAGTTTTATGAGCAGATGGCAGAAAGACCAGAGCCTGCAGGTAGCTACGCTAATGCTAACAGAGTGCTAATGGAGCCAGACGCTTCACTTCTATCTGTGTGTGTGTGTGTGTGTGTGTGTGTGTGTGTGTGTGTGTGTGTGTGTGTGTGTGCATGTGTCTACTACTTTTAGTGTGTATAGAGCAGCATATCTCCACCAGACTCCATGTAAATAATCACTACTTTTAGCGTGTATAGAGCAGCATATCTCCACCAGACTCCATGTAAATAATCACTACTTTTAGCGTGTATAGAGCAGCATATCTCCACCAGACTCCATGTAAATAATCACTACTTTTAGTGTGTATAGAGCAGCATATCTCCACCAGACTCCATGTAAATAATCACTACTTTTAGCGTGTATAGAGCAGCATATCTCCACCAGACTCCATGTAAATAATCACTACTTTTAGCGTGTATAGAGCAGCATATCTCCACCAGACTCCATGTTAATAATCACTACTTTTAGCATGTATAGAGCAGCATATCTCCACCAGACTCCATGTAAATAATCACTACTTTTAGCGTGTATAGAGCAGCATATCTCCACCAGACTCCATGTAAATAATCACTACTTTTAGCGTGTATAGAGCAGCATTTCTCCACATGTAAATGGGTGAATTAAGAGTTTATTCCAACCAGACCAGAGTGGTGATTGGTGGAACAGGAAAGATGAACCAAGACGGCTTTTGGTAGTTTTATTTAGTTTCTGTCCTCTTTGAATGAAGTGTGTTTTACGATGATAAAGTAGTGATTATTTACATGGAGTCTGGTGGATTTGGTGATGGTGATCTTAGTTTTATGGTAAACACTTATTTAATTGTTGTTGTTTTTTTATCTGCAGTTTTAATGTTCAGCAATGTTTCTATAAATAAAGTGAATCGTTACACGTCCCCCTTTAAAGTCTCAGAATAAAGCCGTGACATTGGCTGAGTCAGTCAAACACTTGGTATTTCTTCTGCAACCTCTGACCCCGACCCTCCCGTCTTGACTGGCTGACACGTTACTCAGTCCCCCCCCCCAACACTTGCTCATCAGAGGAATTCTGGGGGCATTTACGCAGCGTCTGCTGGCTGATTGAGTTAGCGGCGTCGTGCCGACAGTGTGTCCATTGTGGAAGCTGCACAATGTCACTGCTTCTTCTTCTCTGGTTCTTTATTATGTTCCACTGAGAGCAGCCTCGGGCGCTGCAGCTCTGGACCGGGACGGTCATTAACCAACGGAGGGGATGTGGGCAGGGGGGGTCACCTACAGGGCAGGGCGGGGGCCACGGGGGAGGCGGGGGCCGGGGGGGGGGATGCGGGGGCCGGGGGTGGTGAAGACAGTGACTGTAACCCGAGGCCAGAGCCGTGGTTTTAACACGTATGTAAGGTGAAAATGACCCAGTATGTAAAATAACTCGTAATATAACTGTACCATCAACATCTTTATAACTTCACACACACACACACACACACACGCACACGCACACGTGTTTCTAGGTGTGTGTACATATGTCTCTAGTTGTGTGTGTACATGTGTTTCTAGGTGAGTGTCCATGTGTTTCTGTGTGTGTCCATGTGTTTCTATGTGTGTGTACATGTGTTTCTAGGTGTGTGTACATGTGTTTCTGTGTGTGTACATGTGTTTCTGTGTGTGTACATGTGTTTCTATGTGTGTGTACATGTGTTTCTGTGTGTGTACATGTGTTTCTGTGTATGTGTACATGTGTTTCTGTGTGTGTACATGTGTTTCTGTGTATGTGTACATGTGTTTCTGTGTGTGTGTACATGTGTTTCTGTGTGTGTACATGTGTTTCTGTGTGTGTGTACATGTGTTTCTGTGTGTGTACATGTGTTTCTGTGTATGTGTACATGTGTTTCTGTGTGTGTGTACATGTGTTTCTGTGTGTGTACATGTGTTTCTGTGTGTGTGTACATGTGTTTCTGTGTGTGTACATATGTTTCTAGGTGTGTACATGTGTTTCTGTGTGTGTGTACATGTGTTTCTGTGTGTGTGTACATGTGTTTCTGTGTGTGTGTACATGTGTTTCTGTGTGTGTGTACATGTGTTTCTGTGTGTGTACATGTGTTTCTAGGTGTGTGTACATATGTTTCTAGGTGTGTGTACATGTGTTTCTGTGTGTGTACATGTGTTTCTGTGTGTGTACATTCAATTCAATTTTATTTATAGTATCAATTCATAACAAGAGTAATCTCGAGACACTTTACAGATAGAGTAGGTCTAGACCAGATAGAGTAGGTCTAGACCAGATAGAGTAGATCTAGACCAGATAGAGTAGGTCTAGACCAGATAGACTAGGTCTAGACCACACTCCAGAATTTACAAGGACCCAACAGTTCTAGTAGTTCCCTCCAGAGCAAGCAACAGTGGGACAGTGGCGAGGAAAAACTTCCTTTTAGGCAGAAACCTCGGACAGACCCAGACCCAGATCCAGACCCAGACCCAGGCTCTTGGTAGGCGGTGTCTGACGGGCCGGTTGGGGTTAGAATAAAGAGTGGCAATAACAGAAATAGCAGGATGTAGCAGGGCACAGCAGAGCGTAGCAGGATGAACACGGCATCGCAGGACGTGTAGCGGGACCATGGTGACAGCTGCTACCCTGATGTTGGAGCCTCCTTGATCCGAGGAAACATGCTGGGGGATGACTCCCCAGAGCTGTACATGTGTCTCCAGGTGTGTGTGTGTACATGTGTCTCTAGGTGTGTGTACATGTGTCTCTAGGTGTGTGTACATG
Organism: Percina caprodes; assembly: GCA_013375575.1. Classification (NCBI taxonomy): domain Eukaryota; kingdom Metazoa; phylum Chordata; class Actinopteri; order Perciformes; family Percidae; genus Percina; species Percina caprodes. The sequence goes on from JABXJD010000504.1 coordinate 64,214, forward strand.
TGTCTCCAGGTGTGTGTACATGTGTCTCCAGGTGTGTGTACATGTGTCTCCAGGTGTGTGTGTGTACATGTGTCTCTAGGTGTGTGTACATGTGTCTCTAGGTGTGTGTACATGTGTCTCCAGGTGTGTGTACATGTGTCTCCAGGTGTGTGTGTACATGTGTCTCTAGGTGTGTGTACATGTGTCTCTAGGTGTGTGTACATGTGTCTCCAGGTGTGTGTGTGTACATGTGTCTCTAGGTGTGTGTACATGTGTCTCTAGGTGTGTGTACATGTGTTTCTAGGTGTGTGTGTGTGTGTGTGTGTGTGTGCGTGTACATGTGTCTCTAGGTGTGTGTACATGTGTCTCTAGGTGTGTGTGTACATGTGTTTCTAGGTGTGTGTGTGTGTGTGTGTGTGTGTGAGAGTGTGTGTGTCTGTGTCTGTGTGTGTGTGTGTGTGTGTGTGTGTGTGTGTGAGTGTGTGTGTCTGTGTCTGTGTCTGTGTGTGTCTGTGTGTGTGTGTGTGTGTGTGTGAGTGTGAGTGTGTGTGTCTGTGTCTGTGTCTGTGTGTGTGTGTGTGTGTGTGTGTGTGTGTGTGTCTGTGTGTGTGTGTGTGTGTAGCCTGACATGAACAAAGCAGTCACAGGACGATCATCTGACAGCAGACGCAGCTGTAATCATGATGCTAGCGTGTCACACCACGCTCCCACATCAACAACAACAACAACAACAACAACAACTTCCTCTGGAAACACTTTCCACGCTAATACAACATAATGACCCGGACTCCGGATCAAATTAGACCCAAACAGGCCATGATGTGGTCTTGATTACAACTACACACCTAAAACAGCAGCGATGGTTCAGAGACGCGGGCCTGTGATGTGGGCGGAGCTCCAGGTGCACCGAGTCCTTATATGAAGCAGCGAGGGGGAACTCCTGCAAACGTTGGAAGGTAGTCTCAGACTAGTCTCAGACTAGTCTCAGACTAGTTGTAGTCTGAGACTAGTCTCAGAATAGTTGTAGTCTCAGACTAGTCTCAGACTAGTTGTAGTCTGAGACTAGTCTCAGAATAGTTGTAGTCTCAGACTAGTTGTAGTCTCAGACTAGTCTCAGAATAGTTGTAGTCTGAGACTAGTCTCAGACTACAACTATTCTGAGACTAGTCTCAGAATAGTTGTAGTCTCAGACTAGTTGTAGTCTCAGACTAGTCTCAGAATAGTTGTAGTCTGAGACTAGTCTCAGACTAGTTGTAGTCTGAGACTAGTCTCAGACTAGTTGTAGTCTCAGAATATTTGTAATCTCAGACTAGTCTCAGAATAGTTGTAGTCCCAGAATAGTTGTAATCTCAGACTAGTTGTAGTCTCAGACTAGTCTCAGAATAGTTGTAGTCTGAGACTAGTCTCAGACTAGTTGTAGTCTCAGACTAGTCTCAGACTAGTTGTAGTCTCAGACTAATCTCAGACTACAACTACAACTAGTCTGAGACTACAACTACAACTAGTCTCAGACTAGTTGTAGTCTCAGACTAGTTGTAGTTGTAGTCTCAGACTAGTCTCAGACTAGTCTCAGACTAGTTGTAGTCTCAGACTAGTTGTAGTCTCAGACTAGTCTCAGACTAGTTGTAGTCTCAGACTAGTTGTAGTCTGAGACTAGTTGTGGTCTCAGAATCTTTTTTAAATGTCAGAAAAAGCGGCCGATAGATAGTCAGTAGTAGGTAGTGTTCACGCAGCCGGACAGGAAGTTGTTAATTAAATAACAGGAAGTTGGTAATTAAATAACAGGAAGTTGGTAATTAAATAACAGGAAGTTGGTAATTAAATAACAGGTTGTCACATGACTCCCTCATGGTTCACTGATCTGTTGTCCAGACGCAGGCTAAAAATACGCCTGAAGAAGAAGAAAAAGGAGAAGTGCCAAAAATTCCTCCATATTGCCACCCGCCACAGTGGGGGCTGTATCCCCGGGACAGTGGGCTGTATCCCCGGGACAGTGGGCTGTATCCCCGGGACAGTGGGCTGTACCCCCCGGGACAGTGGGCTGTATCCCCCCCCCCGGGACAGTGGGCTGTATCACTTCCTGCTGCAGACAGTCAGCCAATCAAGGTTAGAATGCTGATAGAAGCCGGGGAGAGAGCCTCAGGGACGGGGCGACAGACGCCTCTTTGTGGGAGGGGGGGTATTTGTGGGGGTATTCGTAGGGGGTCCAGAGTTCATTCACACAGCGTCTCTCTTTGAGAGCCTGAACGTGACAGACACGCATAGCTGTAATTCTGCATCGCCGGCGGTCATGCAGAATGAATGGAGTCATAAATAACAGGATGGAGGTTAATGGGTGAACTCAGGAATCTGATCAGGGAAGCACTGCTCCACCTTCTTATACTCCACCTTCTTATACTCCACCTTCATTATACTCCACCTTCTTATACTCCACCTTCATTATACTCCACCTTCATTATACTCCACCTTCTTAAACTCCACCTTCTTTATACTTCACCTTCATTATACTCCACCTTCTTATACTCCACCTTCATTATACTCCACCTTCTTATACTCCACCTTCTTATACTCCACCTTCATTATACTCCACCTTCTTAAACTCCACCTTCTTTATACTTCACCTTCATTATACTCCACCTTCATTATACTCCACCTTATACTCCACCTTCATTATACTCCACCTTCTTAAACTCCACCTTCTTTATACTTCACCTTCATTATACTCCACCTTCGTTATACTCCACCTTCATTATACTCCACCTTCTTATACTCCACCTTCTTATACTCCACCTTCATTATACTCCACCTTCGTTATACTCCACCTTCTTATAATCCACCTTCTTTATACTCCACCTTCTTTATACTCCACCTTCATTATACTCCACCTTCTTTACACTCCACCTTCTTATACTCCACCTTCTTTATACTCCACCTTCATTATACTCCACCTTCATTATACTCCACCTTCTTTATATTCCACCTTCTTATACTCCACCTTCATTATACTCCACCTTCTTATACTCCACCTTCATTATACTCCAACTTCTTATACTCCACCTTCATTATACTCCACCTTCTTATACTCCACCTTCATTATACTCCACCTTCTTATACTCCACCTTCATTATATTCCACCTTCTTATACTCCACCTTCTTATACTCCACCTTCTTTATACTCCACCTTCATTATACTCCACCTTCTTTATATTCCACCTTCTTATACTCCACCTTCATTATACGCCACCTTCGTTATACTCCACCTTCTTATAATCCACCTTCTTTATACTCCACCTTCTTTATACTCCACC
>JABXJD010000504.1:95000-97500 GCA_013375575.1 Percina caprodes
TAATGTCCTTCCAGTTATTAGTCAGGTTCGTCCCCTACTTCCTACAGAGGCCCAGGTGTCGATATCAGACGTCGGGTGCGTGTTGACAGATTAAGACTCAGCGATGCATCTCTAATGTGATCAGTAGATCTTTCTTGGTGCCCAGCGTCAGATGAGGAGGAGATAAAGCTTCACCTCCATCAGTGTGTTCCTCCGTCACTTCTTCCTTTATTCTCTGACATCACAACGACTCCTAATCCCAGCGAGGCTCCGCTCAGCTGGGTGGCAGAGCCGCTTCTCTCATGGAAATGATGTATTGTTTCTGTATCTGCAGCAGATTATCTCTGTCTGTGTGTGTGTGCGTGTGTGTGTGTGTGTGTCTGTGCGTGTGTGTGTGTGTCTGCTTGTGTGTGTGTCTCTGCGTGTGTGTGAGTGTGTGTGTGTGTGTGTGTGTGTGTGTGGGTGAGGATGCCTCGGGGCTCCTCTGTCTGCGGGGAGGGAGGGGGCATGGAGACGTTACATAAGCACTTAGCTGCAGAATACTCCTCAAATACCTGCATTAGACGAGCTAATCTGCTTACAGGGAAATTATGGGATGGATGCACTCTGCTGGGTGACAGGTGTCTCTGCATTAAGATTACCCTGCTGCACTCATCTTCAGGCAGACACACACACACACAAACACGGGGGGGGGGGCTTTAATCCACATCTGAGATACACAACCCGATACGCAACCTGATACACAAACAGATACACAACCTAATACACAGGTAACGAGATAACAGACACTAAATACACAGGTAACGAGATAACAGACACTAAATACACAGGTAACGAGATAACAGACACTAAATACACAGGTAACGAGATAATGGACACTAAATACACAGGGTAAAGAGATAATGGACACTAAATACACAGGGTAACGAGATAATGGACACTAAATACACAGGGTAAAGAGATAATGGACACTAAATACACAGGGTAAAGAGATAACGGACACTAAATACACAGGGTAAAGAGATAACAGACACTAAATACACAGGGTAACGAGATAATGGACACTAAATACACAGGGTAACGAGATAATGGACACTAAATACACAGGGTAACGAGATAATGGACACTAAATACACAGGGTATAGAGCAAAGGGGCACTAAATACACAGGGTAAAGAGATAACAGACACTAAATATACAGGGTAAAGAGATAATGGACACTAAATACACAGGGTAACGAGATAATGGACACTAAATACACAGGGTAAAGAGATAACAGACACTAAATACACAGGTAACGAGATAACAGACACTAAATACACAGGTAACGAGATAACAGACACTAAATACACAGGTAACGAGATAACAGACACTAAATACACAGGGTGAAGAGATAACAGACACTATATACAGAGAGTAAAGAGATAATGGACACTAAATACACAGTGTAAAGAGATAATGGACACTAAATACACAGGGTAAAGAGATAACGGACACTAAATACACAGCGTAAAGAAATAACGGACACTAAATACACAGGGTAAAGAGATAATGGACACTAAATACACAGGGTACCGGGATAACAGACACTAAATACACAGGGTAACGAGATAACCGACACTAAATAAACAGGGTAAAGAGATAATGTACACTAAATACACAGGATACCGGGATAATGGACACTAAATACACAGGGTAACGAGATAATGGACACTAAATACACAGGGTACCGGGATAACAGACACTAAATACACAGGGTAACGAGATAATGGACACTAAATACACAGGGTACCGGGATAACAGACACTAAATACACAGGGTAATGAGATAACCGACACTAAATACACAGGGTAAAGAGATAATGGACACTAAATACACAGGGTAAAGAGATAACAGACACTAAATATACAGGGTAACGAGATAATGCACACTAAATACACAGGTAACGAGATAACAGACACTATATACACAGGGTAACGAGCTAATGGACACTAAATACACAGGGTACCGGGATAACAGACACTAAATACACAGGGTAACGAGATAACCAACACTAAATACACAGGGTAAAGAGATAATGGACACTAAATACACAGGGTAAAGAGATAATGGACACTAAATACACAGGGTAAAGAGATAATGGACACTAAATACACAGGGTAAAGAGATAATGGACACTAAATACACAGGGTAACGAGATAATGGACACTAAATACACAGGGTACCGGGATAACGGACACTAAATACACAGGGTAAAGAGATAACAGACACTAAATACACAGGGTAAAGAGATAACGGACACTAAATACACAGGGTAAAGAGATAACAGACACTAAATACACAGGGTAAAGAGATAATGGACACTAAATACACAGGGTACCGGGATAACAGACACTAAATACACAGGGTAACGAGATAACCGACACTAAATACACAGGGTAAAGAGATAATGGACACTAAATACACAGGGTAAAGAGATAATGGACACTAAATACACAGGGTACCGGGATAACAGACACTAA
>JABXJD010000504.1:102500-105000 GCA_013375575.1 Percina caprodes
GACGCGGAGGAAGGATGTCTTCGGACAGCCTGCGGGTGCATTGGGTTTCAGCGTTGGAGCGGGGAGGAGACGCTTCCACGGCCGCAGCTCCGTCTCTTAGCAACAGCACCTTTAGAGAAAGCTCAGGAAGTCAGGACGGGACACCAGTGGAGACGAGACTCTGGTCCAACAGGACCGGGACGCTGATAGAGTTCAGAGTTCACTTATAATGTGTGTGTCTGTGTATGTATAGATGTGTGTATGTGTGTGTGTATAGACGTGTTTGTCTGTGTGTGTGTATAGACGTGTGTATGTGTGTGTGTATAGATGTGTGTGTGTATAGACATGTTTGTCTGTGTGTGTGTATAGACGTGTGTATGTGTGTGCCTATGTGTGTATAGACGTGTGTATGTGTGTGTTTGTATAGACGTGTGTATGTGTGTGCCTGTGTGTGTGTATAGACGTGTGTGTGTGTGTGTGTATAGACGTGTGTATGTGAGTGTGTATAGACGTGTGTATATGAGTGTGTATAGACGCGTGTGTGTGTGTGTGTGTGTGTGTGTGTAGACGAGTGTATGTGTGCGCATATAGACATGTGTGTATGTGTGTGCGTGTGTGTGTGTGTGTGTGTGTGTGATTTTCCGATCAAAGTGTGTGAGAAGCCGAGTTTGGTCCGCGGGCCTCGAGTTGGACACCTGTGTGTTTTATACTGAGAATATTATATTATCTACCCATGTGTGTATGTATGTGTGTATGTGTGTATATGTGTACATGTGTGTATATGTGTGTACATGTGTGTATATGTGTGTATATGTGTGAATATGTGTATATGTGTGTACATGTGTGTACATGTGTGTACATGTGTGTACATGTGTGTCTGTGTGTGTGCGTATGTGTGTGTATATGTGTGTATATGTGTATATGTGTGTACATGTGTGTATATGTGTGTACATGTGTGTCTGTGTGTGTGTGTGTATGTGTGTGTATATGTGTATATGTGTGTACAAGTGTGTACATGTGTGTGTGTGACACTGTCCTATGTGGCTGACCCTGTCAGCAGTGATGTCACGACGCCCTCTGCTGGTCTCACCATCAAACTGTTCCTGTCTCTCTCCCCGGACGGCTGGGACCAGCTGGAGGCTCTCAGCAGACCTACACTGCAGCACATGTAACAGTCATCAAAGCAACGTTCCCACTGACGGAGCACACAGGACGCTCCTCCACCTGCTCCACTGGGCTTGGGACCAGATGGGCCTCAACAGCCACATTATTTCTTCACAAGTTGGGAAAATCTGCATTTTGTGGGTCAAAAATGTATCAAAATGCTTAAATCACCCTAAAGACTGCAATGGCGGTCTGTCTAATTCTCTGACATGATGGTGGTCTGTCTTATTCCCTGACATGATGGCGGTCTGTCTCATTCCTGACATGATGGCGGTCTGTCTCATTCCTGACATGATGGCGGTCTGTCTCATTCCTGACATGATGGCGGTCTGTCCTATTCCTGACATGATGGCGGTCTGTCTCATTCCTGACATGATGGCAGTCTGTCTTATTCCCTGAAATGATGGCGGTCTGTCTTATTCCTTGACATGATGGCGGTCTGTCTCATTACCTGACATGATGGCGGTCTGTCTTATTCCCTGACATGATGGCGGTCTGTCTTATTCCCTGACATGATGGCGGTCTGTTTTAGTCCCTGACATGATGGCGGTCTGTCTTATTCCTTGACATGATGCCGGTCTGTTTTAGTCCCTGACATGATGGCAGTCTGTCTTATTCCCTGAAATGATGGCGGTCTGTCTTATTCCCTGACATGATGGCAGTCTGTCTTATTCCTTGACATGATGGCAGTCTGTTTTATTCCCTGACATGATGGCGGTCTGTCTTATTCCCTGACATGATGGCAGTCTGTCTTATTCCCTGACATGATGGCAGTCTGTCTTATTCCCTGACATGATGGCGGTCTGTCTTATTCCCTGACATGATGGCGGTCTGTCTTATTCCTTGACATGATGGCAGTCTGTCTTATTCCCTGAAATGATGGTGGTCTGTCTTATTCCCTGACATGATGGCGGTCTGTCTTATTCCTTGACATGATGGCGGTCTGTCTCATTACCTGACATGATGGCAGTCTGTCTTATTCCCTGAAATGATGGCGGTGTGTCTTATTCCATGATATTGATGGCGGTCTGTCTCATTACCTGACATGATGGCGGTCTGTCTTATTCCTTGACATGATGGCGGTCTGTCTTATTCCCTGACATGATGGCGGTCTGTCTTATTCCCTGACATGATGGCAGTCTGTCTTATTCCCTGACATGACGGTGGTCTGTCTTATTCCCTGACATGATGGCGGTCTGTCTTATTCCCTGACATGATGGCGGTCTGTCTTATTCCCTGACATGATGGCGGTCTGTCTTATTCCTTGACATGATGGTGGTCTGTCCTATTCCCTGACATGATGGTGGTCTGTCCTATTCCCTGACATGATGGCGGTCTGTCTTATTCCCTGACATGA
>JABXJD010000504.1:107500-115000 GCA_013375575.1 Percina caprodes
GACACCGATCTGAACCTGAACCTGAGGTAAGACCAGGACACCGATCTGAACCTGAACCTGAACCTGAGGTAAGCCCAGGACACCGATCTGAACCTGAACCTGAACCTGAGGTAAGACCAGGACACCGATCTGAACCTGAACCTGAGGTAAGACCAGGACACCGATCTGAACCTGAACCTGAGGTAAGACTACGATCTCACGGCGGCCTTTCCCTCAGCCGCTTTCTTTAGAACACATTTACTCTCAAATACTGTATATATAATATATAATATATGTATATATATATAAAGTGTAAAACATGTTGACTGAACCCATGTTTATAATATTAATATTAATAATATTAATAATAATATTAATGATGGTTTGAGTCATTCTCTGTCTTTGGGGACCTCAGCAGGAACAATGGCCGACATTGTTAAAACCAAGGACATCAACGTGGGAAACATCAAGGACATCAACGTGGGAAACATCAAGGACATCAACGTGGGCAGCAACTCGGGGAAAGTTGCTTCTGGAAACAACATCAGCGGTAAATCTGAGTGCGTCTGTTGTTTTCTGTACGGTTGCCATGACAGTTTGATCACATGACTTTCTTGTGTGACTCTTCCAGGATGTGTTGGGCCCAATGATGCCGTGGGCAACATCACGGGCGTCACCGTCACAGGACAGAATTCAGGATCCATCGCATCCGGCAACACGATTGATTTGAAAGGTCAGATATTCTTCTTATTGCTCAGCCTCTCATTACGTTCAGTTACTGTATCAGCATCGTCATGGCAACAATCTGAGTTTCTGTGCTCAACTTGAATTCCTTATCTCAATTATCATGGTTTAACAGGAGTACCGACACAGGGCACGAAGGTCGGCAACATTTCTAATGTGAGCGCCTCTGATAACTCGGGGTCCATCGGTTCAGGGACCCGCATCAACATCAACTAAGGGAAGACACATGCGTGGGACATGGTCTTTCTGAATGGACCTCTGGAAAACAATGTCCTCTTCTTCACTCTCTGTGTTTCTCCTTTCTAAGAAATCATGCAATCAGCACCATGTGTTGAATATAGAATTCATGATTTCAGTTCAGCAGTGATTGATGGATGTGAAGGGAAATAAAGTCGAGTTCGTGCTCTACGAGACGTCTCTGGCTCCGTCTTCTCATTTCTCTGCCTCGCTCTCAGGGACATCAGCTCACTTCAGGCTGTGTCCTCACTTTGTTGTCTTTGGGGATTTGTCTTTGTCGTGGTCTCAGTCAGTAAAGTGACTGACTAGCAGCATTTGGTCATCTAATGCAGATGTAATACCAGAGGAGACCAGCAGAGGGCAGCATACACCAACCTGACAATCTCAGTGACCTGTATTACTCAGCTTCAAGTGCACTTTATCATCCACGTGCACTTTATCATCCACGTGCACTTTATCATCCACGTTCACTTTATCATCCACGTGCACTTTATCATCCACGTGCACTTTATCATCCACGTGCACCTTATTATCCACTTGCATGTGTGTGTTCATATTCAACACCAGAACACATTTGGAGAAGATCATAAATATTTAGACAATAAAAAAACGTACGTTTTTTAATAATTAAATCTCACTCCTGAATACTATAAAAACGCTCTGACACGCCGACGCTCTGACACCCCGACGCTCTGACACCCCGACGCTCTGACACCCCGACGCTCTGACACGCCGACGCTCTGACACCCCGACGCTCTGACACCCCGACGCTCTGACACCCCGACGCTCTGACACGCCGACGCTCTGACACCCCGACGCTCTGACACCCCGACGCTCTGACACCCCGACGCTCTGACACGCCGACGCTCTGACACCCCGACGCTCTGACACCATGACGCTCTGACACCCCGACGCTCTGACACCCCGACGCTCTGACACCCCGACGCTCTGACACGCCGACGCTCTGACACCCCGACGCTCTGACACCCCGACGCTCTGACACCATGACGCTCTGACACACCGACGCTCTGACACCATGACGCTCTGACACACCGACGCTCTGACACCCCGACGCTCTGACGGGCCGACGCTCTGACACCCCGACGCTCTGACACACCAACGCTCTGACACCCCGACGCTCTGACACCCCGACGCTCTGACACACCGACGCTCTGACACCATGACGCTCTGACACCCTGACGCTCTGACACCATGACGCTCTGACACCATGACGCTCTGACACCATGACGCTCTGACACCATGACGATCTGACGGGCCGACGCTCTGACACACCGACGCTCTGACGGGCCGACGCTCTGACACCATGACGATCTGACGGGCCGACGCTCTGACACACCAACGCTCTGACACACCAACGCTCTGACACCCCGACGCTCTGACACACCGACGCTCTGACACACCAACGCTCTGACACCCCGACGCTCTGACACACCGACGCTCTGACACCATGACGCTCTGACACCCTGACGCTCTGACACCATGACGCTCTGACACCATGACGCTCTGACACCATGACGCTCTGACACCATGACGATCTGACGGGCCGACGCTCTGACACACCGACGCTCTGACGGGCCGACGCTCTGACACCCCGACGCTCTGACACCCGACGCTCTGACACCATGACGCTCTGACACCCTGACGCTCTGACACCATGACGCTCTGACACCATGACGCTCTGACACCATGACGATCTGACGGACGCTCTGACACACCGACGCTCTGACGGGCGACGCTCTGACACACCGACGCTCTGACACACCGACGCTCTGACGGGCCGACGCTCTGACACCCCGACGCTCTGACACACCGACGCTCTGACACCATGACGCTCTGACACCCTGACGCTCTGACACACCGACGCTCTGACACCATGACGCTCTGACACCCTGACGCTCTGACACCATGACGCTCTGACACCATGACGCTCTGACACCATGACGCTCTGACACCATGACGATCTGACGGGCCGACGCTCTGACACACCGACGCTCTGACACACCGACGCTCTGACGGGCCGACGCTCTGACACCCCGACGCTCTGACACCCCGACGCTCTGACACACCGACGCTCTGACACCATGACGCTCTGACACCCTGACGCTCTGACACCATGACGCTCTGACACCATGACGCTCTGACACCATGACGCTCTGACACCCCGACGCTCTGACACCCCAACGCTCTGACACCATGACGCTCTGACACGCCAACGCTCTGACACCATGACGCTCTGACACGCCAACGCTCTGACACCATGACGCTCTGACACACCGACGCTCTGACACCATGACGCTCTGACACCCCGACGCTCTGACACCCCGACGCTCTGACACACCGACGCTCTGACACCATGACGCTCTGACACCCTGACGCTCTGACACCATGACGCTCTGACACCATGACGCTCTGACACCATGACGCTCTGACACCCCGACGCTCTGACACCCCAACGCTCTGACACCATGACGCTCTGACACGCCAACGCTCTGACACCATGACGCTCTGACACACCGACGCTCTGACACCATGACGCTCTGACACCATGACGCTCTGACACCCCGACGCTCTGACACCCCGACGCTCTGACACCCCGACGCTCTGACGGGCCGACGCTCTGACACACCGACGCTCTGACACACCGACGCTCTGACGGGCCGACGCTCTGACACCCCGACGCTCTGACACACCGACGCTCTGACACCATGACGCTCTGACACCCTGACGCTCTGACACCATGACGCTCTGACACCATGACGCTCTGACACCCCGACGCTCTGACACCCCAACGCTCTGACACCATGACGCTCTGACACCATGACGCTCTGACATGCCAACGCTCTGACACCATGACGCTCTGACACACCGACGCTCTGACACCATGACGCTCTGACACCCTGACGCTCTGACACCATGACGCTCTGACACCCCGACGCTCTGACACCCCGCTCTGACACCCTGACGCTCTGACACCATGACGCTCTGACACACCGACGCTCTGACACCATGACGCTCTGACACCCTGACGCTCTGACACCATGACGCTCTGACACACCGACGCTCTGACACCATGACGCTCTGACACCCTGACGCTCTGACACCATGACGATCTGACACCATGACGCTCTGACACCCCGACGCTCTGACACCCCGACGCTCTGACACCCCGACGCTCTGACACCATGACGCTCTGACACCATGACGCTCTGACACCCCGACGCTCTGACACGCCAACGCTCTGACACCCCGACGCTCTGACACACCGACGCTCTGACACCATGACGCTCTGACACCCTGACGCTCTGACACCATGACGCTCTGACACCATGACGCTCTGACACCATGACGCTCTGACACCCCGACGCTCTGACACCCCAACGCTCTGACACCATGACGCTCTGACACCATGACGCTCTGACATGCCAACGCTCTGACACCATGACGCTCTGACACACCGACGCTCTGACACCATGACGCTCTGACACCCTGACGCTCTGACACCATGACGCTCTGACACCCCGACGCTCTGACACCCCGACGCTCTGACACCCTGACGCTCTGACACCATGACGCTCTGACACACCGACGCTCTGACACACCGACGCTCTGACACCCCGACGCTCTGACGGGCCGACGCTCTGACACCCCGACGCTCTGACACCCCGACGCTCTGACACACCGACGCTCTGACACCCTGACGCTCTGACACCATGACGCTCTGACACCATGACGCTCTGACACCCCGACGCTCTGACGGGCCGACGCTCTGACACCCGACGCTCTGACACCCGACGCTCTGACACCCCGACGCTCTGACACCCCGACGCTCTGACACACCGACGCTCTGACACCATGACGCTCTGACACCCTGACGCTCTGACACCATGACGCTCTGACACGCCAACGCTCTGACACCCCGACGCTCTGACACCCCGACGCTCTGACACCCCGACGCTCTGACACCATGACGCTCTGACACCATGACGCTCTGACACCCCGACGCTCTGACACGCCAACGCTCTGACACCCCGACGCTCTGACACCCCGACGCTCTGACGGGTCGACGCTCTGACACCCCGACGCTCTGACGGGCCGACGCTCTGACACGCCGACGCTTTGACACGCCGATGCCCTGACGGGCCGACGCTCTGACACCCCGACGCTCTGACACGCCGACGCTCTGACACGCCGACGCTCTGACGGGCCGACGCTCTGACACCCCGACGCTCTGACACGCCGACGCTCTGACACGCCGACGCTCTGACACCCCGACGCTCTGACGGGCCGACGCTCTGACGGGCCGACGCTCTGATACCATGACGCTCTGACACGCCAACGCTCTGACACCCCAACGCTCTGACACCCCGACGCTCTGACGGGCCGACGCTCTGACACCCCAACGCTCTGACACCCCAACGCTCTGACACCCCGACGCTCTGACGGGCCGACGCTCTGACGGGCCGACGCTCTGACACCCCAACGCTCTGACACCCCAACGCTCTGACACCCCGACGCTCTGACACCATGACGATCTGACGGGCCGACGCTCTGACACACCGACGCTCTGACGGGCCGACGCTCTGACACCCCGACGCTCTGACACACCGACGCTCTGACACCATGACGCTCTGACACCCTGACGCTCTGACACCATGACGCTCTGACACCATGACGCTCTGACACCATGACGCTCTGACACCATGACGATCTGACGGGCCGACGCTCTGACACACCGACGCTCTGACACACCGACGCTCTGACGGGCCGACGCTCTGACACCCGGCTCTGACACCCCGACGCTCTGACACACCGACGCTCTGACACCATGACGCTCTGACACCCTGACGCTCTGACACCATGACGCTCTGACACCATGACGCTCTGACACCATGACGCTCTGACACCCCGACGCTCTGACACCCCAACGCTCTGACACCATGACGCTCTGACACGCCAACGCTCTGACACCATGACGCTCTGACACGCCAACGCTCTGACACCATGACGCTCTGACACACCGACGCTCTGACACCATGACGCTCTGACACCCCGACGCTCTGACACCCCGACGCTCTGACACACCGACGCTCTGACACCATGACGCTCTGACACCCTGACGCTCTGACACCATGACGCTCTGACACCATGACGCTCTGACACCATGACGCTCCTGACACCCCGACGCTCTGACACCCCAACGCTCTGACACCATGACGCTCTGACACGCCAACGCTCTGACACCATGACGCTCTGACACACCGACGCTCTGACACCATGACGCTCTGACACCATGACGCTCTGACACCCCGACGCTCTGACACCCCGACGCTCTGACACCCCGACGCTCTGACGGGCCGACGCTCTGACACACCGACGCTCTGACACACCGACGCTCTGACGGGCCGACGCTCCTGACACCCGACGCTCTGACACACCGACGCTCTGACACCATGACGCTCTGACACCCTGACGCTCTGACACCATGACGCTCTGACACCATGACGCTCTGACACCATGACGCTCTGACACCCCGACGCTCTGACACCCCAACGCTCTGACACCATGACGCTCTGACACCATGACGCTCTGACATGCCAACGCTCTGACACCATGACGCTCTGACACACCGACGCTCTGACACCATGACGCTCTGACACCCTGACGCTCTGACACCATGACGCTCTGACACCCCGACGCTCTGACACCCCGACGCTCTGACACCCTGACGCTCTGACACCATGACGCTCTGACACACCGACGCTCTGACACCATGACGCTCTGACACCCTGACGCTCTGACACCATGACGCTCTGACACACCGACGCTCTGACACCATGACGCTCTGACACCCTGACGCTCTGACACCATGACGATCTGACACCATGACGCTCTGACACCCCGACGCTCTGACACCCCGACGCTCTGACACCCCGACGCTCTGACACCATGACGCTCTGACACCATGACGCTCTGACACCCCGACGCTCTGACACGCCAACGCTCTGACACCCGACGCTCTGACACACCGACGCTCTGACACCATGACGCTCTGACACCCTGACGCTCTGACACCATGACGCTCTGACACCATGACGCTCTGACACCATGACGCTCTGACACCCCGACGCTCTGACACCCCAACGCTCTGACACCATGACGCTCTGACACCATGACGCTCTGACATGCCAACGCTCTGACACCATGACGCTCTGACACACCGACGCTCTGACACCATGACGCTCTGACACCCTGACGCTCTGACACCATGACGCTCTGACACCCCGACGCTCTGACACCCCGACGCTCTGACACCCTGACGCTCTGACACCATGACGCTCTGACACACCGACGCTCTGACACACCGACGCTCTGACACCCCGACGCTCTGACGGGCCGACGCTCTGACACCCCGACGCTCTGACACCCCGACGCTCTGACACACCGACGCTCTGACACCCTGACGCTCTGACACCATGACGCTCTGACACCATGACGCTCTGACACCCCGACGCTCTGACG
>JABXJD010000504.1:122500-185000 GCA_013375575.1 Percina caprodes
AGACACACGCACGCGCACAGGAATTCACATATACACACAGAGACACACACACAGACATTCACATATACACACAGAGACACAGACACAGAGACAGACATACACATATACACACACAGAGACACGCACACACACAGGCAATCACATATACACACAGAGACACACACACAGACATTCACATATACACACAGAGACACAGACACAGAGACAGACACACACAGACATACACATATACACACACAGAGACACGCACACACACAGGCAATCACATATACACACAGAGACACACACACAGACATTCACATATACACACAGACACACACACACACACACACGCACACACACAGGCATTCACATATACACACAGAGACACACACACACTCTCTCTCACACAGAGAGACACACACACACACACACACACACACACACACACAGAGAGCCAGACGCGCACACACACATACATTCAGGAAGCTGCAGACAGACTTACGGCTGAACAGTCTCTTAAAATAAATGTAGATTTAAAATGTTTGACGTGTGAATCAGCCGGCTGAGTTTGTTGTTGTTGTTGTTGTTGTTGTTGTCTGACTGAACTGTTTCTGCCTCTCAGCACGCCTTTCATATAATGATTGAGGTAAGATCACCTGTCCCTGTCGTCCTCTGCTGCCCCGTTTCATCAGCTTCACCTTAGAATAACATCAAACTCCAATTAGCTTCACAGTTAGTGATGTCATTACAGCTAGTAGTGATGTCATTATAGTTAGTAGTGATGTCATTATAGTTAGTAGTGATGTCATTATAGTTAGTAGTGATGTCATCATTAAGTGGTCTATATATTTGTCCCGTTTTTTTAATTTGATTTTGCATCTTTATCTTCCCCCAGCGTGACGTTTCTTTAGTTTCTTTATTTCATTTATTTAATTTATTCTGTGTTGTGCGTGACAGATGTTGTCTCCCCCCCCATCCTGTCCCCCTCACCCTGTCCCCCTCCCCTTTATACCTGCCTACGCAGACAGGGAGGGGCTGCTCCTCACTAAACAGATTCAGATAGAGGTGGCGTTGTGATGACCACAGGAGAGAAAAACCTTTTTTACAGGAAGTCGCCAGATTAGACGCTCGTCGCATTTGTGAAAAAAGTCACTAAAGGCTCTGAAAAGCACTGTTTACATGGAGACAGACTGTGTGTGTGTGTGTGTGTGTGTGTGTGTGTGTGTGTGTGTGTCTCTCTCTATGTCTGTCTCTGTGTCTGTGTGAGAGATAGTGTGTGTGTGTGTATATGTGTATGTCTGTGTGTGTGCGTGTGTGTCTCTGTGTGTATGTCTGTGTGTGTGTGTGTGTGTATATGTGTCCGTGTGTGTGTGTGTGTGTGTGTGTGTGTGTGTGTGGAGAGACAGAGGAGAGCAGGGAAAGTAAATGCAGCTGAACGAATGCGTGTTTTAAATACTGTTATATGTGTGTATGAAAAGCACAGATAACTGTTGTGATTTTAACACCACATAAGAGTCTGTGTGGGAAACACTGAGACAACAGTTTACTTTAGGTCTCTATTAAAATAGACATTGTCCTCTAGTTGAGAGGATGTTGCACGGGCCGTATTATGAAGACAATAACCTGTAAGTGTAATAAAAGTAAAACTACACCACAGCAGGAGGCGTCCCGTCGTGTTGTTTCTCCGCCAGTGTCCACGCCGTCTCGTGTGTCTTCAGCTGCAGACTGTGGGACGTCCAGTGAAATACTGATGCACGTTAGAGCGTTTAGCTGTCAGCCTTTAACCGTACGGTAGGCTAACGTTACCTGCTGCCAAGTGGCCTCTTAACCCCAGAGGGCAGCGCAGGCGTCAGTGTTGCACAGAAGGAAAAGCAACAGGTTGAGTCATGAGTCACGTGTCTGGAGATGGGTCTTTGTAAAGTATAGAGTGTCTTCTTCACTGCAAACCAAGGAATCTGTAAAGTGTCTTCAGATTAATTGGTATTATGAATAAAATTGAATTGATGAGTCTCCATGTTGTTGTTCCAGGACCCTGGCCCCATGCCCCCCTCACCCCTGCTGGGACAGAAGCCTCTGCAGTTACTGGAGGTCAAAGCCAGGGGGCGCTTCGGCTGTGTGTGGAAGGCTCGGCTACTCAGCGAATACGTTGCCGTCAAAATCTTCCCCCTGCAGGTCTGTACTGTCAATACATCACTTCCTGTCTAGTTTCTTCTTTATAGAACTTTTCCAACAACTTGACAATGAAATAAGTGTTTACCATGAAACCAAGATCACCAAACCCACCAGACTCCATGTAAATAATCACTACTTTTAGCGTGTATAGAGCAGCATATCTCCACATGTAAATGGGTGAATTAAGCCTAACCCTACTTTTATCATCGTAAAACACACTTCATTCAAAGTGGACAGAAACTAAATTAAACCACCAAAAGCCGTTTTGGTTCCCACTGCTTTCCACTGTTCCAACAATCACCACTCTGGTCTGGTTGGGATAAACTGTTAATTCACCCATTTACATGTGGAGATATGCTGCTCTATACACGCTAAAAGTATTGATTATTTACATAGAGTCTGGTGGGTTTGGCGATGGTGATGTTGAGGATGTTTCATGTTAAACTTAAAGGATCTTACTCTTTCACTAAAAGGTCTATCTCTGAAGGGATCCATCCCATAATGTTGAACTTAGAATAATAATCTGAGTCTGTCTGCAGCAACAACAGAACTTTTAGTGGACACGGACTGATGCTGAACATCTGTCCTGTAGGGTATCATTACAGCTTGTTTCTACCTGATGCTGAACATCTGTCCTGTAGGGTAACATTACAGTTTGTTTCTACCTGATGCTGAACATCTGTCCTGTAGGGTAACATTACAGTTTGTTTCTACCTGATGCTGAACATCTGTCCTGTAGGGTAACATTACAGTTTGTTTCTACCTGATGCTGAACATCTGTCCTGTAGGGTAACATTACAGCTTGTTTCTACCTGATGTTGAACATCTGTCCTGTAGGGTAACATTACAGCTTGTTTCTCCCTGATGCTAAACATCTGTCCCGTAGGGTAACATTACAGCTTGTTTCTTGTTTAATGAAACAGTTTCAGAGATTGTTGTGTCTGTTTCAGAACAAGCATTCGTGGCAGAACGAGTACGAGATGTTCTGTGTGAGCGGGATGCGACACGAGAACCTGCTGCAGTTCATCGGGGGAGAGAAGAGAGGAAGTGACACAGAGTTGGAGCTGTGGCTCATTACTGCCTACCATGAGAAGGTGCTGCCCCCTGCTGGACAACACACACACACAAACGCACACATACACTCACCTAAAGGATTATGAGGACCACCATACTAGTACTGTGTTGGACCCCCTTTCTTAATTCTACGTGGCATTGATCCAACAAGGTGCTGAAAGCATTCTTTAGAAATGTTGGCCCATATTGAGTGGATAGCATCTTGCAGTTGATGGAGATTTGTGGGATCCACATCCAGGGCACCAAGCTCCCGGTCCACCACATCCCAAAGATGCTCTATTGGGTTGAGACCTGGTGACTGGGGGGGCCATTTTAGTCCAGAGAACTCATTGTCATGTTCAAGAAACCAATTAGAAATGATGTGATCTTTGTGACATGGTGCACTATCCTGCTGGAAGTAGCCATCAGAGGAGGGTACATGGGGGCCATAAAGGGGGACATGGTCAGAAACAATGCTCAGGTAGGCCGGGGCATTTAAACCAGGCCCAATGGCACTAAGAGTGCCAAGAAAACATTCCCCCACCATTACACCACCACCACCAGCCTGCACAGTGGTAACGAGGCCTGATGGATCCATGTTCTCATTCTGTTTACGCCAAATTCTGACTCTACATCTGGAGGTCTCAACAGAAACCAGACTCATCAGACCAGCAACATTTTTACAGTCTTCAACTGTCCAATTTTGGTGAGCTCTTGCTGATTGTAGCCTCTTTTTCCTATTTGTAGTGGAGATGAGTGGTACCCGGGGGGGGTCTTCTGCTGTTGTAGCCCCCCCCCCCCATGGTTGTGTGCATTGTGGCTTCACAAATGCTTTGCTGCTACCTCGGTTGTAACGAGTGGTTATTTCAGTCAAAGTGTCTCTCAGGACCACAACCCTAAATGCATTGAAGCAACTGCCATGTGATTGGTGGATTAAATAATTGCATTAATGAGAAATTGAACAGGTGTTCCTAATAATCCTTTAGGTGAGTGTACATACACGCACACACTCACGCACATGCACACACAGGTGCGTCTCCCTGTGACAGGCGCGTCTCCCTGTGACAGGCGCGTCTCCCTGTTGCAGGCGCGTCTCCCTGTTGCAGGCGCGTCTCCCTGTTGCAGGCGCGTCTCCCTGTTGCAGGCGCGTCTCCCTGTTGCAGGCGCGTCTCCCTGTTGCAGGCGCGTCTCCCTGTTGCAGGCGCGTCTCCCTGTTGCAGGCGCGTCTCCCTGTGACAGGTGCATAGTGTGACAGGTGCGTCTCCCTGTGACAGGTGCGTAGTGTCACAGGTGCGTCTCCCTGTGACAGGTGCGTGGTGTGACAGGTGCGTCTCCCTGTGACAGGTGCGTAGTGTCACATGTGCGTCTCCCTGTGACAGGTGCGTGGTGTGACAGGTGCGTCTCCCTGTGACAGGTGCGTAGTGTCACAGGTGCGTCTCCCTGTGACAGGTGCGTGGTGTGACAGGTGCGTCTCCCTGTGACAGGTGCGTGGTGTGACAGGTGCGTCTCCCTGTGACAGGTGCGTGGTGTGACAGGTGCGTCTCCCTGTGACAGGTGCGTAGTGTCACAGGTGCGTCTCCCTGTGACAGGTGCGTGGTGTGACAGGTGCGTCTCCCTGTGACAGGTGCGTGGTGTGACAGGCGCGTCTCCCTGTGACAGGCGCGTCTCCCTGTGACAGGCGCGTCTCCCTGTTGCAGGCGCGTCTCCCTGTGACAGGCGCGTCTCCCTGTGGCAGGCGCGTCTCCCTGTGACAGGTGCATAGTGTGACAGGTGCGTCTCCCTGTGACAGGTGCGTAGTGTCACAGGTGCGTCTCCCTGTGACAGGTGCGTGGTGTGACAGGTGCGTCTCCCTGTGACAGGTGCGTAGTGTCACAGGTGCGTCTCCCTGTGACAGGTTGTTTTATGAAATCTTTATACAGGTTCGGGAGTGGTCGGCCACAAAACACACAAACACCGTATCTGCTAGAATAAATGAGTCTTTTTATTCCGCCACAGAATACAGCAAAGCAACAAGCTTTCAAAATATCCCAAGCACTGTACCTGCTAGAATAAATATGTCTTTTTATTCCACCACAGAATACAGCAAAGCAACAAGCTTTCAAAATATCCCAAACGCTATACCTGCTAGAATAAATGTGTCTTTTTACTCCCCGCAGCATACAGCAAAACAAGCAAGCTTTCAAAGCTTTCAACACGTGATGCTAATGACACCTATCATCAGAGCTCTTACCGTGACACAGGACTGGAGAGCCGGCAGCCCGGGCAGAGCAGCATCAACGTAGCTGGGCGTCCGTACGCGACCCGCAGCAGACTCTGTCCGGCCTAGGGATTTCCCCGTCTTTTATTTTCTTAGCAAGCAAAGGATAGTGTGCGAGCAAGGAGGGCCAGTCCCTGCTCTCAGCCTTTCCTTGATAAGTTCGGCTTTCTGTTTGGAAAACATATTTTCCAAACAGAAAAGCCGCTCTCAAAACATGAGCTCGATACGTGACCAAAACAAGTTATACAAGTGCTAAATAAAAACTAATACCAAAACAAGTTATACAAGATGCGGAATAAAAAGACTAATAAAACAATAGTAAAATAATGGTTATACAAGTGCTAAATGAAAAGACTAAATAATGGTTATAATAAAACAATAGTAAAATAATGGTAAAAACAAGTTATACAAGTGGTCTAATCAAAGTGTTTTAGAGTGTTGTCAAGAAGCATAACAAAACATTTTAACATTTTCACATCATTCCACCCTTTGGTTCTTGACAACATCTTTAATTTTGAAAATAACGTCCCCATGGGCCATCATCGTCATCCAAGAATGACACCTGCCATCGCGGACCAGCATACAGTTGCAGAGTGTCCACCACTAGAGTCAAAAACCCCACCCTGTCACCGGGAACTTCAATAGTAGTAGAAAACCTATGTTGATTTACCCAATAATCCACCCATAAAATATCTGCTGAAACAGAGGAACCCACCTCCATAACAATGTCTTCCACCCCAAACCATCCTTCTCTGATTTGAAACAGTACTTTCATCTCAATGCTGTGTTATATATCCTCATATTCAAACGTTGTTTGACCCTTCTGATATATAGGCAGGTACACATATTACATAAGGTTAAACACACTAAGATAACCATTAGCAGAAGCATGGGGGGCACTACACATTGTCGAGCTGTAACAGACATACTGTCAAATATGTCCCACCAATGATGTGCAGATGATTGCTCGATTAGCTTAGCCGCATGTAAAACCTTCCCTTGGGCAACGAATGTAGACGTCTTGAGACTGGAAATGTTGGACCTGTGCGATTCAATTAGCTTTTGTAGTTCCGTGGAGCTGTTCAATGCGCATTTGAACCGATCCAGGGATACTCGCCAGGGTACCTGCAAAACTTGCCATTGCACCTTCGTTAAGCGAGTAGAAGCACTAAAATTAGTCAATTGATAGGTCACATTATTCCAGTGCCACATGTACACATTATTCAAACATCCAACGAAAGGCACCTGAGGTAATTGAGGATGACTCCTAATAGTAGCTACGCACAGAGTATGTGGGCCTATCTGCCATAGCATGTCTCTAGCTGGTTCATGAGTCCAATCACACAATACCCCGTCTTTGGTCAAACATGGGTTAAGATGTCCTTGTTGTAGTATACATACCACCCCTTTGTCGGCAGTCTCGCATGATTGCAGGTCATAGGTGAGATTTGTCTGCGGGTCAAACCAATCACCATCCATTTTCAAAAAACAATAACCTTGTACAGTTATTACAGGCAATACATAGTAATGACATACAGTAGTGCTATTTCTAACATCATACTGTGTCCAAAGTCCTTCACACATTGTGGCATCGCATTTCGTCTCACCGGGTTCCAGTTGCAGCCATTGATTATGGCTGATGTTCCACAGCTGTCTCCATTCACGGAAGTTACCAGTGGTAACCACCCTTTCAAACCTCTCCTGTTGCACATGAGCATATATCATTTGCAAAGTACACACAGTCCAGTTCAATGCAACAGAAATGTTTGTTAACACTTCTGCTGTCGCATTCCACATCTGTAGTTGCCACTTCAAACTTTTTAGGAGGATCTTTGCTGTTTCCTCCTGTGGAGTGACAACCGTTGGCATCCATAGTCTGACTTGATGGACAGCACGAGACGCATGCTGACCTGTGTGCTGTTTTTCCACGATAGATGGACAACATTCGGCCGGGTGTTGCCATGGTCTAACAGGCGTTGACAAACGGGACCATGACCCCTGGGCGCCTCCCACATCTTAGGGCGTCTGCCATTTCGCTGACTTCCTGGTCTCCCGATCAACCAATGAAACGGGAACATGGATCTGCAAAACAATTAATACTGCTATAACACAAAACAGAACACAATTAGTTTTCTCTTAAACAACATTTGGACACGGGCACATTTACCCATTTTTCCTCCCCTGATTATAAAATTGACACTGGTGCATCACTGCCTTGTGCAATGATTTCTGCTGCTCTTGGGGGGCCATTTTCTTGCCTTACCCAAACTTTTGCTCCTGGTTTGTCATTTGAACCAAACCCTCCCTTGATAGGTAATTTCCCTACTTTTAACGGTAAAATTACAGTTTTGCCAAATATAACGTTCCCTCCCAAGCCTGAGAGAGGAACCAAAGGCCCCTTAAATTTATTTGGGTTACCATGAACTAATGTGGCCTCTGCCCCGGTGTCAACTAGGGCCACCACCTTCTGTACATTTAATTTTTTCAATAAATCTCTAATTCAACGTGTTCATTCATTCATTCAAACCTTTATTTAACCAGGATAAAAAACTCCTTGAGATTAAAAATCTCATTTACAAAAGTGTCCTGGCAAGTGGCAGCAGCATGTTTTCAAATAGACAGAGACACTTCCAGGTAGATGCATAAACATACTTTCACTCATTATATTCAAACAACAATGTCAGAAAATATCGCCATAGTCCAAGACAGACAAGAATGTTGCATTTACAAGTTGTTTTTTTTTTTTCTTCAAACGACAAACAGGACTTGATTCTAAAGAAAAAACCTAACTTCAATTTCAGTTTTTTAACCAAATCTTGGACATGCAATTGACCAATTTACGATTTGAATTTGCGGGCTCGGCCTTTATCCTAGTCATCAAACTCCATTAAGTCTTGCAAGTCAGGGTACCGAGTGGACCCGGTCCATTCCCTGACCGACCTTTCGGGTCCGCGAGCCTGTGGTTGAACCTAATCTGACTGCTCTTCCTTCCTAAAGGAACCCCAATCTCCTAACGCTCCCAACTCCTGTATCCTTCCTGTCACATCCGACATCGATGCATCGGGGGCACCGAGCATAACAGTCAACATAGCAGAACGATAGTGGGGAGGGGCCGTTCTTATTAGCAAATCCCTCACTACCTTTGGGACAGCCAATAACTGATATTGATCTGCCACCCCAACAGTTAATGCATCTCGCACACACAGCCGCGTCAGTCGTTGTACACATTCTTTTAATGTCACCCACTGCCCGGTTATCTCAGGCCAATCAGTCCAAGTTGGATAGGTTTCTCTGACAGCTTCTGCATACAGTGTGAACAGTGTACCAGCTCCCTCACCTAGATCTCTAATTTCCCTACGGTAGTTGGCATTTACTGACCCATCTGTTGACAGTCCAGCAAATGACATACCATCCGCCACATCAATTTCCACCTGAGCTCCCCCTTCTATCAATAGTCTTGACAACCATAAATCAGTCTGCTCCCCTGACTGCTGTCTAAATCTACGAGTAAGATGGGAAATCTCCTCTTGCGTGTAATCCTCAGTGATTGTTCTCAGTACTGGGGGGGGTTGAGGTTGTGGTACAGCCTCCATGAGTGGTCTACCATCCTGTCCTAAAATGTCGTGCCCATTGGCATCCTGCCGCGCCCGCATTACATCAGGCACATACTGTTGCTCTTGTCTCCTACGCCTCACTGGCTTCACACCCAACGGTGGATATGACGGAGGGTCGGGAGGTCCCCCACGACCATCACACTCTCCATCCTCATCAACTTCAGTCCAAGTGCAATCCCTTTCATCACACTCATCATCTCCCCAAATATTACCATCCCAACTAGCAGGATCCCACCCTGAACCTAATCCTGCCACAAAAGCTCGCACTCTCTTAGGGGACGGGCGACGCTTCTTTCTCTTTTTCTTTTCTCTAGTCAGAATCGATACCTGAGCCACAGCTCCCTCCGCTACTCTGGTCATTTGCTCCAGCTGAGCATTGAGTAACTGCAAATGCTGTTTTTGTAACAATTCAGCAGCCGCTGCATCAGCTAACGCCTGCTTATCCTTTAGCTGTTGTGTTTTATACTGACTACAATCTTCATATTGTTTTCTCCATGCAGCGGCACATGCCCACATGCGCCTCTGCAATCCTGCGATTGGAGCCTTACACGGCACATCTATTTTCTTCAAGACGGCCAACAATTCAACAGGTCCCGCTGTCTGCAGCGGTCCTTCCCACGGCTCTGGCCGTCCTCCACCATCGCGCAAACACATCGCTATTTCTTTACAATAAGATTGCTCCCATCCCGGGACAACCTCTGCCTCATCAACTTTGGATTTACTCTTATCCTTTTTTCTCAACATTTTGTAGCAGCCTCCCCCAAATCCTGTTCGTGACGCCAAAATGTTTTATGAAATCTTTATACAGGTTCGGGAGTGGTCGGCCACAAAACACACAAACACCGTATCTGCTAGAATAAATGAGTCTTTTTATTCCGCCACAGAATACAGCAAAGCAACAAGCTTTCAAAATATCCCAAGCACTGTACCTGCTAGAATAAATATGTCTTTTTATTCCACCACAGAATACAGCAAAGCAACAAGCTTTCAAAATATCGCAAACGCTATACCTGCTAGAATAAATGTGTCTTTTTACTCCCCGCAGCATACAGCAAAACAAGCAAGCTTTCAAAGCTTTCAACACGTGATGCTAATGACACCTATCATCAGAGCTCTTACCGTGACACAGGACTGGAGAGCCGGCAGCCCGGGCAGAGCAGCATCAACGTAGCTGGGCGTCCGTACGCGACCCGCAGCAGACTCTGTCCGGCCTAGGGATTTCCCCGTCTTTTATTTTCTTAGCAAGCAAAGGATAGTGTGCGAGCAAGGAGGGCCAGTCCCTGCTCTCAGCCTTTCCCTTGATAAGTTCGGCTTTCTGTTTGGAAAACATATTTTCCAAACAGAAAAGCCGCTCTCAAAACATGAGCTCGATACGTGACCAAAACAAGTTATACAAGTGCTAAATAAAAAAACTAATACCAAAACAAGTTATACAAGATGCGGAATAAAAAGACTAATAAAACAATAGTAAAATAATGGTTATACAAGTGCTAAATGAAAAGACTAAATAATGGTTATAATAAAACAATAGTAAAATAATGGTAAAAACAAGTTATACAAGTGGTCTAATCAAAGTGTTTTAGAGTGTTGTCAAGAAGCATAACAAAACATTTTAACATTTTCACATCACAGGTGCGTGGTGTGACAGGTGCGTCTCCCTGTGACAGGTGCGTAGTGTCACAGGTGCGTCTCCCTGTGACAGGTGCGTGGTGTGACAGGTGCGTCTCCCTGTGACAGGTGCGTGGTGTGACAGGTGCGTCTCCCTGTGACAGGTGCATGGTGTGACAGGTGCGTCTCCCTGTGACAGGTGCGTAGTGTCACAGGTGCGTCTCCCTGTGACAGGTGCGTGGTGTGACAGGCGCGTCTCCCTGTGACAGGTGCGTAGTGTCACAGGTGCGTCTCCCTGTGACAGGTGCGTGGTGTGACAGGCGCGTCTCCCTGTGGCAGGCGCGTCTCCCTGTGGCAGGCGCGTCTCCCTGTGGCAGGCGCGTCTCCCTGTGGCAGGTGCGTGGTGTGACAGGTGCGTCTCCCTGTGACAGGTGCGTCTCCCTGTGACAGGTGCGTCTCCCTGTGACAGTTGCGTAGTGTGACAGGTGCGTCTCCCTGTGACAGGTGCGTAGTGTGGCAGGTGCGTCTCCCTGTTGCAGGTGCGTCTCCCTGTTGCAGGTGCGTCTCCCTGTTGCAGGTGCGTCTCCTTGTGACAGTTGCGTAGTGTGACAGGTGCGTCTCCCTGTGACAGGTGCGTCTCCCTGTGACAGGTGCGTCTCCCTGTGACAGGTGCGTAGTGTGACAGGTGCGTCTCCCTGTTGCAGGTGCGTCTCCCTGTGACAGGTGCGTAGTATGACATGTGTGTCTCCCTGTGACAGGTTTGTAGTGTGACAGGTGCGTCTCCCTATTGCAGGTGCGTCTCCCTGTGACAGGTGCATGGTGTGACAGGTGCGTAGTGTGACAGGTGTGTAGTGTGACAGGTGCGTCTCCCTGTGACAGGTGTGTAGTGTGACAGGTGCGTCTCCCTGTGACAGGTGCGTAGTGTGACAGGTGTGTAGTGTGACAGGTTCATCTCCCTGTTGCAGTTGTGTCTCCCTGTGACAGGTACGTAGTGTGACAGGTACGTAGTGTGACAGGTACGTAGTGTGACAGGTACGTAGTGTGACAGGTTCGTAGTGTGACAGGTTTGTAGTGTGACAGGTGCGTCTCCCTGTGACAGGTGTGTAGTGTGACAAGCGCGTCTCCCTGTTGCAGGTGCGTCTCCCTGTGACAGGTACGTAGTGTGACAGGTACGTAGTGTGACAGGTTCGTAGTGTGACAGGTGCGTCTCCCTGTGACAGGTGCGTAGTGTGACAAGTGCGTCTCCCTGTGACAGGTGCGTCAGGACCATGTGTCTTGTGATTGGCTGTGTAATGACCATGTGTCCTGTGATTGGCTGATAGGGTTCTCTCTGTGACTACCTGAAGGCCAACGTCCTCTCCTGGTCTGAACTCTGTCTCCCTGTGACAGGTGCATAGTGTGACAGGTGCTTCTCCCTGTGACAGGTGCGTAGTGTGACAGGTGCATAGTGTGGCAGGTGCGTCTCCCTGTTGCAGGTGCGTCTCCCTGTGACAGGTACATGGTGTGACAGGTCCGTCTCCCTGTGACAGGTGCGTAGTGTGACAGGTGTGTAGTGTGACAGGTGCGTCTCCCTGTTGCAGGTGTGTCTCCCTGTGACAGGTACGTAGTGTGACAGGTTCGTATTGTGACAGGTGCGTCTCCCTGTGACAGGTGCGTAGTGTGACAAGTGCGTCTCCCTGTTGCAGGTGCGTAGTGTGACAGGTGCGTCTCCCTGTGACAGGTTTGTAGTGTGACAGGTGCGTCTCCCTGTGACAGGTGCATGGTGTGACAGGTGCGTCTCCCTGTGACAGGTGCGTAGTGTGACAGGTGTGTAGTGTGACAGGTGCGTCTCCCTGTTGCAGGTGTGACTCCCTGTGACAGGTTCGTAGTGTGACAAGTGCGTCTCCCTGTGACAGGTGCGTAGTGTGACAGGTGTGTAGTGTGACAGGTTCATCTCCCTGTTGCAGGTGTGTCTCCCTGTGACAGGTACGTAGTGTGACAAGTACGCAGTGTGACAGGTGCGTCTCCCTGTGACAGGTACGTAGTGTGACAGGTGCGTCTCCCTGTGACAGGTGCGTAGTGTGACAGGTGCGTCTCCCTGCTGCAGGTGCGTCTCCCTGTGACAGGTGCGTAGTGTGACAAGTGTGTCTCCCTGTTGCCGGTCCGTCTCCCTGTGACAGGTGCATCAGGACCATGTGTCTTGTGATTGGCTGTGTAATGACCATGTGTCCTGTGATTGGCTGATAGGGTTCTCTCTGTGACTACCTGAAGGCCAACGTCCTCTCCTGGTCTGAACTCTGTCTCATCGCTCAGTCCATGTCTCGAGGTCTCGCCTACCTGCACCAAGACATTCCTGGACACAAGGACGGACACAAGCCTGCCATCGCACACAGGTACACACACATACACAGACACACACACAGACGTTGGATTTCAAGACACGAATGTCTCTGGTATTACTCTGTCTTTCAGACAATGTCTCACTTAGTGTGTTTCTCACTCTGTGTGTTTTACTCTGTGTCTTTCAGACGACGTCTCACTCTGTGTGTTTCAGACGATGTCTCAGTCTGTGTCTTTCAGACAATGTCTCACTTAGTGTGTGTCTCACTCTGTGTGTTTTACTCTGTCTTTCAGACGATGTCTCACTCTGTGTGTTTCAGACGATGTCTCACTCTGTGTGTTTCAGACGATGTCTCAGTCTGTGTCTTTCAGACAATGTCTAACTTAGTGTGTGTCTCACTCTGTGTGTTTTACTCTGTGTCTTTCAGACGATGTCTCACTCTGTGTGTTTCAGACAATGTCTCACTCTGTGTTTCAGGGACTTTAAGAGTAAGAACGTGCTGCTGAAGTCTAACCTGACCGCCTGCATTGCTGACTTTGGCCTCGCTCTGCGGTTCGACGCGGGGACGTCTCCCGGAGACACACATGGACAGGTGAGTCACCTGTAATTGTCAGTCTGTGTGACATCGTAGAGACACGCAGCATGTCCATTACCCAAAGACGATCAGGGTTTTGATGGATAGCCAGCCTTAAATATGAAGTGTGTGTGTGTGTGTGTGTGTGTGTGTGTGTGTGTGTGTGTGTGTGTGTTTTTTCCAGGTGGGGACCAGGCGGTACATGGCCCCTGAGGTCCTGGAGGGGGCCATCAGCTTCCAGAGAGACTCCTTCCTGAGGATAGACATGTACGCTGTGGGTCTGGTGCTGTGGGAGCTTGCGTCCCGCTGCAAGGCTGCCGACGGTGAGACACACCTGGACCCGACAGACCTGGTCCCCGACACACCTGGCCCTCGACACACCTAGTCCCTCCCTGGTGACAGGGACACACCTGGCCCCGACACACCTGGCCCCGACACACCTGGTCCCCCCCCCTGGTGACAGGGACACACCTGGTCCCCGACGCACCTGGTCCCCGATGCACTTGGTCCCCGACGCACTTGGTCCCCGACACACTTGGCCCCGACACACCTGGTCCCTGACACACCTAGTCCCTCCCCGGTGACAGGGACACATCTGGTCCCCGACACACCTGGTCCCAACACACCCGGTCCCTGACACACCTAGTCCCGCCCCGGTGACAGGGACACATCTGGTCCCCGACACACCTGGTCCCAACACACCCGGTCCCTGACACACCTAGTCCCGCCCTGGTGACAGGGACACATTTGGTCCCCGACACACCTGGTCCTCAAGGCGGGGACCAGGTGTGTCGTGGACCAGGTAAAATACATCTGTCTCTGAGTATGTGTTGTGTCTCTAAACATCTCTCTGTGTGCGTGTGTTGTCTCTCAGGTCCGGTGGACGAGTACATGCTCCCGTATGAGGAGGAGGTGGGACAGCATCCGTCTCTGGAGGACATGCAGGAAGTTGTTGTCCACAAGAAGCTGAGACCAATGCTCAGAGAGTGCTGGCAGAAACACACGGTCAGTCACACTACACTACCCACAATACACCACTTAGACACACGGTCAGTCACAATACACCACTCAGACACACGGTCAGTCACACTACACTACCCACAGTACACCACTCAGACACGCGGTCAGTCACACTACACTACCCACAATACACCACTCAGACACACGGTCAGTCACACTACACTACCCACAATACACCACTCAGACACACGGTCAGTCACACTACACTACCCACAATACACCACTCAGACACACGGTCAGTCACTACACTACCCACAATACACCTCTCAGACACACGGTCAGTCACACTACACTACCCACAATACACTACTGTGACCTCCGTGTCTGACGTATGATTCTGTCTCTGTGTCTGACGGGTGTTGTGTGTGATTCCATCTCTGTGTCTGACGGGTGTTGTGTGTGATTCCGTCTCTGTGTCTGACGGGTGTTGTGTGTGATTCCGTCTCTGTCTCTGACGGGTGTTGTGTGTGTGTGTGATTCCGTCTCTGTCTCTGACGGGTGTTGTGTGTGTGTGTGATTCCGTCTCTGTCTCTGACGGGTGTGTGTGTGTGTGTGTGTGTGTGTGTGATTCCGTCTCTGTGTCTGACGGGTGTTGTGTGTGTGTGTGTGATTCCGTCTCTGTGTCTGACGGGTGTTGTGTGTGTGTGTGATTCCGTCTCTGTGTCCGTCTCTGTGTCTGATGGGTGTTGTGTGTGTGTGTGATTCCGTCTCTGTGTCTGACGGGTGTTGTGTGTGTCTGACGGGTGTTGTGTGTGATTCTGTCTCTGTGTCTGACGGGTGTTGTGTGTGTGTGATTCCGTCTCTGTGTCTGACGGGTGTTGTGTGTGTGTGATTCCGTCTCTGTGTCTGACGGGTGTTGTGTGTGTGTGTGTGATTCCGTCTCTGTGTCTGACGGGTGTTGTGTGTGTGATTCCGTCTCTGTGTCTGACGGGTGTTGTGTGTGTGTGATTCCGTCTCTGTGTCTGACGGGTGTTGTGTGTGTGTGATTCCGTCTCTGTGTCTGATGGGTGTTGTGTGTGTGTGTGTGATTCCGTCTCTGTGTCTGACGGGTGTTGTGTGTGTCTGACGGGTGTTGTGTGTGATTCTGTCTCTGTGTCTGACGGGTGTTGTGTGTGATTTTGTGTCTGATGGGTCTTGTGTGTGATTCCGTCTCTGTGTCTGACGGGTGTTGTGTGTGTGTGTGATTCCGTCTCTGTGTCTGACGGGTGTTGTGTGTGTGATTCCGTCTCTGTGTCTGACGGGTGTTGTGTGTGTGTGTGATTCCGTCTCTGTGTCTGACGGGTGTTGTGTGTGTGTGATTCCGTCTCTGTGTCCGTCTCTGTGTCTGATGGGTGTTGTGTGTGTGTGATTCCGTCTCTGTGTCTGACGGGTGTTGTGTGTGATTCCGTCTCTGTGTCCGTCTCTGTGTCTGATGGGTCTTGTGTGTGATTCCGTCTCTGTGTCTGATGGGTGTTGTGTGTGATTCCGTCTCTGTGTCTGACGGGTGTTGTGTGTGTCTGACGGGTGTTGTGTGTGATTCTGTCTCTGTGTCTGACCGGTGTTGTGTGTGATTCCGTCTCTGTGTCTGACGGGTGTTGTGTGTGTATGATTCCGTCTCTGTGTCTGACGGGTGTTGTGTGTGATTCCGTCTCTGTGTCCGTCTCTGTGTCTGATGGGTGTTGTGTGTGATTCCGTCTCTGTGTCTGACGGGTGTTGTGTGTGATTCCGTCTCTGTGTCCGTCTCTGTGTCTGACGGGTGTTGTGTGTGTCTGACGGGTGTTGTGTATGATTCTGTCTCTGTGTCTGACGGGTGTTATGTGTGATTCCGTCTCTGTGTCTGACCGGTGTTGTGTGTGATTCCGTCTCTGTGTCTGACGGGTGTTGTGTGCGATTCCGTCTCTGTGTCTGACGGGTGTTGTGTCTGATTCCGTCTCTGTGTCTGACGGGTGTTGTGTGTGTCTGACGGGTGTTGTGTGTGATTCCGTCTCTGTGTCTGACCGGTGTTGTGTGTGATTCCGTCTCTGTGTCTGACGGGTGTTGTGTGCGATTCCGTCTCTGTGTCTGACGGGTGTTGTGTGCGATTCCGTCTCTGTGTCTGACGGGTGTTGTGTGTGTCTGACGGGTGTTGTGTGTGATTCCGTCTCTGTGTCTGACGGGTGTTGTGTGTGATTCCGTCTCTGTGTCTGACGGGTGTTGTGTGTGATTCCGTCTCCGTGTCTGACGGGTGTTGTGTGTGATTCCGTCTCTGTGTCTGACCGGTGTTGTGTGTGATTCCGTCTCCAGGGTCTGGCGGCGCTCTGTGAGACGATGGAGGAATGCTGGGACGGCGAGGCGGAGGCGCGGCTGTCGGCCGGCTGCGTGGAGGAGCGCGTCGTGCAGATGCTGCGGCAGACGAGTGTCACGGCACCCGAGGACATCGTCACGGTGGTCACCATGGTAACCAATGTAGACTACCCGCCAAAAGAGTCAAGCCTATGACGAGGGAGGGGACTCAGGTGAGGGTCAGTTACAGTTTACAGCCGACTGTCTTCCTCTTAGGCTGGAGACGCTTTCACATCCCCAGGTTTGTCTTCATTGGAAGACACAGGCGGACTGCCACTTCCTGTTTTCTACTACAAAATAAAAGACTTCCTGGACCCCGTTTTTCTACGATAATGTGACGATGTTTGCCGCTCTGAACGATGGGACGCCAATAAGAAGAAATATCTGTATCTGCCCTGAGAGACTCACATCTGCCCCATACGGAGGATTATATGGAGAAATATTTCAGGTTATTTCTTTGACTCATTTGATTGAAATCAAAAGACAATCATCAAGAGCTCGTCCAGCTGTTTGTGATGAGAATCATCTTGAATATGTTCTTTTAATTTGAAATCCATCCTGCTGGTTTCCTGTTTACATGATTAGAAAACTGTCAAACTAAGACTAGTTTTAAACTGAATATGAAAACATCAGGGTGCAGCGTGTTGCTATGGTCACCGTGTTGAAGGACATGTACCCTCCCCCCCGAGTGTCAGATGGGGAGGTGTTGGGGGACCTGTAGCAAACCCCCCACCAGAGTGTCAGACGGGCGTTCAGGGACCTGTGGGAATCCCCTCGGGCCACAGACAGAGAGGTGTTCAGGGACCTGTGGGAATCCACTTGGGCCACAGACAGAGAGGCGTTCAGGGACCTGTGGGAATCCCCTCGGGCCACAGACAGAGAGGTGTTCAGGGACTTGTGGGAATCCCCTTGGGCCACAGACAGAGAGGCGTTCAGGGACCTGTAGGAATCCCCTCTGGTCACAGACAGAGAGGCGTTCAGGGACCTGTAGGACGCCCCCGGGCCACTGACAGAGAGGCGTTCAGGGACCTGTAGGGCCCCCCCCAGCTCTTTATTAATTGTTGGTTTTGACAGGAAGTCTAACGTGAACTCTCTGTAAATATGAATGATTTTAGCATGAGTTAGTTTTTAATGTTAATACGACAAATAGATTTTATATCATGTGTTTTATGTTGAAAGTCAGAACAACTTCCTGTGGAGGGGGTGTGTGTGTGTGTGTGTGTGTGTGTGTGTGTGTGTGTGTGTGTGTGTGTGTGTGTGTGTGTGTGTGTGTCTGTCTGTCTCTGTATGTATGTGTGTGTATATGTTTTATTTAAATGTATAATTTCAGTGTATTTTCTGTGTTAATAAAGTTTTCTCCGACAGCAGCCTTGTGTTTCCTGTCCGAATTCTTGTCAGGACGTTAAAGACTCTTCTCAGATATGAACCACATGCAGGTTTTCTCTGAATGTGACTGGGCCGGGGTTAATAACTGGAGCGGCAGGTTTCCTCTGAATGTGACTGGGCCGGGGTTAATAACTGGAGCGGCAGGTTAAAGGATGTTTTCTCTGAATGTGACTGGGCCGGGGTTAATAACTGGAGCGGCAGGTTTTCTCTGAATGTGACTGGGCCGGGGTTAATAACTGGAGCGGCAGGTTAAAGGATGTTTTCTCTGAATGTGACTGGGCCGGGGTTAATAACTGGAGCGGCAGGTTTCCTCTGAATGTGACTGGGTCGGGGTTAATAACTGGAGCGGCAGGTTAAAGGATGTTTTCTCTGAATGTGACTGGGCCGGGGTTAATAACTGGAGCGGCAGGTTTTCTCTGAATGTGACTGGGCCGGGGTTAATAACTGGAGCGGCAGGTTAAAGGATGTTTTCTCCAATATGAAAGATTTTGTTGTATGTATTTCAGTGGAGTGATGCTCCCGCGGTGCGTTCGCTGTCTGTTGGCAGACTGAGCGTTGAGTATTGTACAGAAGAAATAAAGTTGGGCTTCTCCCCATGAAATCAGATGTCTGAAGAACGTTGTCTTGTATCTGAACCGTTAATGATGAAGTCAGCAGGAACTGGGATGGACAAATAATAATAATAATAATAATAATATTAATAATGTTAATAATAATGTTAATAATGTTAATAATAATGTTAACAATAATAATGATGTTAATAATAATGATGTTAATAATAATAATGTTAATAATGTGAATATTAATGTTAATAAGTATCTTAAAATTTTCTACCATAAAAAAAAACAAGATTACAGTGAACAATACAAATATAAAAACAGTAAAACAGATATAACTCTCCAAATCCTGTTGATAAATACAGTGTACAAGTGGGTACAAGTTTGATATAATACAGACATTAGGGTAAATAAAAATACTGTATATATGTATATTTATAGTATATAGTTAAGATGTGACTGCAGCATTAACTCTTGGAGCGTGCAAGGAGCTTGGGAAGGACTAAGGCTGAATCTCATTTCTCTGTCCTACCCCTTCCCCTCGTTTTTGCGTGTTCATGCGGGACCTAGTGCTTTCCCAATCCTTTTTGTGACCGAGGGGTAGGGCTGAGATCAAGGGGTGTATGGCCCTAGACAGCAAGTCAGACCACGAGCTCACTTGTAAACACAGAAGCAACAATGGCTGCCGCATTGACCAGAGAGACACATAAATGTAAGTATTTTCGGCTTAAATAATTGATTTAAAAGTTACGACAGTCTTGTTTTGTGGTCTATGCAGTCCTGTAGATATGTACTGCAACAACGTTCTTAATTTAAACTTAAAAAAAATGCTAATTGCTAACGCTAAGTGATAACGCTAATTGCTAACGCTATTCGCTAACGCTAACGTTTATTTGAACAACAGTCCCGCATTTCTCTGCCTTGAATGGACTGTATACATCACATGGACTGTATATATTAATATTAACGCTCTATGATACATCGCTACGTGCTTTGCATATACCGTCCTGTATCATACAGGGACCAGGAGGACTCAGCAGCTGGTCCCCTTTATACTATATATACCGTCCTGTATCACACAGGGACCAGGAGGACACAGCAGCTGGTCCACTTTATACTATAAATACTGTCCTGTATCAACACAGGGACCAGGAGGACACAGCAGCTGGTCCACTTTATACTATATATACCGGCCTGTATCACACGGGGACCAGGAGGACACAGCAGCTGGTCCACTTTATACTATATATACTGTCCTGTATCACACAGGGACCAGGAGGACCCAGCAGCTGGTCAACTTTATACTATATATACCGTCCTGTATCACACAGGGACCAGGAGGACCCAGCAGCTGGTCCACTTTATACTATATATACCGTCCTGTATCACACAGGGACCAGGAGGACACAGCAGCTGGTCCACTTTATACTATAAATACTGTCCTGTATCACACAGGGACCAGGAGGACACAGCAGCTGGTCCACTTTATACTATATATACCGGCCTGTATCACACAGGGATCAGGAGGACACAGCAGCTGGTCCACTTTATACTATATATACCGTCCTGTATCACACAGGAGGAGTGGCAGACCGGGGTGGTGGTTCCCCTATTCAAAAAGGGGGACCAGAGGGTGTGTGCCAATTACAGGGGTATCACACTTCTCAGCCTCCCTGGTAAAGTCTACTCCAAGGTGCTGGAAAGGAGGGTTCGGCCGATAGTCGAACCTCGGATTGAAGAGGAACAATGTGGATTCCGTCCTGGCCGTGGAACAACGGATCAGATCTTCACTCTCGCAAGGATCTTGGAGGGGGCCTGGGAGTATGCCCAACCAGTCTACATGTGTTTTGTGGATCTGGAGAAGGCGTATGACCGGGTCCCCCAGGAGAAATTGTGGGAGGTGCTGCGGAGTATGGGGTGAGGGGTCCCTTCTCAGGGCCATCCAATCTCTGTATGACCAAAGCGAGAGCTGTGTCCGGGTTCTCGGCAGTAAGTCGGACTCGTTCCAGGTGAGGGTTGGCCTCCGCCAGGGCTGCGCTTTGTCACCAATCCTGTTTGTAATATTTATGGACAGGATATCGAGGCGTAGTCGGGGCGGGGAGGGGTTTCAGTTCTGTGGGCTCAGGATCTCATCGCTGCTTTTTGCAGATGATGTGGTCTTGATGGCGTCATCGGCCTGTGACCTCCAGCACTCACTGGATCGGTTCGCAGCCGAGTGTGAAGCGGCTGGGATGAGGATCAGCACCTCTAAATCTGAGGCCATGGTTCTCAGCAGGAAACCGATGGAGTGCTTTCTTCGGGTAGGGAGTGAGTCCTTACCCCAAGTGAAGGAGTTTAAGTACCTTGGGGTCTTGTTCGCGAGTGAGGGGACCATGGAGCGTGAGATTGGTCGGAGAATCGGAGCAGCTGGTGCGGTATTACATTCAGTTTATCGCACTGTTGTGACGAAAAGAGAGTTGAGCCAGAAGGCAAAGCTCTCGATCTACCGGGCAATTTTCGTTCCTACCCTCACCTATGGTCATGAAGGCTGGGTCATGACCGAAAGAACGAGGTCGAAAGGAGCCAGTTGAGGTGGTTCGGGCATCTGGTAAGGATGCCTCCAGGGCGCCTCCCTAGGGAGGTGTTCCAGGCACGTCCAGCTGGGAGGAGGCCTCGGGGAAGACCCAGGACTAGGTGGAGAGATTATATCTCCAACCTGGCCTGGGAACGCCTCGGGATCCCCCAGTCGGAGCTGGTTGATGTGGCTCGGGAAAGGGAAGTTTGGGGTCCCCTACTGGAGCTGCTGCCCCCGCGACCCGATACCGGATAAGCGGATGAAGATGGATGGATGGATGGATGGTATCACACAGGGACCAGGAGGAAACCCAGCAGCTGATCCACTTTATACTAGAAATACTGTCCTGTATCACACAGGGACCAGGAGGACACAGCAGCTGGTCCACTTTATACTACAAATACTGTCCTGTATCACACAGGGACCAGGAGGACACAGCAGCTGGTCCACTTTATACTATATATACCGTCCTGTATCACACAGGGACCAAGAGGACACAGAAGCTGGTCCACTTTATACTATATATATCGTCCTGTATCACACAGGGACCAGGAGGACACAGCAGCTGGTCCACTTTATACTATATATACCGTCCTGTATCACACAGGGACCAGGAGGACCCAGCAGCTGGTCCACTTTATACTATATATACCGTCCTGTATCACACGGGGACCAGGAGGACACAGCAGCTGGTCCACTTTATACTATATATACTTTCCTGTATCACACAGGGACCAGGAGGACCCAGCAGCTGGTCCACTTTATACTATATATACAGTCCTGTATCACACGGGGACCAGGAGGACACAGCAGCTGGTCCACTTTATACTACAAATACTGTCCTGTATCAGACAGGGACCAGGAGGACACAGCAGCTGGTCCACTTTATACTATATATACCGTCCTGTATCACACGGGGACCAGGAGGACACAGCAGCTGGTCCACTTTATACTATATATACTGTCCTGTATCACACAGGGACCAGGAGGACCCAGCAGCTGGTCCACTTTATACTATATATACCGTCCTGTATCACACAGGGACCAGGAGGACTCAGCAGCTGGTCCACTTTATACTATATATACCGTCCTGTATCACACGGGGACCAGGAGGACCCAGCAGCTGGTCCACTTTATACTATATATACCGTCCTGTATCACACGGGGACCAGGAGGACTCAGCAGCTGGTCCACTTTATACTATATATACCGTCCTGTATCACACAGGGACCAGGAGGACCCAGCAGCTGGTCCACTTTCGGGCTGAAATTAGCAGAAGTTTCTTAAATCATGTTATCATGTTGTACCCATTCATTATTGCATTGGTACTGTATTATTGTAATCATTTGTAATTAATTACTGTCGATGCACTTGTATATTGTTGTTGGTTATGATAGGGACACTGATGATTTTGGGGGGTGGGGGGGGGGGGGTTACTGGCCAACAGGCTTCAGACTGGTCTGGAATATCAGAACAGCTGTAGTTAATTTGTTTGTTTGTGGTCTTGTGTCTTTTTTTTTTGTTTTACACATCTGAAGCCTTTTTATGTGTGTGACATGTAAGTTACGGTTCTAATAGCTGATAATGGTTCTGTAATATAATATATTTAATATGTTTAATTTATCAGGCAATAAAGACAGAATTTTGTTAAAATGTTTTTCTGAACATCAATGACATTCAAAACGGTGATAACTGAAACAGATTTACAACACACCGTGTGTGTGTGTGTGTGTGTGTGTACACATATGTATTGCAGCATACCTAAGTATTACACAGATAACATCTGCACCACCAAAGTGAACATAACATAACTATAAAATATATAAATGCAAATGACACTGTTGTCAAAACCCACACAATCAACAGAGACGCCATCTTGGAAGTTTGGGATCAATACTGTATGGTGATGTCACCAAGTGGTGTCCCATTTCATAGGGGGATGTTTTCACCCCTAGCCCTTACCCCTTGGTTTCTAGGGCCAAGGGGTAGGGGTAAGGGGTAGGGGTAAGATGGAGAAATGGGATTCAGCCTAAACCTCCTAGAAGGGTCTCAGGGAGCAGGGCTGCCGCTGGGATTTCAATCCATTAAATACCTGGGGGGCTCTTTGGAGCAAATAACTGACATTGCAGGTGAATCCTTGATTCAATATTTATTCAGTAAAACACTCACCTTTCCCACGAAGTAATCTGCAGAATTTAATTTTTATGATGAAGAATCTTTCACTGCAATGTACGAAAAGCTGACGAGTAACAAAGATGCTTAATGGAAATGTAGTGGAGTCAAAGTATAGTTTCATCTTTCACATTTCAGGGGGTGGAGATGTCTCCGCCCAAATTATAGAAGACGTAGATGTGTCTCCCGCAGAGCAAATGAACCCCCCCCCCCTGAAAAGAGGTAAAAATAACCGAGGGGCTCAAACATGAAGGGAAATCTTATAGCATTTCAATTCTTTTTTTAATGTTTCAGACCAGTATGGGGACTAAACTCTGATATCTACCCCTCTGATCTCAAGTATTAGTCAAAATAATTCATAATTTCTGCCTTTTTAACTAAAAGTGTATGTATAGTTGATATAAATGAGGTTTGTTGACCATTAATTCCAAGATTAATAAAACATGTTATTAAACCAGCTCAGGTTTTGACCAAAAGTGACAAAAACATTGGAAAAGCACAACAAAATGTTCATTTAAGGGGGTTAAGGGGAAAACAACGCAGGGTTAATCTCAGCGTAAGAAGCCGGTCTAACGAGATCCCTGAGTGCTGATCCCCTGAGCTGCTTCAGGCCAAACTGTAACTCCAGTCTGCAAACACTGAGGACGCCCAGCACGCCGTTCAGATGCTAACACGCTGCTGGCAACACGGTCACGTTGCCCTCATGTTGTCCTCACGTTGTTCTCACGTTGTCCTCACGTTGTCCTCATGTTGTCCTCGCGTTGTCCTCACGTTGTCCTCATGTTGTCCTCACGTTCTTGAGTCTGGTGGAGATATGCTGCTCTGTACACGCTAAAAGTAGTGATTATTTACATGGAGTCTGGTGGAGATTATAGAATAGTAATGTGAGTGAATGAACTCACGCTGACGGTGACGGCGGTGCAGATCTCAGGAGGACGACATGAAGACAACTTGAAGACAACATTAGATTAGATTAGATTAGATTAGATTCAACTTTATTGTCATTACACATGTACAGGTACAAGGCAAACGAAATGCAGTTTGGGTCTAACCAGAAGTGCAATAGCAGTAAGTGCAGGATATACACTGGTTCCATAGTGCAGGATGGGTATGTACTGAATACATGTAGAATGAATACTATTATAAACAGAATTTTACAGCTAGATTATGCTATGAATATAATATATAGATAACAAGTATTGTGAACAGGATTTACAGGTGGATATGTACTGAATATAATATACAGGTGGATATGTACTGAATATAATATACAGGTGGATACTACTATAAATAGAATTTTTACAGAAATGTACAAGGATCATAGTATACTGATGGTTTACAGAGTTTACAGGTGATTATGTACTATGAATATATATACAGATGGCTATTACTATAAACAGAATTTTTACAGATATATATATCCTTCAGAATAAAACACAGACACACACACACACACACACACACACACAAACACACACACACACACACACACACACACACACACACACAGTACAGTTCTGGGAGACCCCCCCCCCCAAATACCCACATGGGAGACAGGTAAAAGGTGGGTAGACTCCTTTCCAAATACGCTCATGGTGTTATTTATTTTACTTTTCTTGTGCGACAGCGACAGACTACAGACAAATGAACATGATTCTCTGTTAATGACATAAACTGAATTATGACGTTTTATACAGCAGACGATTCATGAAGAACATTTGACATCTATGATCTTTGTCTATATTTTAACTAAATAACTTCTCTGGCTTCAATAATTGATTTTATAATGACATATTGAATAATTAATAAGGGCTGTTCTGTTGCTTGATGCTCCAAATGTAGCCACTAAAACTAGGTCAGCCACCTACTACGTTTCTTTAACTCTTCTTGTATATGTTTGATGGCCCGGTCATTTCTTTTACAGCGCAGTGACCCCCGCTGAGTCTCGTGGAAGAGAACGTGAACATCCAGCACGACGTTCTGAAAGGTTTCAGACCATCTTCTGACATCGGTTGAGTAGTCGGGGTCTCTGGTGTGATGCATCAGCACTAGAATGACTGGCTTACTTCCAGAGGACACTGAAACAGGAGAACAGAAGACAAAGGTTAGAGACTTCCTGTAAAGCCCAGGGCACAGAGCTGGGCTCAGGTCCAATAGTCTAGTTTGACTGATAGAGTGTGTAAAACTCTATCAAATAGATATTCATAATAGTGGCCTCCATGATAAGAGCCGTTGGATTTATTCAAGTGATAAGGAAAGGTGCTCCAATGCTGCCTTTGTTACCTCCTTTAGCGTAGGATACACTGGACCATCCTTCACTAGAGGAAGGAGATGATGCCGTCCCACAAGTCCTTGTGGCAGCAAAATTTAAAGCAACGTATCACCGTTTCACCGTTCATAATCAATATAAGGGGTGCAGCAGCGCCATGATTTGTGTTGACAGAGTTTACTAAAAAGATAGATTTTGAACAACCTCCTTTAGCTGTTGGTTTTTTCCGGTCGCTGTCTATCTTGCCAGTCAGAAAGAGTCGATCTCTGAATGCGGATGAATGGACTCCATAGGAGGAAATATGATTCTTATATGATGCTCCTTTTTCAACTGCAAGGTCAATATGGTGTCTCACTATCGACAACACAACATGTTATCCGTGCATTTATATGGAACTGAGCTTTAGGAGCTCTCCATCTTTACTCTCCTCTCTGTTACGTTGCATTCAGAGATCGACTAGTTTTGACTGGCGAGATGGTCGCGCCCGGAAACAACAACTGCTGAAATAAGTCGTTCAAAACCTTCTTTTCTGCTTTAAGCCTGCGTGAAACATCACATTTGGAACGCACGGGGTGAAGTTTCCAGATGTGCCTGCAGACCTACGTCAATAACATCCACCGTCACGTGGTTATGTCACCACGGGGGTCTTTTCCTGATTGATTTGATCTCATGACCATTACCATCGGGCTTAAGGAAACGGGGTTAGGTAAAGCACTTAAAGGACTTTTGGACTGCAGCCCTGCTGTAATATCCTTTACTGCTGGAGCGTCTTTCAGTCAAACAAGCTGATTCACCTCCTGTCAGGAAGGGTTTGTTCATATAACTTATGTAAATAACTATGTCTCCTCGTGCTGTTCAGTTAAATATGGTGTGCCTCAGGGGTCGGTCTTAGGACCCATTTTGTTTTCCTTATATCTGCTTCCCCTTGGACATATTATCCATAAACATGGCATTTCTTTTCATATTTATGCTGATGACACACAAATATACTTGCCCGTTAGATCCACAGACCCTGGAATGCTGAGTTCACTTAACAACTGCCTTTGTGAAGTTAAAAAATGGATGTCAAATAATTTCCTCCAGCTGAACTCAGACAAAACAGAAATCCTGGTCATCGGGTCTCAGCAGCTGGCAAATCAAATCCTGCCGTCTGCCGGTTTGCTAGTAAATCATATTAAGCCTGTGGCAAAGAACCTCGGTGTTTGGTTTGATAGTAATTTAAATTTCGAACAGCACACCACAAAGCTTGTTCAATCATGTTTTTATCAACTTAGAAATATAGCTAAAAATTTGATCTATGTTAACTTTTATAGACACCGAGACCATTTTACACGCCTTAATCTCATCACGCCTGGATTATTGCAACAGCCTTTTCACCTGTTTAACCCAAAAATCTATTGATGGACTCCAGACTGTCCAGGACTCAGTTGCCAGGCTGGTAACCAGAACAAAAAAATATGAACACATTAGTCCTGTTTTAGCTTCATTACACTGGCTCCCAGTATGTTTTAGAATTGACTTTAAAATTCTATTGATCCCTTGTAAAGCTCTTCATGGCCTCTCGCCGTGTTATATTTCTGACCTTTTTTGTCCCATATACACCAGCACGCACCTTGAGATCCTCGGGCAGAGGTCTGCTGTCTGTTCCAGAGTCTCGACTGAAAACTAAAGGGGACAGAGCGTTTGCTGTCAGGGCCCCGAGGCTCTGGAACAGCCTGCCCGAGGAAATCAGGTCAGCTGAGTCAGTGAACTCTTTTAAGTCCCTTCTTAAAACATACTTTTATAGGAAAACCTTTCCCGATCTTATTTGACTTTATTTTATCACTTTTATTTTATTGCATTTTAGGAATTTTATATTTATCTGTATTTTAATCTTTAAATGTTTTTCATGCTTTTATCTTTTTGCATTATTGTCTCTTTACACTTGTTAAAGCACTTTGTAACTTGTTTTTGAAAAGTGCTCTACAAATAAAGATTATTATTATTATTATTATATGTACAGTATGTAACGTAAAAGGAAAACTGGTCCTGATCACGCTCAGGTGAAGAATCAGAACGGGAGCTGCAGGATCATCTGACCGTTAATCTGTTACCTGAGTCCTCTCTCATGGCTGCCTCCACATCTGATCCAACACGAGACGTGATTGGACAGAAGACGATGATGACATCACATTCCTGCAGGTTACTAGTGGTCTCCACCTTCCATGTGGACCATCCCACGTTCTTCACCTGTTCCAGTATGTCCTGATCAGCACCAAAGGTCCGACCCGTGACAACCTGGAACACCTTCACTGTGGCTTTACACCAGGAAGATGATGAAGATGAAGAGGTCTTTGCTGAAAGATGAATAAGCTTGTTAACATTTATACATTTTAAAGGTAAAAGAACCCGGTAGTAAAATGACACTCACCATTGTAACCGGGCTCGTCAGATCTCTCTGAGTTCTTCGGTCCTGATGAGAAATAAAGTATAATTTACTGTCAGATCCAGACTCATTACTAGAACTGTTGCTCTACAAAGGCAGAGTTTGACTGATAGAGTGTGTAAAACATAATCTGAGAACAGTTTTAATTAAAATATTGTTAATTTCACTCATTGTGTAATGTGTTAACAGTCCGAGCTGTGGAGCTCCGCTGATCCTCCACCTCTATAGAAAACTCTGGGTGTGTAGATCTGATGGAGGGTTAGGTTAGCAGTCTAACTACAGCAGTGGTGTGTTGCTCCCTGTTCCCCTGGACAGTAACCAAGATATAAAGAAGTTAAACAAATACAGATGGTAACCTTTATCAGATTTCTGGAGTAAATCTTTATGAAGATCCATAAGGAATCGGAGTAGATCCGGGTCTGTTGGAGTTTTGTCCACCAAACGTTGAGCAGCTACAGAGAGAAGAGAAGGTAAAGTCTTATTGGTTAATATGTCACTTCTATCTTTAAGATGTGATTTCTTAAGTGTTTAGGTTTTAAGTATTTATATAGAGAGTAATAATTAGATAAGAAACAAGATAAAGAAGAATTATAAATCATTGCACCTACATTTAAAACATTCTTCTGACATCACATCTTTCAGTTTATCTAGTTGCCTCCGCATCTTCTTCATGGCTGCC
This sequence comes from Percina caprodes, assembly GCA_013375575.1. Classification (NCBI taxonomy): domain Eukaryota; kingdom Metazoa; phylum Chordata; class Actinopteri; order Perciformes; family Percidae; genus Percina; species Percina caprodes. Next base: position 151,444 of record JABXJD010000504.1, read on the forward strand.
TCCTTCTTCATGTCCGTCTGCAGGGTCTGAAACATAAAGCCTACAGAGGTGAAAACATGCAAGAAAACACACTGTAATGCTTTGGAAGCATTATCAGTACGTATTAGAGTAATGTATATAATATATATAATGTAAATAATGTATTATCAACTTTATCAGAGACAACAAATTCTCATGAGCAGGTCTGGAGGATATACTACGAGAAGAGATGCACACAAATACATATGATACCCTAAGAAAGGAGGAGATGCAATCTAGTCACGCGACCTGGCAACAGGCGCTGCCTACAACTCATATTCATAGATTCCTGTTCATGTTGTTATTGACATGTTCACATATTATGACACTGGAAACATAAATGAACATTAGCTCCAAATATGTTGGACCCATAGCTCTATCAGAGCCTGACGTCTTCCTGCCTGCATGCCTACCTGCTCTTCATTTTGGGGGGAGGAGGCCTCCTGGGATTCATCCCCCGACTCCATCCCTTCCTCCCCTCCTTCAGACTCCTGTAGGGCAGAGAAGAAGAGGAGATATAGCAGATACAGGCTTTGGGAATGAAAGTTAGTCTCCTGTCACCTAAAAGTTCTGTTTATGTGAGGGAGTGCTATATATTAGCAGCAGAGGGCGCCCTGGTCTTATTTTACATGACGTGTCCTTTCCCTCTTAACCCATGGTACAGGCCTTTTTCACCCTGTTAGAAAAATGATGTTAAATATATACTTTAACATAAATACTTTTTCTCTGATCAGTGTTAAAACTGTTTGCCTTGCTACTGTTGACATCTGGTGTCCCCTGTCTCGTCCTTGTCTGGAGGACGGTGTGACGCTGTCATCATTATCCTCATTACTGCTTTGTTGTGACTGTTTTTATCTCCTTTGACATTTTATTACAAGAGCGGCTGTAGAAAGTTTTCCGGGGTAATTTTTCTGATCTGATGCTGTGAGTACTGTAAAACTGATTCTACCTGCAAGTAAACAACCTTTAATATAACTTTGGTGGTTCCTGTCTATTCTTCATGATGACATTATTGTAACAGACCCTCCACAGCCACTGGAGATCATATTTAGGGCTGGGTACAGCACCACAAACTGCTGGTCGCGTTGCTACGTCAGGTCAGGGCTAGTTGGGGGTTCAGTTACCCCAGAATACATGACTGTGGGCTGGGTACAGCACCACAAGCTGCTGGTCGCGTTGCTACGTCAGGTCAGCTCTAATCGAGGGTTCAGTTACCCCAGAATAGGTGACTGTGGGCTGGGTACAGCACCACAAACTGCTGGTCTTGGTGCACTCTCACCTTGCCAGCCTTGTTTTGCCTACAGTGGTGTTCTGAATGTGAGAGATGGCCACGCCCCCTTATTTGCATATAAGAATTGGAAATCTATTGAGAGGGAAATCAATAAATGTGGCTTTAGGAAATAAATCAACATGGATTTATGAAATAAAAGTACTATGAAATAATTAAAATTAAACCTTTTAATATGTTTATTTAACTAATTGATTCATTTTTATATGAATATTTACATTTATTTAATTATTTATGTATTTATTGCCTCATTTATTTATTTCAAAGGCATATTTATTTATTAATTAATGTTATTTATTTATTAATTTTTTGTATTTATTTATTAATTTAACATTGAATAAAACAGCCAGCCAGCCAATCGTTGGTGACCAGGCGGAGCGATAGAGATAATATCACCACAGTGTTGAAATATTTCAGCCCAGACACAATTTAATAAGTTTCTAAATTCCTGATCCTCTGAATAAAAACAGAACATTTTAAAAACAGGTTAGAGATCCAATTTTTTAATTTGTCAAGTTGGAAAATAAATAAATAAAACTGATGGGTAGAGAAGAAATGTTTTCATCAAGAAAAATACATGTGTTTTACATCTTGTCCCTTGTCTTCTATATAGAATACAGCACACTCATACAAACACACACACACACACACACACACACACACACACACACACACACACACTCATACACACACACAGACACACACTCACACACACACACACACACAGACACACTCATATGGAACTCTATTAAGCTGTTTTTAGAAAAAATCTAAAAAATTATAATTTACGATATGGCGAATTTCGTGCAAAAGGTCTCATTTTACGAAGACGTTTTTGAGGACTTTAGGATCCACGAAAAATCTCAAAATCTTGCATCTGAATACACATTTAGGCTTGAGAGTGGTATGGTTGCTCTATAGCGCCCCCTTAATTGGATTTAGCACTTGGGCACATTTTTGACGGCCTCAATATATACGAAAACTCACAAAAATTGGCGCCCACATAAACACCGAGGAGCTTTGTGAGTCTGTCCAGTGATTTGGCCCATACCTGTAAGCGGGCTCTATAGCGCCCCCTAATGTCTGGTAAGGCCTTAACTTGGACATAGTTGCTCCGATCTTCATTGGGCTTGGGCAGTGAGTCCAATCTGCACCAAAACTTGGATACAGACTCGGTGGACCCTCATGAAAAAACAATACAATGTTATGATTAAGGAAGGAGGACCCAAAAGCAGAGCCAGGACCCGGCAGGAGGGAGCTTCAAAAACAAACACAATGCTCAGGTTATAGAGGACCGACTTCCTGTAGGGGGCTGTTGAAAGAGGAACGGTTGTATCTTGGTAAATATTGAGATGTACATGGAACTTAAAATTGTTAAAAACGTTGTCCGATTGGCTCGAACCTTTTCAGGATTTATCAGAGTCCGCCCCTGACGACATATACACGCCGCTATTGGCTCAAAGTCATAGCGCCCCCTAGGGGCAACAGGAAGTAGGCCTAAAAGACAAGGTGCTATACTTTAACGAACTCCTCCTAGAGCTTTCATCCGATCAACCTCAAATTCAGTCTGAGTCATCTTAAGACCTTAACGATGAAAAGTTATTAAAAGAAAAACTTCAAACGGTGTGGGCGTGGCATGGCGGGCATTTTGAGTGTTTAGCGATGAAGGAGAAAGTGGCTGTAACTCCGGTGTACATTGTCGTATCTGCTTGAAATTTCCCACAATCACCAAGAGTCCAGGCCTGAGGAAACCTACAGGCCAATATGGACTTTTGGAGACAGCGCCACCATCTGGCAACAGGAAATCAGCCTTATATGACAAACATCATCCGATTTACATGAAACTTAGAATGTGTGGTCTACATATGATACTGAGCCGACCCCTATACTTTAACTACGCCCACTCATTCAGGCCACACCCCTGTCCATAACATTTGAACTGTTTAAGGTACAGTCTTGTGTGAGGTGTCATTGAACTCATCATTGGTGATGCTTGGACCCGCCCCCCTGTGATTTGACCACGCCCCTTTCCACAGATAATGAACTGTATGACGTAGAGTCTTATAGCAGGGAGTTCCATCTTCATTGGTCACGATTTGCAGTGTCTGAGTGCCGCGCAAATTCACTGCCACAAAGATTAGCCTCTGCCAGTACCCCCGACCTGCGAAGAGGCGAGGGCCCGTACCAATGCTGCTTGCAACTTTAATTATTATTATTATTATTATTTATTTTTATTTTTTTTGTGGACCCCGGGAAGACTATCTGTAAATAAACTAAACACTGATGGGTGTCTCTGCCATTCAACCCTAAATGCCCCCAAATACAACCCCAGTGGGGCCCAGTCCCACTCCACAGACACTAGAGAAGTCCACAGGACCCCTTTAACCCCTAACCGTAACCCCTTCCATAGACACTAGAGAAGTCCACAGAACCCCTTTAACCCTTGTGTTGTCTTCCCCGTCAACCATCTTCACCACCTTCAGGGGACAAAATTGAAAATTAACTTTTTTTTTAGGCGCTTTTCGGAAGTTTTTTAAAATTGTGGTCAATTAACCTAATTTAAATGACTTTATACCATTATATGAATTATGTTGACTAAAAATTAAGACCGGAGAATGATTAATTTGGCTGAGTAAATCACTTTAAATAATTTTAATAATAATACCCTTTATTTCACAGACTGGTTTAAACTATTTAAACGTTTTTTTTTCAAATGCCATAAATTTGAATAAAAAAAATAAATTCAGATCATTGTATGGAACCCATACAACATACATCCAAGTTATTTTGGGGACAATTTGGTTGTAAGAAACCCATATTACTGATGTAAAAACTTTATAAAAAAAGGTCGAATTTGACCCGAGGACAACACAAGGGTTAACCCCTAACACACTCTATAGACACTAGAGAAGTCCACAGCAGAGAAAGAGATAGAGGGGTGTTCGTTTTCCCTTCTGGAGATGAAAGAAAAGAAACCACATTTATATTAACATCTTATTATTAAATTGTGTTTTCATCATTTTCCAGTTCAACCCTGCATCTCCACTCTCTGATGATGATCCATGGTACAACCCTAGTCCGTCTCCAGAGGACAAAGTCCATGTTCTGGTTTGTGTGCTTTCTGCTAACGCTGCAGAGTTTACAGACTCAATTCTGCAGAAGATGGCGGACATCAGAGAGGCAGCCAGTGACCTGGGTAAGAATATGATTTGTTTGGCTTGAGAAAGGATTGGAACTGTTTGTAGTAACTATTTTGTTTTGAGTTTGTTCTTTTTCACTTTGGTGTCGACTGGGGGAATCTTTGACGCTTGTTTGTTCCAAAAAAACTAAAAAAGATATATCCAAGAGAGTAAAGCTGAAAAATCTATAGTCCTTTATTACAAGAGATCTTTTATCTGGTAAATATTAATCAGACTATATCATTCTAACTAGAGAACAGAGAAAAAAGGAGCAGTGTTAACAGTTTGTAACAAGGTCAAAAAGCTGAGTGCTCCAAGCCACGTTCTTATCAAATACGCCGAGTGGATGAGCTGGCTTGATTTTAAGTAGCAGGAGATCATTTGGCGAGAGCGGATGCAAGTCTTGAGAGTTGGTGGTAAATGTGGTTATAGGGCGACTGTTTCAAATTGCCTCTACTTCACACAAGCTTGTCAGGAGCGTCTCCTCATCTAGGGTTTGCTGTTTGAGAACAGAACAGAGGACTTGTCTGGTGGATCTTATCAGCCTTTCCCATATGCCTTCATGATGGGATAAATGTCCACTTTATGCCTTTTCTCTGTGTTTTCTGTATTTTGTCTTGGTTTATTGCAGCAAAGGCCTTTTGCAGTTCCTTTTTTGCGCCAACAAAGTTGGTTCCATTGTCTGACTGTAAGTGCTTTACTTGTCCCCTCCTGCAAATGAAACGTCTCACAGCATTGATACATGAGCTTGTGTCCCAGGAGCCGGCCACTTCAATATGAACAACTCTGTTTCATTTGGAAAGGCCCAAAATAGTCCAGCCCTGTGTTGGTAAAGGGGGGTAAGTCATTCTTTCCTGGGGTAGCTCGGACATCTTTGGTTCTCTAACTCTGGCTCTGTTTTCTGCACTCAACACATTTGGTCAGAGTCTTTCTGGCAGTTTATAATCAAATATGTTTTGCGGAGTTTGACATATAATTTCTTCCCTGTTGTTTTATGCACATGCCTTAAAATAAGTGATATATGTGAGTTTTTTTTGGAATTATTAAATATAGTCTGACACTTGCATCATGAATTCACACTCTTTTCCAATGAGTTCCTTTGTCTTTTGTAATTTGAGTAATACTCATTCCTTCCATCTCCCACTGAGGCTTTGCTTTTACCTTTACTTTAGTCATTGGTTTCATTTAACCCTCAGGACCCCAAGGGGTCGTAAAGGACTCCAAACGGCACCTACGATTCATATTTCAATCATTTAATAACCATAAAAGACAAACTTATATTCACATATACATATATAAAGTATGTAACAAACAGTAAATTAGAAATGTTGTCTGACCAACAGATTGTTCCATTTTTTTTGTTTATTTTATAAACAGAACCTTCCTGAAAAGCTAAATCCTGAGTGTGTTTCTGTCTGCAGGGATTCCCCAAATGGCAATAGGCACTGCCTGTCCTGAAACTGAAAAGGATCTGAAGAATGTGTACAAGAGCAAGTACCTGAAGAAAAAGGTGAGTTTCTGTCTTTCTGAGTCCGAACAGATATAGAACTTGATGTGATGTAAAGCTATAGTGCGTAGTCGCCCCCATGAGGAATCATCCGATTGACTTCAAATTTGGTCTGTCCCATCTTGAGACCTTAGAGATGAAGATTTATGAAAAGTTTTCATCGTGGGGCATGGCCGTAGCAGGGCGGCCATTTTGTGTGATTGTCCATCAAAACAGGAAATGGGTGTAACTCAAGTGTACATTGTCCAATTGGCTCGGAACCTTTCAGAATTCATCAGTCTCCAACATTGACGACATGTAAAGTCCAATAATTACTCAAAGTCATAGCGCTCCCTAGTGGCAACAGGAAGTTAAGATGTTATACTTTAAACTCCTCCTAGAGATTTTATCCGTCTGTTCCATCTCAACACCTTACCCTGGATTTCCACCAACTTTGGAACAGCTCCGTGCTCCGCTCTCCGTCAACACCCACCAGGTTCAGATTTGTTGGTGTGGCCATGACTGACAGCTGAAGTCTCAAGGACCTATGAGATCTTGCGAGATCTCATAGAATAGAACCACGAAACCACCATACCACCATTCCATCCAGAGGAGTAGAAAGGAAAGAACTCTGTGCTTTGATCAAGCTGTTGTGCAGGGAGATATGATGCGCCGTGAGCATGCTCTATTTTATTTTGAAAATTAACCGGATGTTTTGATTTTGTTATCTGCCGTGTGCTAAGTTGCTGCGGAGCTCTCCGGTGTCCGGTGTGGGCGTGGGGTAGTGGCCAGTTTGAGCATTTGGTGATAATGATAAAGCTGTTCCTCAAGTGTCCTCATGATTAACACGAGTCCAGGGTAAAACAGGAAGTCAGCCTCAGATGACCAATTTACATGAAAAATTAGAATGTGTGGGCTACATGTGATACTTAACTTCATCCTATATAGTAACCCCGCCCACTTGCACAGGCCACGCCCCCTTTCATAACATTCGAACCATTAAAGGTAGAGTCTTGTGTGAGGTGTCATTTGTCATTGTTCAAGGTTTGCCCCCCCATGCTCAGTCCAGCATTCACATGCAGTTTTAAGTTGTGACTTCCAAATATTTTCAGTGTATGAGCACAGAAACCCCCATAACTCCCATTGTTTCCCACTCAGGTGAATGACTTCAGCGCTGCGGTGGGAATCCCAGTGAACTGCATCTTTCCTGTGAAGAACTACAGTCATGAAATCGACCTGAATGATGACGTCGACAGTCTGATCCTGAGTGCTCTGAGAAAAATGATTGACTTTGGAGACGACTTTATTGACAAATGAATTTGGTAGAACTCTATATTACAGCATGGTAATAAGATGTAATAGTGGGGTAACAATGTGATAATAAACAGGTAATATATAGGTAATAACATGTATCTTCAAAGTAATAACTGGATATTAGATCACACTAATATGATACTGGGGTAATAAGAAGGTAACAGATGTAATAACTGATGTAGTAGAAGATGTAGTAACTAGGAATAGGTTTGATGATAACCATGTGTATATCTGGGTACTGGTAATATATATATTTTTTTTATAACTTTATTTCAAACATGCAAGAAAGTATATACAAATAAACAAAAAGAAAAAAATAACAAAAAGAAACAAATGAAACAATGTTTAAAAAACATTGGAGAGAAAACAAACAAGGTACCCTTCTTTCCTGTTTTAACATACCTCTATCACATGTGCGAAAAGGAGTAGGAAGTAAAACTTATGTACTCCTACCCCTTTAATTCTTACATTCCTTCAATTTACAATTAGAAATACTACTAATACAAATGCTAATAAAGCATAATACAAATGCTAATAATTAAAATTAGCAATTATGTTGCTATATATATATATATACACATACCTACACGTATACATACACCCATATATATACACATATCCCCTTATACATATATATAAATAAACAAAACAAAAAACACAAACAAAACTTTCTACAGTGCTTCTCTATACCTTCTTAAAATAATTTCTTTGTACATTTTTTTGAAAAGGAATATGTTTGGGCATTGCCTAAGGTTCTCATTTAGTTTGTTCCACAATTTAACTCCGCAAATTGATAAACATAATCTTTTCCTTGATGTTCTACATCTATTAGTCTTAAAATTTCCCCTTCCCCTTAAATCGTACCCTCCCTCCCTTTCAGAGAACATCTTTTGTATATTTCCAGGCAATAGGCTATTTTTTACTTTGAACATGAATACTGCAATTTGATATTCAATTAAATCATGGTATTTTAGCAATTTAGACTTTAGAAATAATGAATTTGTATGATCCCGAAATCCGGGGTTGTGAATGATTCTTATTGCTCTTTTTTGCATTATGACTAGTGGCTGTAGTGAGTGTTGATAAGTGTTTCCCCAAACCTCTACACAGTAATTCAAATAAGGTAACAGTAGTGAGCAGTATAGGATGTGAAGTGTTTTGAGATCCAGAATGTGCTTAGCTCTTGCTAGGACTGAAATACTTCTGGACAGTTTGGTTTTGATGTGTTTTATGTGAGGCTTCCAGCAAATCTTGTCATCTATAATCACTCCAAGGAATTTATTTTCATGTATTCTTTCTATGTTAACTCCCTCTATCTGTATCTGTGCTTGATGCTTTGACTTACAATTTCCGAATACCATGAATGTAGTTTTAATCAAATTTATTGATAGCCTATTTATGTCAAACCATTGTTTTATTTTCTTGAATTCTGAAGTGATTAATTCCAAGAGTTGCTGTAAGCTGTCCCCTGATCCAAATATGTTTGTATCATCTGCAAATAATACAAAATTCAGTACTTGAGATACTTTACAAATATCATTGATATATAATAAAAATAACTTTGGTCCCAACACTGACCCCTGGGGGACACCACAAGCAATGCCCAGACATTCAGACAAATAATCTCCCATCTTCACAAATTGTTGTCTGTCTCTCAGATGACTACTTATCCAGTTTAGAGCTACCCCCCTGATCCCGATTCGTTCCAGTTTACTGATTAATATGTTGTGATTTATTGTATCAAATGCTTTTTTTAGATCAATGAAAACCCCAACTGCATATTTCTTTTTATCTGTGGAGTTTGTGATTTCTTCAATGAGTTCTGTTAGTGCTAGTGAGGTTGATCTATTTTTTCTAAATCCATATTGGCTGTCAGTGAGTAGTTTATTTTTATCAATAAATTTCTCTAATCTGTTGTTAAATAATTTTTCTAAAATTTTTGAAAATTGTGACAGTAGAGAGACAGGCCTGTAATTTGTGAAGTGGTGTTTATTTCCAGTTTTATATAGAGGAATGACTTTTGCTATTTTCATTTTTGTTGGAAATTTACCAGTTAAAAATGATAAATTACAGATGTTCGTTAGTGGTTTGGCGATCCCCTCTATTACTTTTTGTATAATTTTTATATCTATTCCATCGTGATCAGTGGATGGTTTGTTTTTGCATTCTTTAACGATATCAATTATTTCTTTTTCATCTACTGCAGTCAGAAATATTGAACTGGGATTTCTTTCTATTAGCTTCTTATATGTACTTTCTAATGTTTGTTGAACCGGGATTTGTTCAGCTAAATTTGGTCCCACATTTGCAAAAAATGTATTGAAGTTATTAACCACATCCTCTAACATATAGTTATATTAATATTGTAATAACATGCAAATAATGGGGTACTATATGTTGAAGTGTATTATAGGCTACTATCAGCGTAATACCTTCCAAATTAGATTAAAATTGGTAATTACAATGTTATAATGCTGAAATTTATCCTTTATCTTCCAAATAATTCCCTTTTGTTTCAAGGTAATACTTTGCAAATTATTACGTCAGGTATTTTCTGTGTAACAACCATAACTCACTGGAGCAAAATGCCAAAATACCTGTTTCTTTTTATTACATAGTCTATCTTATTGATGCCTTTTATTTAAAACTCATTCATGCATGAATAAGCACAAGTACTTCATAAATTATCATTTATATACAAGGATTAATAGTATCTCATGCATGACTTAATGCAGGAACAATAATAATAACCCTAACCCTAACCCTAGCATCAATTAAGGTATTTGACTCATGATGAATATGAATAATGACTGAATACAAACCTTTATTGTGTTTTACACTCAAGGGAGCCACAATTAAACATCAAACTGTTAAAGAATAAAAGACAATAAGAAGACAAAAGCACACCAACATCCAACAGCACACAAGGTTCAGACAATAAAGAAAACCCAACGCCAACACACAGCTGGGGTGTGTCACGCAGCCATCAGTCCACAAGTCTACGCAGTGCTGTTGTAGGGTTGTAAGGTACTATGAGCTCTTTAAGATAAGATGGTGCCTGACCATGAAGAGCTTTGTAGGTGAGAAGAAGGATTTTAAATTCTATTCTGGATTTTACAGGAAGCCAATGCAGAGAAGCTAAAACAGGAGAGATGTGATCTCTTTTCCTGGTTCCTGTCAGACCACGTGCTGCAGCATTCTGGACCAGCTGAAGACTCTTTATGGACGTCTTCGAGCAGTAATCCAGCCTAGAAGTAACAAATGCATGGACTAGTTTTTCTGCATCATTTTTAGACAGGATATTCCAGATTTTTGCAATATTACGTAGGTGAAAAAAGGCAATCCTTGAAATTTGATTTATGTGGGAATTAAAGGACATATCCTGATCAAAGATAACTCCAAGATTCCTCACAGTGGTGCTGGAGGCCAGGGTGGTGCTGGAGGCCAGGGTGGTGCTGGAGGCCAGGGGGATGCTGGAGGCCAGGGTGATGCTGGAGGCCAGGGTGGTGCTGGAGGCCAGTGTGGAGCTGGAGGCCAGGGTGGAGCTGGAGGCCAGGGTGATGCTGGAGGCCAGGGTGGTGCTGGAGGCCAGGGTGGAGCTGGAGGCCAGGATGGTGCTGGAGGCCATGGTGGTGCTGGAGGCCAGGGTGATGCTGTAGGCTAGGGTGGTGTTGGAGGCCAGGGTGGTGCTGGAGGCCAGGGGGGTGCTGGAGGCCAGGGGGGTGCTGGAGGCCAGGGTGGTGCTGGAGGCCAGGGTGGTGCTGGAGGCCAGGGTGGTGCTGGAGGCCAGGGTGATGCCATCCAGAGTAACTATCTCTTTGGATAATGTGTCACAGAGGTGCTTGGGCCCCAGAACAATAACTTCAGTTTTATCTGAGTTTAACATTAGAAAATTACAGCTCATCCAGGTTTTAATATCCTGAAGGCACATTTGAAGTTTAGCTAACTGATTAGATTCCGGCTTGATCGATAGATATAATTGAGTATCATCTGCATAACAATGAAAGTTTATGGAGTGCTTCCTGATAATATTGCCTAAAGGAAGCATATATAAAATGAACAGGATTGGACCGAGCACAGATCCTTGTGGGACTCCAGGACTAACTTTGGTGTGCACGGAGAATTCATCGTTAACATGGACAAACTGAGATTGATCTGATAAATAAGAACCAGCTAAGAGCAGTCCCTTTAATGCCAATAAAATTTTCCAGTCTCTGTATTAAGATATGGTGGTCAATGGTATCAAATGCAGCACTAAGATCTAATAACACCAGTACAGAGAGAAGTCCTTTGTCCGATGCAATTAGGAGGTCATTAGTCATTTTCACAAGTGCTGTCTCTGTGCTATGATGAACTCTAAATCCTGACCGAAAATCCTCAAATAAGCTGTTGCTATGCAGAAAGTCACACAGCTGTTTGGCGACTGCTTTCTCAAGATTGGTTGGATATAGGTCTAGAGTTGGCTAAAACATCTGGATCAGGGTTGGATATAGGTCTATAGTTGACTAAAACATCTGGATCAAGGTTGGACATAGGTCTATAGTAGGCTAAAACATCTGGATCAAGGTTGGATATAGGTCTATAGTTGGCTAAAACATCTGGATCAGGGTTGGATATAGGTCTATAGTTGACTAAAACATCTGGATCAAGGTTGGACATAGGTCTATAGTAGGCTAAAACAGCTGGATCAAGGTTGGATATAGGTCTGTAGTTGGCTAAACATCTGGATCAGGGTTGGATATAGGTCTATAGTTGACTAAAACATCTGGATCAAGGTTGAACATAGGTCTACAGTAGGCTAATACAGCTGGATCAAGGTTGGATATAGGTCTATAGTTGGCTAAAACATCTGGATCAGGGTTGGGCTTTTTCAGAAGAGGTTTAATTACAGCTACCTTAAAGTGCTGTGGTACAGATAGAGCAGGTCTAGACCACTCTATAATTTATAGATAGAGCAGGTCTAGACCGCTCTATAATTGACAGATAGAGTGGGTCTAGACCACTTTATAATTTACAGATAGAGCAGGTCTAGACCGCTCTATAATTTACAGATAGAGCAGGTCTAGACCGCTCTTTAATCTACAGATAGAGCAGGTCTAGACCGCTCTATAATTGACAGATAGACCAGGACTAGACCGCTCTATAATTTACAGATAGAGCAGTTCTAGACTGCTCTATAATTTACAGATATAGCAAGTCTAGACCGCTCTATAATTTACAGATAGAGCAGGTCTAGACCGCTCTATAATTTACAGATAGAGCAGGTCTAGACCGCTCTTTAATCTACAGATAGAGCAGGTCTAGACCGCTCTATAATTTACAGATAGAGCAGGTCCAGACCGCTCTATAATTGACAGATAGAGCAGGTCTAGCCTGCTCTATAATTTACAGATATAGCAAGTCTAGACCGCTCTATAATTTACAGTTAGAGCAGGTCTAGACCGCTCTATAATTTACAGATAGAGCAGGTCTAGACTGCTCTATAATTTACAGGGACCCAACAGTTCCAGTAGTTCCCTCCAGACCAAGCAACAGTGTTGAGGAAAAACTCCTTTTAGGAAGAAACCTGGGTCAGACCCAGGCTCTTGGTGGCCGGAGTCTGACGATCGCTTGGGGTTCAGATGAATAGTGGATATAACAGTCACAGTAAAGATAATGGATCAGTGACTAGACATAGTAGTTTGGAGTAGTTCATAGCAGGGAGCTGCAGGCATAAGGCACAGCAAGCCACTGACACATATGTTCAAATTTCATTTATTCAATAAATTATTATTTTTGTCTCAAATCCACCAGCCATCTTCAATTGCAGCATCCTCAGCCTTATTTGTTACTAGGAAAACTCAGCCTTGAATCATTTTATTCTCCACAAAACAGGTTTCCTTTTTATTTTTGAAGAACTATACACTCTGACCATTGTTTGTGCATGTGCACCAAACAAGAGTTTGGAGTATTTGGCCTTCTTGAAGACCTTGAATGGAGTCCTGTATGGGGCTCTAGTAGGGACTCCATAGTTCTTCTGGGGGACTTCAACGCACACGTGGGTGCTGATGGAGATACTTGAAGAGGCTGATTGGGAGGAACTCCCTCCCTGATCCAAACCAGAGTGGTTGTCTGTTGTTGGATTTCTGTGCTAGTCATGGATTGTCCATAACAACATGTTCGAACATAGGGATGCTCATAAGTGTACTTGGTACCAGAGCACCCTAGGGTGCTCATAAGTGCACTTGGTACCAGAGCACCCTAGGCCAAAGATCAATTATCGATTTTATAATCGTTTCATCTGATCTGAGGCCGTATGTTTTAGACACACGGGTGAAGAGAGGGGCGGAGCTGTCAACTGATCACCATCTGGTGGTGAGTAGGGTTTGGGGGTGGGGGAGGTCTCTGGATCGACCTGGTAAGCCCAAACGCGTAGTGTGGGTAAATTGGGAACGTCTGGAGGAGGCCCCTGTCAGACGGCCTTTCAACTCACACCTCCGGCGGAGCTTTTCGTGCATCCCTGTGGAGGCTGGGGGCATTGAACCTGAGTGGACAATGTTTAAAGTTTCCATTGCTGAAGCTGCGGCGGTGGGCTGTGGTCTTAGGGTCTTAGGTGCCTCAAGCGGCGGTAACCCACAAACACCCTTGTAGACACCAGTGGTCAGGGAAGCTGTCTGACTGAAGAAGTCTTTCCGGGATATGTTATCCCGGAGGACTCCGGAGGCAGTTGCAAGGTACCAAACAGGCCCAAAGGGCTGCAGCCTCTGCTGTGACAGAGGCAAAGCAGCGAGTGTGGGAGAAATTTGGAGAAGACATGGAGAAGGACTTTTGACAGCACCAAGGTGCTTCTGGAAAACCGTTCGCCACCTCAGGAGGGGGAAGCGGGGAATCATCCATAGCAACTAAGATGGCGGAGCAATTAGATGCAGCGGCTCACGGCTATCCCTTTCAGTGTTCCTTTTTGTTGTTTTTTTGTTTGTTTTTGTAATTCTTTTTCTCTTGCTATGCGACAATACAGACCTACCCGCCAAGATCTTTTGGACATCGGTGCCCGGCGCCCGATAGCCTTTTCGTGTGATTCTCATCACAAGCATAACATACCAGTCCACATAACGAGACAGCCCAGGTCTCCATGGATTGTTGTCGGGGCTAAGAGGTGGCGAAGACGGCGCAGGACGAGGAAGAAGAAACGCGGCCGCAGGGCCAGCGTCTTGCTAAGGCTAAGAAAACAACCTCACAAGTCACCTCTTCCGAGCCTGTATCTCTCCAATGCCAGAGCGCTAACGCATAAAATGGACAACCTGGAATTACAACTCGCTGGAAATCGCTTTGTTCGTGACTGCTTTGTTTTGATTATGACCGAAACCTGGCTTCACCCGGGTATACCCGATGTTAGCATGCAGCTAGCAGGACGCACACTACTACGCTGGGACAGGACTGAAAGCTCCGATAAGAGTAGGGGAGGAGGGCTCTTCATATACGTACATGACAACTGGTGTAATAATGGGACAATCATAGATAAACACTACTCCCCTGACCTTGAGTACATGTCTGTAAGATGCCGGCCTTTTTTCTACCTAGAGAGCGAACGGTAGTGATTATCACTACTGTGTATATACCGCCCCACGCCAATGTAAAAACAGTGCTCTCTCTCCTGTCCGACACCATCAACGAACAGCAGCTGGCCCACCCCGACGGTGTCCATATAATTGCAGGAGACTTTAATAAGGCCAACCTGAAGACTGTACTTCCGAAATTTTACCAGCATGTAAAGTGTCCTACTAGAGGACAGAACGCAGAACACAGACTGGGACTTATTTTAACACCAGGAGCTGGAAACAGTCACAGGAACAGTACTGGACTACATCAAGTTCTGCATTGGGAATGTGACTGTGGACAAAATCATTCGGGTCTTCCCTAACCAGAAACCCTGGATTACCAGCCATGTCCGTACACTCTTTAGGGCCTGCAACACTGCCTTCAGGTCAGACGGACCGAGCAGCCCTCTGCACAGGGCTGCTTAAGCTGACCTGAAACTTGGAATTAAAAGAGCCAAAGCGGACCACAAGAAGTGCATAGAGTCCCACCTGTCCAGCACCAGCACACGGGAGGTGTGGCGGGGCATACGTGAGGCTGTGATGCAACATCAGAGGACTTTAGTGCAAAGCTGGCAGAGGAGCTGAATTGCTTCTTTGCTCACTTTGAGTCATCACCATCCGCTCCAGCCCTGCCTACACCCCCACCTGGTTCCTGCACTACTCCAGCCCTACCCCCATTCACACCTGGTTTCTGCACCACCCCACTCACCGTAAAAGAGCACGACGTTGGACGAGTACTCCTGGCAGTGAACCCAAGGAAGGCTGCCGGCCCAGATGGAGTTCCTGGCAAGGTGTTCAGGGCGTGCGTTCACCAGCTTGCCCTCATCTTTGCTAGGATCTTCAACCTCTCCCTGGCTCAGGCAGTCATCCCCCCCACCTAAAATCAGCCACAATCATCCCAGTGCTGAAGAAGTCTCCTATAACCAGCCTAATTGATTACCGTCCTGTGGCCCTCACCCAGGTAATCATGAAGTGCTTCGAGAGACTTGTTCTCCAACATATCAAGGACTACCTCCCCCCAGATCTGGACCCCTATCAGTTTGCCTACCACATGAACAGATCCACAGAGGATGCCATCGCCGCAGCTCTCCACTCTGCGCTGAGTCACTTGGAGCAGCAGCAAAGCTACGTCCGGATGCTCTTTGTGGATTACAGCTCCGCTTTCAACACAATCATCCCGGACATTCTCATCTCCAAACTGGTCACTCTCGGCTTCCCCCCTCTCACTTGTGTCTGGATAAAGGACTTCCTCAAAAATCGGCTCCAGACGGTGAGACTGGGCCCCCACCTCTCCTCCACTCGCATGTTGAGATCCAGCTCCCCACAGGGCTGCGTGCTGAGCCCCCTCCTATACTGTCTCTACACCCACGACTGCAGTCCGGCCCACAACAACAACCTCATCGTCAAGTTTGCTGACAACACCACAGTGGTCGGACTCATCTCAAAGGGAGACGAGGCAGCCTACAGAGAGGAGGTCCTGAACTTGGCAGCTTGGTGTTCGGAGAACAACCTGGCTCTGAACACCAAGAAAACCAAGGAGATCATCGTCGACTTCAGGAAGAACAGCACCCCCCCTTATCTACTTTCACACAATGTGTATTCAAAGCTACTTTATTTATGTATACAGTTGCTGTCCGGAATCAGGACTGTGCACCAGCCCCCTCTTCTTTCTCTGCACTACCTACACTTTAAATTTTAGACTTTATATTTTTTTACATTTTATATTATTATATTATTATAATGTTTTTGTGTCAACACTGTAAGGGGATTGCTCCGATTTCATTGCACAGGTACTGTGTACTTGTGTGTAATGACAATAAAGGCTTTCTATTCTTTCTATCTAAGCTGTGTACAGTAAGAATGGGACGTTGTTGACCTCAACTGGGGAGGTAATAGAGCGGTGGAAGTAGAACTTTGAGGAATTCCTAAATCCAGTTGACACATTCTCTGTGATGGAGGCAGAGCTGGAGGATGATGGGGGATTGTCGTCAATTTCCCTGGTGGAAGTTGCTGAGGTAGTCAAATAACTCCATATTGGCAAAGCCCCGGGGATTGATGAGATCCGTCCAGAAATGCTGAAAGCTCTGGGTGTGGGGGGGCTGTCTTGGTTGACACACCTCTTTAACATTGCTTTGAAGTCTGGGACAGTGCCTAAGGAGTGGCAGACTGGGGTGGTGGTTCCCCTCTTCAAAAAGGGGGACCAGAGGGTGTGTGCCAATTACAGGGGTATCACACTTCTCAGCCTCCCTGGTAAAGTCTACTCCAAGGTGCTGGAAAGGAGGGTTTGGCCGATAGTTGGACCTCGGATTGAAGAGGAACAATGCGGATTCCGTCCTGGTCGTGGAACAACGGATCAGATCTTCACTCTTGCAAGGCTCCTGGAGGGAGCCTGGGAGTATGCCCAACCAGTCTACATGTGTTTTGTGGATCTGGAGAAGGCGTATGACCAGGTCCCCTGGGAGACACTGTGGGAGGTGCTGCGGGAGTATGGGGTGGGAGGGTCCCTTCTCAGGGCCATCCAATCTCTGTATGACCAAAGCGAGAGCTGTGTCCGGGTTCTCGGCAGTAAGTCAGACTCGTTCCAGGTGAGGGCTGCGCTTTGTCACCAATCCTGTTTGTAATATTTATGGACAGGATATCAAGGCGTAGTTAGGGTGGGGAGGGGTTGTAGTTCGGTGGGCTCAGGATCTCATCACTGCTTTTTGCAAATGATGTGGTCCTGATGACATCCTCGGCCATTGACCTTCAGCACTCACTGGAACGGTTCACAGCCGAGTGTGAAGCGGATGGGATGAGGATCAGCACCTCTTAATCTGAGGCCATGGTTCTCAGCAGGAAACAAATGGAGGGCCTTCTTCAGGTAGGGAATGAGTTCTTAACCCTCTGAATCCGAGAGACTCGTCCACGATCAAAAACAGCACCTCTGATTCATAGTTTAATCATTTAATAACCATAAAAGATAGAGACTCACGGAAAATTGCAGCTAACGAGTTAGCGGTTACTGAAGTCTCTTCCGGGTCTTTCTAGCCTCTAAAGGTGATTTTCTATCCAGCCTGGAACTTGTGCCTTTTTCGGGGTCGTTGAACATTAAATGCAAACCATTACATCCAAGATTTATCCACTTTATGTTGATAATTCATCGCGTTTTTGCTCATTTATGCCGCTAGCTCCCCGCTCCGTCTCTCCTCTCTCTGATTACGGAGGAAATGCAGCAGCATGCCCATATTAGATTAGATTAGATAATACTTTATTCATCCCTCTCATATATGGGAGACAACGTCATCCAAAGAGTATGGAGTCCTAAAGAGGTCAATCTTCCCAGTCAAAGAGTCTAGTATGCGATCAAAGATGCTATAGCGCAACAAGATAGATATCTACCGTTTTATAGAGGAAAATGGCCCCACAAGTTTGAGATTTGGCATATATTTATATTATGTATTTGGGCCTTTTTTGAAGAATTGCAAATAGTATGTGCTTTATAAGAGTTATGTTTATTTTTGCATATAGGATACCTGTTTTAGACACAAAAATGCTTGTGTAGCATTGCTGTGGGTGTAAAATCAATAAATATTACATTATGTTGAATATTGGCATAAGTAAATGTCATGAGAGCAAAAGTGTCTGGACTTTCTTTGAAAAAATTTGTATTTTGTCAACTGTATAAGTTATGATTATTTTTTCACAGTGTGAACCTCAGGACATATGAGAAGTGTTTTAGAGGTTTTACTGCTCTGTCTGTGATGTCAATACATATCTGGAAGATTCATGTTAGATGTTAGATTCATGTTCATATCTTGACTGTAGACACCAGGGTTGATGTTTTACAAGCTTTTTTATAAAATAAATCCAGACGGACAATGAACTGTAAAAATGGCCTTAGGGCTCAGAGGGTTAACCCAAGTGAAGGACTTTAAATACCTTGGGGTCTTGTTCGCGAGTGAGGGGACCATGGAACAGGAGATTGGTTGGAGAATCGGACCCCCCCACACTATGAGCAGGAACACGCCGACTCGGACAGACACACTCCGGTACAGTGAGAAAAGAGGAAGTTTGTGTTGATGGATTTTAATTTGTCATTTGATCAGAATCAGGCAGAGCAACACGGCCGTCTGACCCAACAGATACAACTCTTATTGTTACTACTCCATGTTAAAATGATCCGACGGCCATGAACACATTCTTTAACATTAAAAATATTAACCAAAGCTGACCTCCCAAAAGTCATTTAAATCAGATTTCATACAAAATGTAAACATGAGAAATAAATAACAAATCAGAGCGGAGAGACAGACTTCTTATGGACCAATCAGAGAGCAGATACGGACTCATCATGGACCAACCAGAGCACCGATATGGACTCCTCCTGGACCAATCAGAGAGCAGATATGGACTCATCATGGACCAACCAGAGCGGAGATGCAGACTCGTTATGGACCAATATGAGCGGACATACAGGCTCATCATGGACCAATCAGACTCTAGATTGTGTGTAGTTGTCGGTGGTGAAGAAGGAATTGTGTTGCCTCGGTAACAGATGTGTTTACTGTGTCATGATGATGATCTGCTTCAGAAACTATTTTACATCAGGGACATTTACAAACTGTACAAACAATAATATTAATAATAATGATAAGTTTCCACGCTCAGTAAAATGTTCTGATTCTGACGCCGTTGTCTTCTTTAATCTGGAGGTCACGGCGCGTCACATTCACCGGTCGGGGGGGTTGGAGAGGGGAGGGGGGGTCATGTGACCTCCGTGGGTAGCGTGTTCTCTGCCCGTCCGTTCAGAAGTCTCTCCGACTCGTAGGAATCTCTGTTGGAAAATAAACCATCAGTGATGACATCACTTCTTCCAGGAAACAGCATGCTCCGGTGTTCCCCTGACATCAGTGATGACATCACTCATGACATCACTGCAGTTAGGACTCTACGTTAGGATGATAAATGAGGACTGACTCTACGTTAGGATGATAAATGAGGACTGGCTCTACGTTAGGATAATTAATGAGGGCCGACTCTATGTTAGGATGATAAATGAGGACTGGCTCTACGTTAAGATGATAAATGAGGACTGGCTCTATGTTAGGATAATTAATGAGGGCCGACTCTATGTTAGGATGATAAATGACGTCTGACTCTACGTTAGGATGATAAAAGAGGGCCGACTCTACATTAGGATGATAAATGAGGGCCGACTCTACGTTAGGATGATAAATGAGGGCCGACTCTACGTTAGGATGATAAATGACGTCTGACTCTACGTTAGGATGATAAATAAGGGCCGACTCTACGTTAGGATGATAAATGAGGGCCGACTCTACGTTAGGATGATAAATGACATCTGACTCTACGTTAGGATGATAAATGAGGGCTGACTCTACGTTAGGATGATAAATGAGGGCCGACTCTACGTTAGGATGATAAATGAGGGCCGACTCTACGTTAGGATGATAAATGACATCTGACTCTACGTTAGGATGATAAATGACGTCTGACTCTACGTTAGGATGATAAATGACGTCTGACTCTACGTTAGGATGATAAATGAGGGCTGACTCTACGTTAGGATGATAAATGAGGGCTGACTCTACGTTAGGATGATAAATGAGGGCTGACTCTACGTTAGGATGATAAATGAGGGCTGACTCTACGTTAGGATGATAAATGAGGGCCGAATGTGTGTGTGTGTGTGTACCTGGCGGGGGCGGCGAGCTTTAAGGCAGACGTTGGGGGGGTGAAGGCTTGGTGGCGGTGGGCGGGGCTTCTGCTGACAGACGAAGAGGAGGAAGAGTACGGAGATCTGGAGGGACCTGAGGAGGAATACTTCATCATCATCATCATCATCATCGTGTGTGTGTATGCATTGTTGTGTGTGTCTTCCTGAGAGTCTGACATGAAGAAAGGAGAACTTGTGTGTGTATGTGTTGTTGTTGTGTATTGTGTGTATTATTGTGTGTGTGTGTTCCTGAGACTCTGACCAAGGGCCTGTTGCACGAAAGTTGAATAAAGATATCCAGGATAAGTGAAAAAGCACCACTTGACTTAGTGTGATCTGCTCATCGCGGCCATCATTTGCCAAGCCAGGATGAACAGGTGGAGCTGTGTCCAGCCAGGTGTAGATAGCGAGGATGAACAGGTGGAGCTATGTCAAACCAGGTGGAGATAGCCAGGATGAACAGGTGGAGCTATGTCCAGCCAGGTGTAGTTAACCAGGATGAACAGGTGGAGCTATGTCAAGCCAGATGTAGATAGCCAGGATGAACAGGTGGAGCTACGTCCAGCCAGATGTAGATAGCCAGGATGAACAGGTGGAGCTACGTCCAGCCAGGTGTAGATAGCCAGGATGAACAGGTGGAGCTACGTCCAGCCAGGTGTAGATAGCCAGGATGAACAGGTGGAGCTACGTCCAGCCAGGTGTAGATAGCCAGGATGAACAGGTGGAGCTACGTCCAGCCAGGTGTAGATAGCCAGGATGAACAGGTGGAGCTACGTCCAGCCAGGTGTAGATAGCCAGGATTAACAGGTGGAGCTACGTCCAGCCAGGTGTAGATAGCCAGGATGAACAGGTGGAGCTACGTCCAGCCAGGTGTAGATAACCAGGATGAACAGGTGGAGCTACGTCCAGCCAGGTGTAGATAGCCAAGATGAACAGGTGGAGCTACGTCCAGCCGGGTGTAGATAGCTGGGATAAGTGCACGTTCACGGCTTTCTTAACTAGACCACGGTATCTATCACAGATTTACTGATGCAGAGATGGAAACGACGCATGCAGCATTTGTTTCACCCAATGAGCAGCAGCTTCTAATGGAAAGTAACGAGGAGCTGAAGATATAATATGCAGAAAGGGAAATACGGCCGTTATCAAACGGAGAGAAAAAGCCCGACAGACTATAGCGGACTGACTGAACGCGCAAGGATGTAAAAATATCTACTCAGCCGAATAGTCACTCCACTTTTCTTATTTTACAAAGTTGTAGGCTACACAGTGTTTTAATTGCTTTAAATATGCTAGTTTCATGTTTCTGTTTTTAGGTGATAAATGTGCTGGTTTTACCATAAGGTGTCTTTGAATAGCCTACCATGAAAAGCACAATGTAAATAAAATGTATTATTTAGCTTACTTTGTCTTAAAAGTGAGGGACTAATGTTCCTCGGGAGATGTACCTAATAATAATAATAATAATAAATAATAAATGGACCCTAAGGACTCTCTTAATTATAAGATTATTAGGATTATAAGGCTTAATTTCAAACCCTTATTCACAACGCGAGAACATGTTTTACAACCATATGCACAAATCTCTATAAACTATGTCTAATTCTAAATATCTTTGTACAATTAATGTTCATACAGAACAATCAGAAAGGTACAAATACTAGAAAAAGAAGTAAGTGACTTCAATACACACTGTGAGCATATGTGTAAAACAATCTTTGTGTTTTTTTTATTCTTCTGACAAGTAACAGCATCAAAATAAATATATCAAGAAGTGTTGTGGTGTTCCCGGTGTGCTGAATGATAACTCCACTATATAGCTACGTATATCGGCCACGTTATTGGTCCAGGGATGTAAGACTTATGAGAAGGTTATGAAACCAAAGTAAGTTGTAATAAAAAAACATCAGCCTACATATTACGGAGTAACACAAACTGTCCTTTAGAGAAGGAAAAGTAACAAGAAAATGAAATCATGAATGTATTGGTCTCTGACCGGTCTGCCATTAATATCATATCTGGGAATATAGTCCCTTTAATGTCATATCTGGGAATATAGCCCCATTAATATCATATCTGGGAATATTGCCCCATTGTCCCATTAATATATCTGGGAATATTGCCCCATTAATATCATATCTGGGAATATCGCCCCATTGTCCCACTTAATCTCCGGAGCGTCCTGTATAAACCTGAAGCTGCACAGATGCCGCGGTGCTCATCTTTACTTTTACAGAGAGAGTGGACACTGACGTGATGCACAGGTCTGCTGGCAAGCAGCGGCCACCGGGCAGCGGCCACCGGGCAGCCGCCACCGGGCAACCGCCACCGGGCAGCGGCCACTGGGCAGCGGCAAAGAATAAATCTCCATGGTTACTTGGCTGGGTTTAATTCAATTTGGTTTCGTGCAACCAAGTCAAAGCTAAATTCATCCAGGATAACTTGAATATCCCGGCTCGTGTGTGTGTGTGTGTGTGTGTGTGTGTGTGTGTTGTTGTGTATTGTGTGTATAGTCTGACCTGGAGGACGGAGAACTCCGTTGGCTCCATCCGGTTTGTTCTCTCCGTTGAGGCGACCGCTGATCACGGCTGAGGCTGCAAACTGAGCGCTGGCAGAGTCCAGAGGCTCGCTGCTGGACTACAGACACACAACAGACACATGATAAACCTTGCTGGGTTACAGACACACAACAGACACATGATAAACCCTGCTGGACTACAGACACACAATAGACACATGATAAACCCTGCTGGACTACAGACACACAATAGACACATGATAAACCCTGCTGGACTACAGACACACAACAGACACATGATAAACCCTGCTGGACTACAGACACACACAACAGAGACATGATAAACCCTGCTGGACTACAGACACACACAACAGACACATGATAAACCCTGCTGGACTACAGACACACAACAGACACATGATAAACCCTGCTGGACTACAGACACACAACAGACACATGATAAACCCTGCTGGACTACAGACACACAACAGACACATGATAAACCCTGCTGGACTACAGACACACACAACAGACACATGATAACCCCTGCTGGACTACAGACACACACAACAGACACATGATAAACCCTGCTGGACTACAGACACACACAACAGACACCCTATAACCCCTGCTGGACTACAGACACACACAACAGACACATGATAAACCCTGCTGGACTACAGACACACAACAGACACATGATAAACCCTGCTGGACTACAGACACACAACAGACACATGATAAACCCTGCTGGACTACAGACACACAACAGACACATGATAAACCCTGCTGGACTACAGACACACACAACAGACACATGATAACCCCTGCTGGACTACAGACACACACAACAGACACATGATAAACCCTGCTGGACTACAGACACACACACAACAGACACATGATAAACCCTGCTGGACTACAGACACACACAACAGACACCCTATAACCCCTGCTGGACTACAGACACACACAACAGACACATGATAAACCCTGCTGGACTACAGACACACACAACAGACACATGATAAACCCTGCTGGACTACAGACACACACAACAGACACCCTATAAACCCTGCTGGACTACACACACACACACACACACACAATATAAACCCTGCTGGACTACACACACACACACACACACACACACACAGACACATAAACCCTGCTGGACTACACATACGCAACAGACACATTATAAACCCTGCTGGACTACAGACACATTATAACAGGCTGTGCTGGGTCAGGTGTTGTTTACCTGTGTCAGGTGATGTTTACCTGTGTCGTGTCAGGTGATGTTTACCTGTGTCAGGTGTTGTTTACCTGTGCTGTGTCAGGTGTTGTTTACCTGTGCTGAGTCAGGTGTTGTTTACCTGTGCTGTGTCAGGTGTTGTTTACCTGTGCTGTGTCAGGTGTTGTTTACCTGTGCTGTGTCAGGTGTTGTTTACCTGTGCTGTGTCAGGTAATATTTACCTGTGCTGTGTGACGTGATGTTTACCAGTGTCAGGTGATGTTTACCTGTGCTGTGTCAAGTGATATTTACCTGTGCTGTGTCAAGTGATATTTACCTGTGCTGTGTCAGGCGATGTTTACCTGTGCTGTGTCAGGTGTTGTTTACATGTGCTGTGTCAGGTGATGTTTACCTGTGCTGTGTCAGGTGATGTTTACCTGTGCTGTGTCAGGTGATGTTTACCTCTGCTGTGTCAGGTGATGTTTACCTGTGCTGTGTCAGGTGATGTTTCCCTTTGCTGTATGAGGTGATGTTTACCTGTGTCGTGTGAGGTGATGTTTACCTGTGCTGTGTCAGGTGAGCTGTTCTGCAGATGTTCCAGCTGCTGTTTCTGCATCTGGTAGAGCTGCTGCTGATGACTGTGGTACTGCTCCTCTGTGATGCCCCCTGTTGGGGGGCGCGCACGCGCACACACACACACACACACACACACACACACACACACACACACACACACACACACACACACACACACAGAGACAATCTGAAACATTTCATTCACAGTTTAAACTGAATGTTTCTAATTTATTACAAAGATCATTTTAACTTGTTAGGGAGAAATATATTCTAATTAATAATAATAATAATAATAATAATAATAATAATAATAATAATAATAATAATATGTAAAAATCAGTGGATTCAGAGGGAGGTCCTGTGACTTGCCCGATGTCTTACCTAAGACGTTGCTAGGAGACAGATGGCAGGACGGGGACCTGGTGGACCGGCTGTCACCTTCCCTCTGGAAATGGACCCGTCTGGGTCTGAAGCAGAACCTCCGCAGGGTCTGGATGCTGTTCACGACTTCAGTCAGGGAGGAGAAGCTGCTTCCTGGACTCAGAGAGTCCCTGAGGAGGGTCCTGCAGACTGGGTCTGTTAGGGAGTCCAGCTGCTGCAGGACCGGGTCCAGACCTGAGGAGGCCCGGTCCAGAACCATCCTGATCGCACGCACGCACGCACGCCCACACACACACACACACACACACACACACACACACACACACACACACACACACACACACACACACACACACACACACACACACACACACACACACACACACACACACACACACACACACACACACACACACACACACTTCAGCTACAGAAAAACCCTTCAATATTAAATATTATTATTGAGACAGACATATTTTAGGTTACCTTTGAGTATTAAATATTATAGGGTACCTGCCCCCTCGTCCTATCCGGCGGCGGCTCAGTCCTGTCCAATGAGGATGCAGCGCGAGTCCAGCCAGAGAGTGGCGGAGACACTGAGGGACAAGATCAACTCCACCCGGCTGCTCCGTACGAGGCTGAGGAAACAAACGCACACACAGTTACACAGCTATCATTGTTAAAAATTAATTTACATTAAAATTCAGACTCAGACACTATAAATAAAGTTATTGGTTTTAAACTCACAGAGAAATATTGACATCCATCTTTTCTCCTGAAGACAAAAACTCCATCAGGATGATTTTCTTCATCGGGGGAAGACGGAGGAGACTGAAGAGACACTCAGATTACTTCATTATAATCAGATTACTTTATTATATCAAATTACTTCATATCAGATTACTAAATCATATCAGATGACATCCCAGAATATCCAGATTACCCCCCCCCCGCCCAGAGTATAGAGGCGCTCTGACCAGCGGCGGCGTGTCGTCCTCTCCAGAGCTGTGGAAGTCGTACTGTTTAATGTCGGCCATGTTGACGGTGAAGACAGTGGGGGGGCGGCCAGGACGTCTCTGGAGAAGACACTTCCTTTCCCGCCTCACGTTCTTCTTTGGTCTGATTGGGTCAAAGGGAAGTTCGTCTCGGACACACAGTGGCTTCTTCTGCAACACACACATACACACTTCAATATTATAAAAGATAATTGAACAGTGACTACAAATAGTACTTGTAGTCGTGCATGGCACTGCAGGGTTGTTACAGGGCAGAGCAGGGTTGTTACAGGGACTGCAGGGCGTTACAGGGACTGCAGGGCGTTACAGGGCACTGCAAGGCGTTACAGGGCTGAGCAGGGTGTTACAGGGCTGAGCAGGGCGTTACAGGGCAGAGCAGGGCACAGCAGGGTGTTACAGGGCACAGCAGGGCGTTACAGGGCTGAGCAGGGCACAGCAGGGTGTTACAGGGCACAGCAGGGCGTTACAGGGCTGAGCAGGGCACAGCAGGGCGTTACAGGGCACTGCAGGGCACAACAGGGTGTTACAGGGCACTGCGGGCCGTTACAGGGCACTGCAGGGCACAAAGTGTTTATTAGAAGCAACACCATCCTATTCAGCCCTAAAACGTGCACAGCTACATCACTGAAACTGCAAACCTTGAAGCTGAGTTCACCAGACTAGACTCACTGTTACAAACTCATTTTACCGACTGGATAGCTTTAGAACGATCACTAGTCAGGAAAGAAATAAACAACATTCTGAATTTTTAATTTACAGAACAAGACAGCGCTATTACTTTCAGGGTGCCAGACAGCTTTTTGCTATGAGATTAAGATCCATGGTGTGTCTCAAGCCGCGCACTTCTGTACTTAATACTAACTATTTGAGTACATAGTGCGTTCACATTGTCGAAGTGCGGTCAAATGCAGTGCACTTAGAGTACCCGGATGGTGAACTCAAAACGGTCAGAAAGTTGAGTGTGGATTGATGGACACTTTCCACACTCAACGGTGCCATCTTGGCTACGTAGCGGAAAGGGCGGAGCTAACCTAAGCTAACCTTAGCTAGCTAACAGCGAAAGTTTAACCAGATTGCCAAATAAGTTCTAAGATAACGTTACATGTGTTGTAGTATGTTGTTGTTTGTGTTAAAGTCCCCCCTCATGTCCCTATCCCCATCAAACTAGCTACGGCCTGGGGAGAGTCGGCAGAACTACAAGCACATTTTAAAATAAAATTATATTAAAAGTATTTAACTTTGTTATCTTTTGTATTACATGTTGCATGACTGTAGCAAGCACATAATGTTATACTATTATTATATTATATCTAATATAATGTTAGTGCAAATACGAATAGAAGAATGAGATCTATTTAAATCTCAGGTCTGTTACCTCTGCTTCCACTATTGTATTGTCATGTATGAAGACCATTTAGAACAAAAAAACAACTTCAAATAAAAGATGTAATGATGTTTTGTCTGTTACGTAAGTTGTAAGGGTGATGCTTCACAACAACAGTCTTATCTCTGGGCCACAAGGATTTCCTCATCAAACCGTTGAGCATTAAAATGAACAGTAATATATTAACGTTACTTATTTTTAGAGCAGAAACATAAGTGTAAACATAAAATGGTGGTCTGCAAAGATTTCGTTAACGGTTTTCAGCTAATGGGGGCTGACATGACGTCGGCGTTGCAATCGTCATCCTGGCGTGACACGGAGCAAATAAAAACAATAAAATCACATTTATTTTTGTTAAAATATCAAAAACAAAGCAGGAATTATTTTAACCTTTGGTGAAATTCACAATTTTACAGAAGAAGAAGGGATAAAATGTGATTGTCATTTCCGGTAAGTGCACATGGCCGTGCGCGATTTGAGACAACACTCCTCTGTCGAAATTTACGCACTACGCAAGTCAGTACGCAGTGCACGAAGTGTACTGTCTGGAAGGGCACGGAAGTGCGCAATTTCAGAGACAGCCCCAGATCCAGACATTCCCACTATTAAAACCTCAGATGGTGATATTAGAACTAACCCTGTCGATTTATAGATAAACCCTTTCAGACATTTTATTCCAATCTGTATAAATCTGAGGTCACGGTGGCTAAATCCCACTGTGACAGCTGGTTGAATCAGCTTGACTTGCCTCAGTTATCAGCAGAGGAATCAGTTAGCTAAGACAAATGAATTACTATTGTAGAACTGAGATGGCAGTACAGAATAGACAAAAAGGAAAATCACCAGGCTTTGATGGGATCGCCCTGAATTCTATGTAACTTTTTGGGAACAGTTGGGCCTTTTTCTTCTTGACATGATTAACTTCTCTATTGAAAAGGGGGAACTGTCAAGTGATGTTAACACAGCTTTGATTTCTTAATGTAAATGTGCTGTATTTATACATCTTCTAGTCTTAACGACTACTCAAAGCGCTTTTACATCATACAGGAACCATTCTCCATCACACACATTTATACACTGTGGCCAAGGCTGCCGTACAAGCTGCCACCTTCTCATCAGATAAACACTCACACACATTCACAATCCAATAAAGCAGCATCGGGGGCTATTCGGGGTTCAATGTCTTGCCCAAGGACACTTCAACATGGGACTGCAGGGCCAGGGATTGAACCACCAACCTTCCGATTGGCAGGCAACCGCTCTACCACTTGGGCCCCAGCCGCCCCAGGATCCTACAGTGTTCTACCTATCGACCTCTGAGCCTGCCTAACGCTGACATTAAAATCGTTGCAAAGCTCCTAGCCCGTTGTTTAGAGTCCATTCACTCAGATTCACTGCACATAGGTAGGCACTTGTAATGCCATTTTGACCATGTTAAGAGGCTAAAAGCATGTTTCAAACTTGCCCTGTTTCAGTGCCAATGCTAGCAGGAGGATAACTCCGTGTAGGCAGCACCGGTTGGTTTCTTTGTTCTTGCTACTGTCAGCACTACGAATTTATAAACAGAGCTACATGTTGGAATCCAGCGGGATTCTCCGTTGAAGCAACACTACAGAACTTTTCCCGCCTCTGTCCCCCTAGAGGAGGGAAGATGAGTTGTCCCATCATGTCTCATTGGAACTCCAGATCTGCTACCCAATCCTCATTGGAATTCTAGATCCTCTACCCGATCCTCATTGGAACTACAGATCCTCTACCCGATCCTCAATGGAACTACAGATCCTCTACCCGATCCTCATTGGAACTACAGATCCTCTACCCGATCCTCATTGGAACTACAGATCCTCTATCCGATCTGGTTATACAGCAGAGAGCTGCAAAGCTAATGCAGAAGTGCCGTTCACCCTGTTCCGAGTTGATGAAACACTGAAAGGATTTGGGAAACATTATATTAAGTTACAAAACGTTGTAGTATTGCTTGAAGGGCCTTGCTCAAGGGCACCTCAGTTACATTAACAACAGATAAAGACATAGATTATATAATAAAGCGGCAGTACCTTGATGTTGATGTCACTGTTGTGTCGGCTGCTGCTGTTCAGAGCAGACGGGCTGCAGTACGCGGATTTCTCCAGCAGAGGGAGAGAAACCTCTCTCAGAGTGTCTCCGCTGAAATCTTCCATCTGATACCTGAAGAAACATCCACATATCAGACATTATACTATCATCTGATGCCTGAAGAAACATCCTCATATCAGACATTATACGATCATCTGATACCTGAAGAAACATCCACATATCAGACATTAAACCATCACCATTCACTAAGTGTGTCATGATAGAAATCAAGTCACTATATCAAATTTTGAATTAAAAGATAGAATCGTCGATGGTTCCACGCCCCCACGTCACGTTCGGTCAGCGTGTCAAGCAGCCACCCACGCCCCCACGTCACGTTTGGTAAGCGTGTCAAGCAAGCACCCACGCCCCCACGTCACGTTTGGTCACAGTGTCAAGCAGCCACCAACACCCCCACGTCACGTTCACAGTGTCAAGCATCCACCCACGGCCCCACATCACGTTCGGTCACAGTGTCAAGCAGCCACCCACGCCCCCAACCACGCCCCCACGTCACATTCGGTCAGTGTCAAGCAGCTACTCACGCCCCCACCCACGCCCCCATGTCACGTCAGGTCAACGTGTCAAGCAGCCACCCACGCCCCCACGTCATGTTCAGTCAGCGTGTCAAGCAGCCACCCATGCCCCCAGGAACAGCGCCATAACTTAGCCAAAAGGCCACAGTTTGCCAGCTCTGCTATGTGCATGGACCA
Source organism: Percina caprodes (assembly GCA_013375575.1). Taxonomy (NCBI): domain Eukaryota; kingdom Metazoa; phylum Chordata; class Actinopteri; order Perciformes; family Percidae; genus Percina; species Percina caprodes. The sequence continues at coordinate 181,959 of JABXJD010000504.1, forward strand.
TATTCTGTGTGTTTTCCATTGCCTTGTCATTAGCCTAGGAGCTAGCAGAGCTTCCTTTTCTTATAGCTTTATCCCAGACCGCAGGCTTAAGTCCAGCATGCGTGCGCGTTTAGCCTGACCGTTTTAGAACCAGGACTAGGTGGAGAGATTATATCTCCAACCTGGCCTGGGAACGCCTCGGAATCCCCCGGTCGGAGATGGTTATGTGGCTCGGAAAAGGGAAGTTTGGGGTCCCCTGCCGGAGCTGCTGCCCCCGCAACCAGATACCGGATAAGCGGATGAAGATGGATGGATGGATATTAGATTAGATAATATTAGAGAGAGCAGTTGTAGCAGACTGACGAGTCGCCCTCTCTGCTCTGGCTGCTCAGCTGCTAAGACCGCTGGGATGCAAGCGTCTGCCCCCCCTCCCACATTGTTGGCAAACCTTTTCTTTTTACTTAAATGACAAATTGTCAAGTTTGCAATTGACTGAAGATATAAATTATTGTTACATCATGTTGCTAATAAATGTTTTACATTTGACAGTGTAGTGAGGTACACTGCGTACAAAGGTCAGATATTATATTGCATAAATGTCTAGTCTAAAAACGGCATTTAAAAATAAATAAATGTAAAAACCGAGAATTGAATGGAGCTGTTACCTTAGAATAGGAAATGTGACCGAGGATTTGGAGAATGGTAACAGCCCAAAGAGTAGATTACAGCAAAGTCTAAGGAATCACAAATTCTTTTAACCCTCTGAACCCTGAGGCCATTTTTACAGTTCATTGTCCGTCTGGATTTATTTTATAAAAAACTTGTAAAACATCAACCCTGGTGTCTACAGTCAAGATATGAACATCATTTTTTTCAGGACAAACTGGGTTATTAGAATATTTGGGTTGCAGTGAGGTCACTTGAATGTTAAAAATGGTTGTAGGACCTTAAAGACAAATAAATAAATAAAACGTAACATGAATCTTCCAGATATGTATTGATATCACACAGAGCAGTAAAACCTCTAAAACACTTCTCATATGCCTTGGGAGTCACACTGTGAAGAAATAATCATAAATTATACAGTTGACAAAATACATAAATTTTTTCAAAGAAAGTCCAGACGCTTTTGCCCTACACGACATTTACTCATGTCAATAATCAACATAATGTCATATTTATTGATATTACACCCACAGCAATGCTACACAAGCATTTGTGTCTAAAACAGGTATCCTATATGCAAAAATAAACATAATAAACATTATAACTCATAAAGAACATACTATTAACATTTCTTCAAAAAAGGCCCAAATATATAATATAAATATATAAATATATGCCAAATCTCAAACTAGTGGGGCCATTTTCCTCTATAAAACGGTAGATATCTATCTTGTTCCGCTATAGCATCTTTGATCGCATACTAGACTCTTTGACTGGGAAGCTTGACCTCTTTAGGACTCCATACTCTTTGGATGACGTTGTCTCCCATATATGGGCATGCTGCTGCATTTCTTCCGTTAACAGAGAGAGGAGAGACGGAGCGGGGAGCTAGCGGCATAAATGAGCAAAAACGCGATGAATTGTCGACATAAAGTGGATAAATCTTGGATGTAACGGTTTGCATTTAATGCTCAACGACCCCAAAAAAGGCACAAGTTCCAGGCTGGATAGAAAATCACCTGTAGAGGCTAGAAAGACGGGGAAGAGACCTCCGTAACCGCTAACTCGTTAGCTTTTAGCTGCAACTTTCGGTGAGTTTATGTCTTTTATGGTTATTAAATGATTCAACTATGAATCAGAGGTGCTGTTTTTGATCGTGGGCGAGTCTCTCGGGGTCAGAGGGTTAACTGAAGACGTCCACAGAAACAAACTGATTAAAATCCATCAAAATGAGCTTTACATTTCAATCGTTCAAATCAAAAGTGCAATCACTGATTCTCTGTTTCAGTCCGAGCATGTCTACTAACCAAAATACCCAAAAAACTAAAGTAAAAATATAATATAATACAATATAATATAACCCTGGGCTGCATCTCCACCGCTACGTTTTGGTTTAGAAAGGAAATCTTACTTAATCTACGTTTCCCCCTCTCGTTCCCCCTGCTCTGGTGTTCCCCCTCTCATTCCCCCTGCTCCCCCCCCTCACCTCCTCTCCACCAGCTCCAGGGTGAGGTGGAGCAGCTCTCTCTTGGACTTCTCTCTCCTCTTGATCATCTCCAGGATGTCGACTGTTCGGCTGAACTCTCTCCTCAGCCGCAGCATCTTCTCGTACGACGCCTCGTCGTTCTTACGGTTCTGAAACACACACGTATTAATCTGGACAAGTAGGGATATATGGGCTGGACAGGTAGAGATGTTACACGGACAATGATACAGGGCTAGACACGTAGAGATATTACATGAACAACAATATATGGGCTCGACACGTAGAGATGTTACACGGACAACAATACAGGGCTAGACACGTAGAGATATTACATGAACAACAATATAGGAGGCTGGACACGTAGAGATATTACATGAACAACGATATAGGGCTGGACATGTAGAGACATTACATGGACAACAATATAGGAGGCTGGACACGTAGAGATATTACATGGACAACAACATAGGGCTGGACACGTAGAGATATTACATGGACAACAACATAGGGCTGGACACGTAGAGATATTACATGGACAACGATATAGGAGGCTGGACACGTAGAGATGTTACACGGACAACGATATAGGGCTGAACACGTATAGATATTACATGGACAACAATATAGGAGGCTAGATATCATAAATCCACATTACTGGTCATTATTAATCTAAACTCATTCTAGAAATGTTCAACGCTTCAACATGACGCCTCGCTGCTCTGTACAGTTTAGGAACACACAGGGCTCATATTCAGCTTCTTGGCTTTTCCACTTTCTTTTACTGTTATATTTCTTTTTTGTGCACATTATAGGTTTACAGAGTGAAAAAGACCATACTATAACCCTCAGACTCTGCTCCTGACTGGCTAGTAGTCCTTACCTAGGTACTGACAGGGCCTTCATACTTTGCT
>JABXJD010000504.1:192500-337237 GCA_013375575.1 Percina caprodes
TGGAGCTACGCTAAGCGACCACTGTAAGTAATGAGTACGCAAAGTGCGCACATTCATGTGTCCTGCCGTAGCACAGAGCTAGCTACGCTACCACTGCTAACAGCTAACCGCTAACAGCTAGACTGTAGATTACAACATGTCCCTACCAGTGCTAACGGCTAACAGCTAGACTGTAGATTACAACATGTCCCTACCAGCTCCTCTTCTTTCTCCATCCCGGTGGGCATCTGCGGGACGGTCCGGTTAATAGACACGCAGTCGGTCCGGTCCGGCAGCTCCCGGTCCCGGTACACCGGGAGCGGTTTGGCGGCGTCTAGCGCTCGCGCCCGAAACGAGAGTTTACTCATTGTTTGCGCCAAATCCGCAAGGACCCGAGGGAACAAACCGCCGCAGCACGCTCAGCGGGGCCCGCGGCTCCGGGGGGGAAGGGGGCATCAGACAGCGGGGTTAACGGGCCGATCCTCCGGGCTGCGCGGCTCCCTGCACCAGGGAAAACATGGCGGACATGTCCACACCAGCGGCAGAGCTATCCCAGCAGCCACCGCGCCACAACGACACGGGAAGGTGCGCGCGCAGCTGCTCAAGGCAACACAAGTATCAAGAAAATACTAGTTATAATAATAATAATAATAATAATAATAATAATAATAATAATAACAGCACTTTGTGTTTGGTGTGCATATCAGAGGAATGTGAACATCCTGGGCTGTTTAAACTTCCCACCACATCTTCTCATCCTGCTAACCTTTAGTTTCCATAGCAACCAGACTCTTGACCACAGCAAGATGCCGTATACATATCAACGTTTGTTTTATATATATATATGCATATATACATATTATTATTATTATTATTATTATTATTATTATTATTATGAAGTATTTCATCTAAAACACGATATCCATCTCTGACTAATGGAACAACCACAGTAAAAATATCAACGTATTCATGAGATAAAGTCAAATTATAAATAAACAAGCCAGATGGAGCGGTGTCAATCTCTCCAGCGTTACTAGGCAACACACAAAAAACAATGTTCTAATGTTCTAAAGTTATAAAGTAGATGTGTGTGAGTGTGTATCTGATGAGCAGGTGTGTAAGGCAAGGCAAGGCAGCTTTATTTGTAGAGCACATTTCAGCAACAGGGCAATTCAAAGTGCTTTACACAAAAACAGTTAAAACACAGAAGAAACAGTTAAAAATTAAAAACAGATAAAACACAGGAATAAAAGTTACAGTGCAGTATGAGAAATTAAACATTAATTAAATGAACATCATTTAAAGAAAAGTCTTCAGCATTGATTTAAAAGAACTGAGAGTAGCAGCAGATCTGCAGGTTTCTGGGAGTTTGTTCCAGATATGAGGAGCATAGAAACTGAACCCTGCCCCCCCTGTTTAGTTCTGACTCTGGGAACAGAAAGTAGACCTGTCCCAGATGACCTGAGAGGTCTGTAAGGGTTATAGTGTAGTAGCAGACCTTTCCCAGATGACCTGAGAGGTCTGGGGGGGGGTCATAGTGTACTAGCAGATCAGAAATGTATTTTGGCCCTAAACCGTTTAGTGATTTATAAACTAGCAAAAGTACTTTGAAATCAATTCTTTGAGGCACAGGAAGCCAGTCTAAGGACTTCAGAACTGGAGTGATGTGATCCAGTCTCTTGGTCTTAGTGAGGACTGGAGTGATGTGATCCAGTCTCTTGGTCTTAGTGAGGACTGGAGTGATGTGATCCAGTCTCTTGGTCTTAGTGAGGACTGGAGTGATGTGATCCAGTCTCTTGGTCTTAGTGAGGACTGGAGGGATGTGATCCAGTCTCTTGGTCTTAGTGAGGACCCGAGCAGCAGCGTTCTGAATCAGCTGCAGCTGTCTGATTGATTTTTTAGGGAGACCTGTAAAGACCCCGTTACAGTAGTCCAGTCTACTGAAGATGAAAGCATGGACCAGTTTTTCCAAATCCTGTTGACACATAAGTCCTTTAACCCTTGATATATTCTTAAGGTGATAATAGGCTGACTTTGTAATTGTCTTAATGTGGCTGTTAAAGTTCAGGTCAGAGTCCATGACTACACCAAGATTTCTGGCTTTGTCTGTTGTTTTTAACATTGTTGTTTGAAGCTGAGCGCAGACTTTTAATCGTTCCTCTTTTGCTTCAAAAACAACCACCTCAGTTTTTCCCTCATTTAATTTCAGAAAGTAGATGTAAATGTGTAGATGTGTATGAGTGTGTATCTGATGAGCAGGTGTGTAGATGTGTGTGAGTGTGTATCTGATGAGCAGGTGTGTAGATGTGTTTGAGCGTGTATTTGATGAGCAGGTGTGTAGATGTGTGTGAGTGTGTATCTGATGAGCAGGTGTGTAGATGTGTGTGAGTGTGTATCTGATGAGCAGGTGTGTAGATGTGTGTGAGTGTGTATCTGATGAGCAGGTGTGTAGATGTGTTTGAGCGTGTATTTGATGAGCAGGTGTGTAGATGTGTATGAGTGTGTATTTGATGAGCAGGTGTGTAGATGTGTGAGTGTGTATTTGATGAGCAGGTGTGTAGATGTGTGTGAGTGTGAATGGTTCCTGTATGATGGAGAAGAGCTTTGAGTAGTTGTTAAGACTAGAAAAGATATATAAATACAGCACATTTAAATAATTCTAAAGTTCTAATGTTCTAAAGTAATAGGAGTAATGTACTGAAGCTCTAATGTTCTAAAGTTCTAATATACTTATGTACTAAAGTTCTAAAATTCTAATAAATTAATATTCTACTTTAAGAATTATCGGGAAAAAAAGCGTTGAAAGAAACATCAAAAACGACTGGAAGAGTTCACCTGTAACCTGCTATTACTTCACTATTCCTTTACTGTCTACTCCTTAATATAATAAGAATAATAATAATAATAATAACAATAAAATGAATCCTTAATATGGAAGAAAATAAATTAATTAACAGCTTCTTGTGTCTGCGTGTGTGTTATTTGTTTGTTATTTGGGTAAATATTTCTGAAATATGATATCTTTTTTATTTATTTATGGTCTTTTCTTTGTTTATTTGACGAATGTTCTTATTGTTGTTATTATTATTATTATTGTTATTTTGTTGTCTTTATACTGTCTTTTTTATCTATTTTTTTATTTCTTTTTTCTGGCTAAAACTGCTGCTGGAATTTCCAATTTCCTCGCGGGAGTCATCCCAAAAGGATTAATAAAGAGAAGTCTAAGTCTAAGTCTAAGTCTAAGTCTAAGTCTAAGTCTAAGTCTTAAGCTTCCTTCTCCTCTTCCCAACCGATTAGTTTTTTTATCTGAGGACTCTATGTCCCAGAGTTCCCTGCACCTCAGTGGTCCAGGCTGGACCTGTGGGAGGTGGGCGGGTTCAATCAGCATCCTGATGGAGACACACAGAGAGACACACACACACACACACACACACACACACACACACACACACACACACGGAAACACGCGGACATAAAGACAGAGCGACAGACTGATCTAACGGATCTAACGGGAGATATCTGAGTCGTTATCCGCGGCCTGTCTGCGGCTGTTATTGGACCGTCTGAGGTGGAGGCTGGAGTAGACCGTGTGTTTCCCCCGGTGTGGTCCCCGGTGTGGTCCTTTGTCTCGAGCAGCTCTGCCGGTGTGTTGGGAGATGGTGGACGCGGCAGAGTGCGGGGTTTGCGGGGTGAAGGTGATGTGTCGCTTTCGGCCGCTGAACGACGCGGAGCGGAGCCGCGGAGACAAAGACATCCCCAAATTTAACGGCGAGGACACGGTGGTGGTGGCGGTGAGTCGGGGAGGGGGGGGGTCTGTGTGTGAGTGTCTGCGTGCGCGCGTGTGTGTGTGTGTGTGTGTGTGTGTGTGTGTGTCTCACCGGCACACCCTCTTTCTGCCGGAAACTGCTGTTTGATGTTTCATCTTCTGAAATAGAAATGAAATCAACAAATGATTATTGTCATCATCTGTTCAATCAATAATAAATCAGTTTATTGATCCATCTTATCAAAGGAAAAAGGAAAACATTTCCAGACTGAACATGGAGAATAAAAATAGAAAAACAACAGTGCAGTTTTCTGCTGATATTTTCTTTCAACTGACCCAAAGAATCTGAGAGAGATGTGATGATTGTCTTCTGTCTGTAAATGTTAACGTGAATTAATGTCTGCTTCCTGCTGCAGAGCCGCCGTCTATGTTAATGTTAATAATATTAATTACTGTTAATAACTGTTATTAATAAATTAATAACAGCTGGAGACATGCAGAGGCAGTACTGCTCAGTTAAACTCAGTTTACATGTGTTAGTTTATGTACAAGCTAAAAGTAGTGATTATTTACATGGAGTCTGGTGGAGATATGCTGCTCTATACACGCTAAAAGTAGTGATTATTTACATGGAGTCTGGTGGAGATATGCTGCTCTATACAGGCTAAAAGTAGTGATTATTTACATGGAGTCTGGTGGGTTTGGTGATGGGGCTTTCAGAGATGTCATTAAAACGGAGGCTTGTTTCTAATGAGACATCATTAGAGGTCTGTTTCTAATGAGACGTCAATAAAACAGGCTTGTTTCTAATGAGACGTCATTAGAACAGAGGTCTGTTTCTAATGAGACGTCAATAAAACAGAGGTCTGTTTCTAATGAGATGTCATTAGAGGCTTGTTTCTACTTTCTGTTTAACGGTTGATTTTTCTGTGAAGGTTCAGTCTGAAAACAGAGAATAGCATTACATTAATGCTGCCGTGTGATTGGATGACGCAGCGTCTGAGTTCAGTAGAAACTGAAGGTTTTATCAGCGAGAGAGCGGGGGATGGACTTGCTGCAAGCGTCTACACTCTAAGAAAAAATTCCGTAAAATAACTGAAAAAGTACTGGCAGCTCATTACCCAGACTTTCTTCCATAATTAAAAAAACGGAACATTTTCTGTTATTTAATGGTGTTCCTACAGTAAAAAAACGGAACATTTTCTGTTATTTAATGGCGTTCCTACAGTAAAAAAAACAGAAGATTTTCTGTTATTTAATGGTGTTCTTACAGTAAAAAAAACAGAACATTTTGGCTGAATCCCATTTCTTTATCTTACCCCTATCCCTTGGCCCTCAAAACCAAGGGGTAAGGGCTAGGGGTGAAAACATACCCCTATGAAACGGTGTCATTTGCATTTATATATGTTTTAGTTATGTTATGTTCACTTTGGTGGTGCAGAGGCAGATGTTATCTGTGTAATACTTTGCAATACATATGTGTACACACACATACACACACACACACACACACACACACACACACACACACACACACACACACACACACACACACACACACACGGTGTGTTGTATATCTGTTTCAGTTATCACCGTTTTGAATGTCATTGATGTTCATGTTCATTGATGTTAACCCTAACAGGCAAAAACATTACATTAAATATATAATATTACAGAACCATTATCAACTATTAGAACCATAACTTACATGTCACACACATAAAAAGGCTTCAAATGTATAAAACAAAAAAAAGACACAAGACCACAAACAAACAAATTAACTACAGCTGTTCTGATATTCCAGACCAGTCTGAAGCCTGTTGGCCAGTAAGATAGAGAAATGAGTTTCAGCCTTTCTGGTATTTAATGGCCTACAGTAAAAAAACAGAACATATTCTCAGAATCAGCTTTATTGACCAGGTATGAAGACACATACGAGGAATTTTCCTTTGGAACATAGTTGCTCACAATGTGCTTACACATTCAAAACAAACAAACAATATATACACACTAACACACTAATGTATACATACTCTAAACAGAAACAGAACAATATAGAGGCATGAGTGCAATGAAGAGTCCAATAAAAATTATTTAAATGTGGAACATAGTGCAAAGGGTACTGGGATAGATAGTATTATGTTATTATATTATAATATGAACAGTATGAAAATTATGAACAGTTCTGAAATAGGAAATGAGAATGATGAATAAATAACAAATAATAAATGAGATGAGAATGATGAGTAAATAATAAATAAGTGAGATATGAGAATGAGAATGATGAATAAATACTAAATAAGTAGAATAATAAGTGGAACCAGTAAACAGGTGCTGTAGAGACAGTGATTACTGGGTTATTGGCCAGAATTGAACCTGACACTGTGGGTCAGTAGTCAGCTGTTCATCAGAGAGATGGCTTGTGGGTAGAAACTGTTCCTGAGTCTGTTGATTTTGGCAAACAGTGCTCTGTAGTGCCCCCCAGAGGGGAGAAGCTGGAAGAAGTTGTGTCCGGGGTGAGATGGGTCTGCAGTGATGGTTCCTGCACGTTTCCTGACTCTGGAGAAGTATAAGTCATGGACGGAGGGCAGGTTGGCACCGATGATCTTTTCTGCTGTCCTAACTGTCCGTTGTAGTCTGCTCCGGTCCTTTTTTGGTGGCAGATCCAAACCAGACAATGATGGACGTGCAGAGGACAGACTGGATGATGGCTGTGTGGAAGTGGATCAGTAGCTCCTTAGACAGGTTGAGCTTCCTGAGCTGACGCAGGAAGTACAGCCTCTGCTGGGTCTTTCTGATGATGATGTTTGTGTTGGGCTCCCACTTCAGGTCCTGGGATATAGTGGATCCTAGAAACCTGAAGGATTCCACAGCAGATACAGGGCTGTTGAGTATGGTGATGGGGGAAGAGTATGGGGTCTCTTCCTGAAGTCCACGATCATCTCCACAGTTTTGAGCGTATTAAGCTCAAGGTTGTTCTGACTGCACCAGAGAGCCAGCTGATCCAACTCCTGTCTGTAGGCCGACTCATCACCGTCCCGGATGAGGTCAATGACCGTTGTTTCGTCAGCAAACTTCAAGAGTTTAACAGATGGGTCTTCTGAGGTGCAGTCATTGGTGTAGAGGGAGAAAAGCAGTGGGGAGAGCACACACACCCCTGGCGCCAGTGCTGATAGTCCGTGTGCTGGATGTGATGTTCCCCAGCCTCTCCTGCTGACTCCTGTCAGTCAGGAGGTTTGTGACCCTCTGACAGGTGGAGGCTGGCACAGTGAGCTGGGAGAGTTTAGTGCTGACGATGTCCGGGATGATGGTGTTAAATGCCGAGCTAAAGTCCACGAACAGGATCCTTGCATAAGCCCCTGGAGAGTCGAGGTGTTGCAGGATGTAATGGAGTCCCAAGTTGACTGCATCATCCACAGACCTGTTAGCCCTGTAGGCAAACTGTAGGGGGTCCAGCAAGGGGACTGTGATGTCCTTCAGGTGGGCCAACACCAGTCTTTCAAAGGACTTCATGACTACAGATGTCAGGGCGACAGGCCTGTAGTCATTTAGTCCAGAAATGGAGGGTTTTTTGGGGACTGGGATGATTGTGGAGTGTTTGAAGCAGGAGGGAACTTCAGATAGCTCCAGAGATCTGTTGAAGATCTGAGTGAAGATGGGGGCCAGCTCGTCTGCACAGATTTTCAGGCAGGATGGTGACACACCGTCTGGGCCAGGAGCTTTTCTGGTCTTTTGCCTCTGGAAGAGCTGGCGCACATCCACTTCACAGATCGTGAGTGCAGGTGAGGGATCAGAGGGGGGGAGGTGACTGACTGAAGTGTGAGTTGATGAGTTGGTGTGGGGGAGGGGTGTGGTGTGACTGTGGTCTTTGCAAACCTACAGTAAAAGCTATTCAGCTCGTCAGCCACTCGTTGAGTACCAGCAGTGTTGGGGGATGGTCTCCTGAAGTTAGAGAGTGTCTGCAGGCCTCTCCACACTGACCGAGGATCGTTGTTTTTAAAGCTGTTTTCCAGCTTATTGGCATAGCTCCTCTTTGGTCAGTGTGTTCCTGGCCTGGTTATACAGGACTCTATCCCCACTTCTGAAGGCCTCCTCTTTTGACTGACGAAGCTGCCTGAGTCTTGCAGTGAACCAAGGTTTTTGGTTGTTGTATGTGCAGAAGGTTTTAGACGGCACTCACATGTCCTCACAGAAGCTGATGTAAGATGTCACAGTGTCAGTTAGTTTGTCCAGATCTGTGGCTGCAGCCTCAAAAACACTCCAATCAGTACAGTCAAAGCAGGCCTGTAAATCCTTCTTTGACTCGATGGTCCATCTTTTCACCCTCTTAACAACAGTTTTAACTGATTTTAGTTTCTGCCAGTATGTCGGGACAAGATGAACCAGACAGTGATCAGAGAGTCCCAAGGCTGCATGTGGGACAGAGCGATAGGCGTCCTTTAATGTAGTATAGCAAGTGGTCCAGTATGTCAGTGTCCCATTAAGTGGGACACTTAATATGCTGTCTATACTTTGGAAGTTTGTGGCTGAGGTTTGCTCTGTTAAAGTCCCCAAGAACAATGAGCAAGGAGTCAGGATGTTTTTTCTCCACGTTAGTAATCTGGCGACCAGAATGAACGAGGAGCCACTTACAACAACCAGATAGACATAGAGGAGTATACAGACACTGTAACCTCTTACATCACCAAGTGCATTGAGGATGTGACCCACACAAAAGACATCATCACTCGGGCTAACTGGAAGCCATGGTTGACAGGGGATGTCCTCAGGCTGCTGAGGGCCAGAGACAAAGCCTACAGAGCTGGGGATGAAGCTGGCACGAGAACAGCGAGAGCCAACCTGTCCCGTGGCATCAAGGGAGCAAAAAAGGAATACACTCAAAAGATAACCACCCACTTCAAAGACAGCAGGAACGCACAAAGCCTATGGCAGGGCATTCAGGCCATCACGGACTACAAGCCCGCGCCACAGAGCTGTGAGAGCAACATCCCTCTGCTCAACAATTTGAACCGCTTCTTTGCTCGCTTTGATGCACAAAACAGCACATGCCCACAGAAGACCCCTCCCCCTCCACACGAGCAGCCTCTGTGCCTCTCTGCCGACAGCGTGAAGAGGACACTTGCTGCTATCAACACCCAAAAGGCACCAGGCCCAGACAACATCCCAGGTCGTGCGCTGAAGGACTGCGCTGAGGAGCTTAAAGATGTCTTCACAGACATCTTTAACACTTCCCTGAAGCAAGCCATCGTCCCATCATGTTTCAAAGCTGCCACCATCATACCTGTGCCAAAGAAAACTGCTCCATCCTGCTTCAATGACTACCGCCCCGTGGCACTGACACCCATCATCATGAAGTGCTTTGAGCGGCTTGTCATGTCACACATCAAATCCATTCTCCCCCCCACCCTGGACCCGTTCCAGTTTGCATACCAAGCCAAACGGTCCACAGAGGATGCAATCTGCTCTACCCTCCACCCAGCCCTTACCCACCTGGAAAAAAGAGACTCATATGTGAGATTGCTGTTCATAGACTTCAGTTCTGCATTTAACACCATAATACCACAACAACTCATCTGCAAACTTCACAAACTGGGACTCAGTACCTACTTCTGCAACTGGCTACTGGACTTCCTCTGTCAGAGGCCTCAAGTAGTACGTGTTGGCAATAACATCTCAAGCAGCATCACACTGAGCACGGGGGCCCCTCAAGGCTGCGTGCTCAGCCCGCTGCTCTTCACCCTGCTGACGCATGACTGCACTGCAAGCTACGGGAACAACCACATTGTCAAATTCGCTGACGACACTACTCTGGTGGGTCTCATTACCAAGGGTGACGAGACTCAGTACAGGTTGGAGGTCGACCTTCTGACCACGTGGTGCAGGGACAACAATCCTGCTAAAAACTAAGGAGATTGTTGTTGACTTCCGGAGAGGTCACATCCAACACCTGCCACTGACCATCGATGGTGCTGTGGTGGAGAGAGTGAACAGCACCAAATTCTTGGGGGTGCACATCAGTGAAGACCTCTCCTGGAACACCAACACTGCATCACTGGCAAAGAAAGCCCAGCGCCGCCTGTACTTCCTGCGGAAACTCAGGCAAGTGAGTGCTCCACCAGCCATCATGAGCACATTCTACCGAGGCACCATTGAGAGCATCCTCTCCAGCTGTATTGCTGTGTGGGGCGGAAGCTGCACTCAACACAACAGGAAAGCCCTGCAGCGCATAGTGAACACAGCTGGAAGGATCATTGGTGCTTCACTTCCCTCCCTGAAGGACATTTACACTTCCCACCTCACCCGCAAGGCGACCACAATTGTGAGCGATGTAAGTCACCCCGCTCACTACTTGTTTGACCAACTGCCCTCTGGGAAGAGGTACAGAAGCCTGCGCTCCCGCACCACCAGACTCACCAACAGCTTCATACACCAGGCTGTTAGGATGCTGAATTCTCTCCCCCCTTCACCCTCAGTCACATAACATCCTGGACTTTGGACCCACAATGGCCACCTTGCACTACCCCACTGTACACTTGCACACTTTGACACTTTGACTTTTTGCACTATATTGACTGTCCACTGTATGCACAATTGCACATCTTCAAATTCAAATCCTGCTGCTCTTATTTTCTTCATTGTATGTGCCTTCTTATTTTTACTTTTTTACTTTTTATATTGTTTACTTAAATGTTACGCGATCCGCCCGGTAAAGATTGAATCCCGGGAGGTGAAGTGCGCTGTCCGGGATGCGAGGAGTGAGCCAGGATTTGGTAAAGCAGAGGGCGGCAGATCTGCAGAAGTCCGAGTTAGTTCTTTTGAGGAGCAGCAGTTTATCCATTTTGTTGGCCAGAGAGCGGACATTCGCCAGGTGGATGGAGGGGAGCGCAGGGGAGCTTACATAAATCTGTAAAATAACAGCAAATGTACTGGCAGCTCGTTACCTGGACTTTGTCCTGTAATTAAAAGGTTTAACTACAGTAAATAAGGAAGACCATTTTTGTTATTACTTACAGAAATACAAATGTAACTTTTCTGTTACTTGATGGTGTACTTGATTTTGGTAATACATTTTGGTAAAACATCTTAAATCTGTGATGAAAAAAAGATTTTTATTTAACTCATCTTTCAAAATTCTTTAAAAATACAAAAATAACTAAAACATAACCCAAAGAGAAATAAAAAAATGAAATAACTTTAAACAACATTAACACAATTTGTCACACTATACACAAGGTGTGTGTGATGAACACAGGACTGAATGAAAGCAGAACGCAGAGTAATGAAACATCCAACACGTTCTCACTCCCATCTCGTAAGATATGAACCTTAACATTAATTTATTTAACATTAGTTAAATAAACAAGAATTTGACAGACAAACCAGACAATGAATATGCATTTAATTTCACCTACTTAAACCATGTGACATGTCTTCCTCTTGTTTTCGTTGTTCCAGTGCAAATAAATCCATGTCAGTAGAGGACAACAGAGAGCAAAAGTCTGTATTCAGAGTACAAAGGGCGTAGATGCACAGTAACAGATGTTTGCACGTTTCTGAGGATCTCTCTGAAAACTTGAAAGAAGCATGTAAATAGCCTCTAAAGGCCAGTGAAAATAAAGTGTACTTAGCTGTACACAGACACACATCGCTCTCCTTTCTCTTTGTTTGAGATGCTTCTTCTGCTGGAAAACAAACATAGAATGACTCTTTATTATGCATTTTTTCAACTATCAAAATTCTTTTAATAATTTTTTGTCATGAGGGTCCACCAAGATTATTTTTGAGCATTTTCAGCCTTTATTTTAACAGGACCGCAGAAGACATGAAAGGGGAGAGAGAGGGGGGAATGACATGCAGCAAAAGGCTGCAGGTCGGAGTCAAACCCACGTCCACCGCGTCAAATTTGGCACAGTGCCTCAATGGCCCATGCGGAACAGCTGTGCCGAGTTTTATTTAAGTCAGAATATCTGTTGTGAAGATTCCTCTTCCATGTGTAGATCACCAACAACAGTCGTGCAGCAGTGTTTAACCCTGAAACACACAGCTCAGTTCAGCAGTTACTTGCAGCTCTGCTACAGCAGCAGATTACCTTTAACGTTACCTACCGGTCACATCGTCTCTAAACAGCCTGCTCAGGGAAGTCCTGCTTAGATCAACAGATGTTAGAGTCCGGCAGCTGCTCCCTCTGTTTGTTATAAGATGCACACCAAGCAGATTAATGCGCTCACAGATCCAATCTTTGCAGATGTTACCGCTCGGTGTTTGGCTAGATCCAAGACTTTGTTCAAGGCCTTAATTTGAGATAATCAAATTTAAGACTTTTTCAATACTTTTAAGACCCTGCGGCTACCCTGAACAAAGGTGTGTGCAATTACCTTTAAATCTTCCACGGATTCTTGAAGTCATTAATGTCCGACAGGAATCAAAGCAGTTTTGGAGGGATGTTGTACTGTTTCCCCCGCTTTTCTGCTTTTGTGCCCCGTTGTGGGTTTATCCCTAGCAGGCACCTGTGGCATACAAACATGTCTCAAGTGAAATTGCAAAATAAATAACACTATAAAACGGACAAAAAATATGGTCAAAACATACCTGTGGATGAACTCCAGAGTCAGGGCTATTCAGCACATAATACAGGCTGAACATTTAGCTCACAGACACTAGTGGACAGCCAATGATGTGAACTGTGACTTCATCAACTAACATCTTGTATCTTCCTTCATCTGCAAAACAGAAATAATGTCATACATCTTTTAATTAAACAAATACACAACTCCTCCCAATATTTTTAGAGTAGACATGCATGTCCTTACCCATAACTATGATGCACGGGGTGCTTGGCAGCTCTGCTAAGGCATCCTGTGAGAGAGGTGAAGACAGAGTAGGCATAGGGGAAGTTAGTGAGGGGACATATTTGTTGGGCTAAATCATAATTTACTAAATTAAGGAATTGATGTTTTGCACCTGAACTTACTTCTTCATTTATTAAAAGCACCTTTTGCTCCTCTGCGAGGTACTTCATTAGACCCTGGAGGAGTTTCAATGGGTCTGTAGTTACTCCTGTGATTCCCTTGCTACCAAGAAACTCAGTGATGATCTTGCCCTTCTCCTGAATTTGGTTCAGCAATTTGGTTTGGACAGGAAATCCCATTAGTTTCTGTGTGGTCGAGCAGATGGGTGGTGTCGAAGAGTTAAGGCCATTCTTCCATGACTTTGATAATATTTTCCTCACTATTCAGAGTGTTGCGCTGGGCATAATATGTTTCAGACATCAGTCTTTTAATGTCACTCTGAGGGAGAAGGTTTTCTTTAAAGGCATCTTGTAGCATTTTCTTTTTACCCTCATGGCTGTTAAAGTCATTCAGTGACTCAGGTTGCCACTGAATACAACCATAACGGTCAGAAGCTCTGCATTTTTTCTTGGGCCTCTCTTCATGGGATGTGCTAAAAGCATCCTGTCTTCTGACATTCTCAACCCTGTTCTCCATTTGCATTACAAGGGATGCAAAAACTTGACCCACAACATTTATGCCACATTTGTCCAAGAAGGAATCAGGGAATCTCTCTCGCTGTTGTGCAACCTGCTTCAACTTGCTTCTGCCTGGTCTGGTGTCAGTTGCCATCATGTCTTCCATGATGATCCATATTATGTGTCTTCTATCTTTTGGTGGTGTTTTCTTCTCCTTCAGTGCATTCATCAACGTAGCTGGGAACTTCTGCCATGGGATTTGAAACTTCTGTGGAGGCGTCACAGTTGGTGTCACAGTCGGCGTTGCCACCAGATGCTTGTTTAGCGCCACAGTTGGCGTTGCCACCAGATGTTCGTTTAGCGCCACAGTCGGAGTTGCCACCAGATGCTCGTTTAAATTTGAACCGTTTGGAGCACCGGACACAACCAAGGTGCTCTGAGATGCTAGGGAGGAACAGGAACAATCAAAAAATGTGAAATTCGAAAAAGGAGAACGAGA
Organism: Percina caprodes; assembly: GCA_013375575.1. Lineage (NCBI taxonomy): Eukaryota > Metazoa > Chordata > Actinopteri > Perciformes > Percidae > Percina > Percina caprodes. The sequence continues at coordinate 206,211 of JABXJD010000504.1, forward strand.
CACTTACAAAGAGCTGAATGTACTGTCATGCCAAGAAGGGTCCTGTGTTTGTGTGTTTGTGTGTGTGTGTGTGTTTGTTTTAATGTCTAATGAAGCCCATTACCTACCTGAGGAGAATCCATGTATCAGCCGCCTGGACTGTATTAACAACAAAATCCCATCCAAGTCAGTTGCTGTTAAAAATTAGATTAGATTCAACTTTATTGTCATTACACATGTACAGGTACAAGGCAACGAAATGCAGTTTGGGTCTAACCAGAAGTGCAATAGCAGTAAGTGCAGGATATACAATGGTTCCATAGTGCAGGATGGGTATGTACTGAATAAATATAGACTGAATACTATTATAAACAGAATTTTACAGCTAGATTATCCTATGAATATAATATATGGATAACAAGTATTGTGAACAGGATTTACAGGTGGATATGTACTGAATATAATATACAGGTGGATATGTACTGAATATAATATACAGGTGGATACTACTATAAATAGAATTTTTACAGAAATGTACAATGATCATAATATACGGATGGTTTACAGAGTTTACAGGTGAGTATGTACTATGAATATATATACAGATGGCTATTACTATGAACAGATTTTTTACAGATAGATATAAATAATAAGTTAGGCTAAAATGAGAAGTATAACAATGATTAAAAGGTAGTACAAATACATTTTGGGCAGAAACTATCCAAATTAAAGTGCAGTGGAGAGTAATTGCATATTACAGTTAAAGTACGATATTGCAGATGTATATGTAAACAATTGGTACTGTGATTAAACAGTCGGTAGTGCAGATTGAAATATCAGTCAAGGTAAGTAGTGCAAGATCAGAAATAAACAGTTGTTACTATAGTAACAGTCAGCAGTGCAAGTAAACATTATAGTATTGCAGATAACAAAATGGAGGCAGGTGTGGGAGGGAGAGGAGAGTCTGTCAGTATATGAGGGGAGTGGGATCAGTGAGGGTTAGAGTTCAATAAAGAGACAGCTCTGGGGAAAAAACTTTAGTCTGCTAGTCCTGGTCCGGAGGCACCTGAACCGCCTGCCGGAGGGCAGGAGAGAAAACAGTCTGTTAAGAGGAGTCCTTAAGGATGCTGCGAGCTCGATGCAGACAGCGTTTCCTCTGGACGTGCTCGATGGCGGGTAGTGGAGTCCCAGTGATGGCGGGTAGTGGAGTCCCAGCGATGGCGGGTAATGGAGTTCCAGCGATGGGCGTAGTGGAGTCCCAGTGATGCGCTGGGCGGTTTTCACCACCCGCTGCAGTGCCTTGCGCTCTGCCACAGAACAGCTCCCATACCACACTGTTGCACAGTTGGTCAGGATGCTTTCTATTGCACAGCAATAGAAGTTCACCAGGATAGTCGAGGAGAGCTGATTCTTCCTCGGTGTCCTCAGGAAGAAAAGGCGCTGGTGAGCCTTCTTGACCAGGCAGGAGGTGTTAGGGTTAGGTTGACCAGGTCATGTCCGCCAAGATGTGGATCCCCAGAAACTTGAAACTGGAGACACGCTCAACAGCCATTTCATCGATGTGGATGATGTTGTGCGTGCCTCTTGACTCCTTTCTGAAGTCTACGATGAGCTCCTTTGTTTTGGTGGTGTTGAGGAGCTGGTTATTTTCAGTGCACCATGTGGCCAGGTGCTTGATCTCCTCCCTATAGGCAGTCTCATCGTTGTTGCTGATGAGACAAATCACCGTAGTGTCGTCCGCAAACTTGATGATGGAATTAAATTTGTACACAGGCTTGCAGTCGGAGGTGAAGAGGGAGTAGAGAAACGGGCTTAGCACACAGCAAAAATGTGCAGTCTTCCAGATTTGTAACTCCAATATCCTTTGTGACAAGAGTCTCTATTTGCTCCTCTCCCAGTGAAGGCAGTGTGCTTCTGATCTTCTCCCTTACAGGTTCCATCGTGGACTGTGTTTAAGAGTAACCAGCAGTCTGCCACCTCTATGGTAGTGTCTAAGTGGGGTGTAATCAAGAAGCCCATCAAGTCTTTGGCAAATAAAAGTACCACCTTCACTCTCTACTTCAAAAACACCATGATCTGGATCAAGACTTGCTCTTTTCTGTCGAAGCAAAAGAAGCACAGTCTTTTGTTGTTTCACTACAATGCATGCAATAATCCCGAGAGTTAACTCTCCACCCTTGCAGCTCAAAATAACAAGCATGTCATTTGCATAGCATGTGCCTCGTACAGTAATTTTGTCTGTCACTACCGCATTTGATTGTGAGACATCAAACACTTTGACTATCATACAATTCTGGGTAAAATCTTGTACAGTCAGACATGATAAACTCAGGGGAAAACACATTGCCCCTGCTTTGGTAGGACTGCAGCAACTGATGCCTCTCTGAAAGGGATTTTGTGATGTTTCTGAAGTTTTTACTTGCCCGAATACACCTTAAAGTAGCTGTGCTTGCTCTCAAATCGCATAGTCCATATGCAAATTAAGGGTCCAAACTGTAATGTGAGATCTGAATAATGTAAAAGGTAATGATGTTTGGGTCTAAGCTTTTTAAGTGGGAAGAGTACATGCCTCGTTTCTATGTACTCCTCAATGAGGACCTTCATGTAGGCAGCCTGTGATTGTGACAGTGCAGGAGCACACACAAGCTCAACCACCTGCTTAAGTAGCAGTACAAGTTGCCAAACTTCATCCTTAGGGTCTCTAACCTTGTCATGTAACAGTACTGGCAAGAACCGAAGAAGCCACCAGTTTTGGGCATAATGTCCCCCAAGTTTGGTCCCATTGTTATGCAGAACATTAGCCTTATTCTGACTCTCACCTCTAAAAGTCACAATTCTGTGGTTAAGTACATCATAACTGAACCACTTTCTTGATTTTACTAGGAAATGCAGGTACATTGCCAAATCATAGTCAACTCTGCCCTCAAATAAATCATGGGCAAGGCAGTGTGGAAGTCCTGCTGCACAAACATGGAAATGTGTGAGTTTGACTCTGTTTGACTTGATGCCTTTGTGCATTAGGATATCTGGGTTATTTTCCAACTCCAGCAATGATTCACTGTAACTAGCTGGCATTCTCTCTGTGGCTGTAGAAAGAGGATTTTTTTGAAAATGCTCTTTTTTAATATGACAGTACCTACAAAAATATTCTGCGCTGCTGAAATTTTCAGTAAATCCCCCAAGATAGTGGGACCCAAGATATCGCTGAAGGTTTCCCCTTCAACACAAATGCCTTTGACTCCAGGTCACACAGGTCTGATAACAAAACATCAAAAACTCCAACAGGTCCAAAAAACGTACAGTCCTTCTCCAAACAAAGTAGTACAAGCTGTATTGAGTCAACGGTGGATCGGTGGCATGCATAGACATTACCTAAAGTGTAGTACACAGCAAGAACTTTGTGTTTTAGCCTGGCGGTCCCAAGAGGGTTTGCAACTTCAAAAGCATCTTGAAACCATCTCTAATATCACATAGCCTGCTCTCTTCGGCATGAATAGGATTTAGAATTTGAAGCTGTACACTTTCGTTTCTCATGAAAGCTCTTAAGCTTTCTAAAATGGGAACATAGTGAAAATGTCTTGTCTTGCCTTTGTCATCATGGCCTAAGGTTATCTGTACTGGTTCTACCAAGTTGAAGTCTCTCCTGTAAAACTGAAGTCTTTTGTGGTGTGTAGTTAAGGTGCCACTACTTGCATGTAGAGTGCGCTGCATAGGGCTTTGTTCGTACACACGTTTCCCTACATTTTGTAAAGCCTCATCTTGCACACCATATTCTTGGGGACCTCTTGAAAGCCAATCCATAGTAAACTCATGCTGCATATCTTGTAGTAACCTCATTTCACTTGCAATATCAGAGACTGTAGCTGCAGGAACCAGATACTTTGCTTTCAGTGAAATTATCCTGGGCTGACCCTGGGTCAGACTCTCCATCATGCTGCACTGTTGGTACTTCACTATCAACGCCTGACCCATTATCTGAACCAGCAGGTGCATGCTCTGTTGTTTCCCTGATATAACTTTGATCAATATGCGTAACATGGCACTGCTTGTGACATCTTGATAAATGAGATGTAAAAGAGGATATGACTTTAAAAGCCTTTGCACATCCACTATAAGGACACGTCGCTTCAAGACCCTCTTGCAAATGACACTTAAGGTGAGCTACGAGACCTTTTATGCTTTCACATTCTTTGCCACAAAACTCAAGAACACTTCAACTGCACAATTGTTATTGTTTACTGTTACGATTAAAAGACAGATTCCTCCCTTCATGGTGAAATCTGGACAAGTGCAGATTAAAGAATTGTAAGAGGAAAAGCTTCTTCCACAGTCTGGAAACCCACAGGGAAAAACATCCTTGTTAGTGTTTCTATGGGTTCTACAGTGTTTCACATAGTCAGAAACTGAGGTATTTCTAAACTCACAGATATCACAATGAAATATCATCGTGAGAGCGAGCAAAAAAATAGCATGATATCAAATGAATGTACCAGTAGTAAGGCAGTGTAAAGGCTAGCGAGACTGCATGGCTTTCTATGGTGTCTTCGGAGATGTCCAACTGCTGCGTAGAAACCTGAAAACAACAAGTAAAACAATCGTTTTAGTTCCAAGCCATTGTAGTCTCATTGTTCTAATGTACTGCCTCTTTTTTTGAAGTGTAAGTAAAAAAAAACACACAAGCCTAACCACTAAGGGCGGTGGACATAAAGGTAAATGTTGCAAAATGCAAAAACATGTAAAATAAAAAAAAGTTTGTAGCTGTCATTGTAGTTATGTACACATCAATGTACACATTTTTTAATTATTTTTAAGAAAATGGGTGTGTATTTTCTGTGAGTAAAAATTTCAGTTAGAGCAAATTTACCAGCTCCGACTTTATCAGCTCAAATGTGTATTTATAGTGAATAGAAGTGAAAGTGTGTCCATGTACAAGCTTTCGGATTTTGCAACATATTTTTCTTCATATGTGGACAACATACTTAATGATTTAAGGCGATTATTACACACTAATATTTTACCGAGTTGTGCCTGCCAGAAGCGTAACGTGACGAGTAATAGGAATATCCTGTGTAAAAATGATGCGGAAAAACTAGTCCATGCATTTGTTACTTCTAGGCTAGATTACTGCAATTCTTTATTATCAGGCTGCTCGAAGATGTCCATAAAGACTCTTCAGCTGGTCCAGAAGGCTGCAGCACGTGGTCAGACATGAACCAGGAAAAGAGATCACATCTCTCCTGTTTTAGCTTCTCTGCATTGGCTTCCTGTAAAATCCAGAATATAATTTAAAATCCTTCTTCTCACCTACAAAGCTCTTCATGGTCAGGCACCATCTTATCTTAAAGAGCTCATAGTACCTTACAACCCTACAAGAGCACTGCGCTCCCAGAATGCAGGGTTACTTGTGGTTCCTAGAGTCTCTAAAAGTAGAACGGGAGACAGAGCGTTCAGCTATCAGGCTCCTCCCCTGTTGAACCAGGTTCCAGTTTGGGTTCGGGAGGCAGACACCGTCTCCACATTTAAGAGTAGACTTAAGACTTTCCTTTTTGTTAAAGCTTATAGTTAGAGCATAGAATTGAATATTGTTAGGGAGTGAGGAGTCGCAGCGTCCGCCTAACCCGGCCCACCTGCTTCTCATCATTGTTGTCAGATCTATCTATCATATAATCCAGAATATAATAAAACTAAAGGGAGACTTGGCATACAGCCCGATCCGGTTGGGGAGAGTTCTAGCCCGACCAGGCTCCTCTCTTTACCTTGTCTCTCTTGGTTATGCTTTAATAAAGCTTATAGTTAGGTCATAGAATTGAATATTGTTAGGGAGTGATGAGTCGCAGCGTCCGCCTAACCCGGCCCACCTGCTTCTCGTCATAGTTGTCAGATCTATCTATCATATAATCAAGAATATAATAAAACTAGAGGGAGACTTGGCATACAGCCCGATCCGGTTGGGGAGAGTTCTAGCCCAACCAGGCTCCTCTCTTTACCTTGTCTCTCCTAGTTATGCTGTAATAGTTTTAGACAGCTGGGGGACTTCCTTTGTCACACTGAGTTCCTCTCTCCTCTATCTTTCTATCTTTCCATTTACGTGCATCCATGTCCCAGAAATGCTTGTTACTAACCTAGTTACTAACCTAGTTACTAACCTATTTACTAACCTAGCTCTGGGGAGTCATTCCCCGGAGTCGTTATGTTCTTTTTTCCCCAGCATGTTCCCTCGGATCAGGGAGGCTCCAAAATCAGGGTAGGAGCTGTAGCCATGGTCCCGCTACACGTCCTGCGATGCTGTGTTCATCCTGCCACGCTCTGCTGTGCCCTGCTACGTCCTGCTGTGCCTTGTAATGCCGCACAGTGCCCTGCTATGCCATGAACTACTACAAAGAACTACTACAAACTACTATTTTTTCTATTTTTGTTATTGCCACTCTTCATTCTAACCCCAACCGGTCGTCAGACACCGCCCACCAAGAGCCTGGGTCTGTCCGAGGTTTCTGCCTAAAAGGAAGTTTTTCCTCGCCACTGTCGCACTGTTGCTTGCTCTGGAGGAAACTACTAGAACTGTTGGGTCCTTGTAAATTCAAATTCAAAATAAAAGCACGAGACGTGGTCACTGAATTGCACCGGCTTTTATTTTTATTTCAAAGGCAACAATGTTAAGCCGGAAATGGAGCACTGACAAGTGAATTTGCTTGATAATATAAAAAATGATAATATAAAAAAATACTCTCTGTATAGGCTTTTGTTTTGACAGTGTGCTTCCTGTGTTTCAGGGGAAGCCGTATGTGTTCGACCAAGTCCTCCCTCCCAACACTGAACAGGTTCAGGTGTATGACACCTGTGCCAGACAGATTGTCAAAGGTCAGTTCACCTCATTATATCAATACATCAATATATATATATATATATATATATATATATATATATATATATATATATATATATATATATACACTTTTTTATCATAAAGTCAGCAGCATTCAGTTTCTATGCTCCACCTTTCTTGAGCAAACTGTAGAAACTGCCGGTCGCTCTCACTGCTTTAAAATAATTTATTCTATTAATTCTATTATTTCTTACACTGCGCTGAAACTGTTTTAGCTGCTTTTAATTTCTATTTATTGAATATTTTACACTGTTTTAATTGATTTTAATTTTTTGTAAGCTCTTTGAATGGCCTTGTATTATAATAATAATAATAATAATAATAACAATAATAATAATAATAATAATAATAATAATAATAATGGTAATAATAACAACAATAAGAAGAAGAAGAAGAAGAAGAAGAAGAAGAAATATTGTGTGTGTGTTTCAGATGTGCTGGGGGGATATAACGGGACGATCTTTGCTTACGGTCAGACGTCTTCAGGAAAGACTCACACCATGGAGGTCAGGCCGTTTTTTTTTTCTTCTCTCAAGTTATTAAAATACTTCAACAGAACATGCTATAACCATGGTAACAGACATCATCCGCCGGTGCATTAGTGAGCATTTATGTAGTTGAATTTTATATCATGTTTTCAGTCAGTGACTCCGATGATTAGTCCATGTAGTGTGTCATATGCAGCTCTATCTCCACAGAGCAGTGCAGTAATGTCTGGCGACACGAAAGATGCATTCTGGGATAGGAGAAAAACTCTGGGTTGTTTGCATTACTTCAAACCAATCACAGTGCTAAGCTCCAGACGCAGCAATGGTGTTTCTGCTTAATAGTCTCAGGAAGGAAACCCCCCCCCCCTCCCCCGCTAAAGAAAAGTCCTCATCCAATATTACACAAAGTTAACTGATGACACCATAAAGTGAGGAGAGATATTTAAATTAGCTGATACATGATTACAACTCAGAATCTCTTAGAGAGGAGATGATCTAACATATTCTTTAAATAACATCCCAGTTAGAGAGATGATCTAACATATTCTTCATATAACGTCCCAGTTAGAGAGATGATCTAACATATTCTTCATATAACGTCCCAGTTAGAGAAGAGATAGGATAGGGTTGGTTTTGGTGGAGCATATGAAGACCTTATGTCTGTGATGTAAGCTGCAGATTTGTGATAAACCTTCTTTGTGGATATTTTTAATGCTTTCATGTTGAAATGATGTGTAATGTCTGCAGGGGAATCTGCATGATCCCCGTCTGATGGGAATCATCCCTCGGATCTCCAGAGATATCTTCGACCACATCTACTCCATGGACGAGAACCTCGAGTTTCACATCAAGGTGATGATGTCATCTTTACGTTCATGACATCATCACTCCCATCAGCAGAAAACCACAATAGATCTTTCACCCTTTATGCATGTCTTTTAAATATTTTTTTATTCTGCAATTTACTTCACACTTTGTCCATCGTTTCGACCTCCAGTCGGCTTGAAGTAGTAATAACTGTAGCTGCTCCACAGTGATGGTCGGTGCTGAGCTATTGGCCAGGTGAGGTATTGGCCAGGTGAACTATTGGCCAGGTGATGTATTGGCCAGGTGAACTATTGGCCAGGTGATGTATTGGCCAGGTTAGGTATTGGCCAGGTGAGCTATTGGCCAGGTGTGCTATTGGCCAGGTGAGGTATTGGCCAGGTTAGGTATTGGCCAGGTGAGCTATTGGCCAGGTGTGCTATTGGCCAGGTGAGGTATTGGCCAGGTTAGGTATTGGCCAGGTGAACTATTGGCCAGGTGATGTATTGGCCAGGTTAGGTATTGGCCAGGTGAGCTATTGGCCAGGTGTGCTATTGGCCAGGTGAGGTATTGGCCAGGTTAGGTATTGGCCAGGTGAGCTATTGGCCAGGTGTGCTATTGGCCAGGTGAGGTATTGGCCAGGTTAGGTATTGGCCAGGTGTGCTATTGGCCAGGTGAACTATTGGCCAGGTGAGCTGTTGGCAAGGTGAGCTACTGGCCAGGTGAGGAATTGGCCAGGTGAGCAATTGGCCAGGAGAATTTGTGTATATTGTCAATTAAGGTTTGTAATTTATTTTATTAAATCCACCAAGGTCAATTTTAAAATACTGTAAAAGATTTGTAAATCACTCTAGACGACGTATAGATGCCTGTAAGTAAACAGGAAGTGGACTGATTATTAATCTGAATCAGGTGTGTTAATGCAGAGACACACTCACAATATGTCTATATAGTATATATTATTATCATATATTAATATCTGGAACTCCAAACCTTTGATGCCATGGGTAGGTGCTGATCTCAGGGATCTATTATCTGACACATGTCACATTTAGGGTCAGTGGGCAGGTCTAATATGTTAGAATAATTTTAATATCTGTAATAACTTAATACGTTTTTCAGTTGGCATAGGACTGAACGTGTGTGCAAAGTTTGGATTTTCATTAATGGGAACATGGATTTCTTAGAAAGAAGAAGAATACTGGCCGCTCCGCATCTCGGTGTTGACATGTTGATGACAGATCACACACCGTCACGTGACGCTGTCACGTAAATTCAGTTCCAGTGTGGATTAAATCATTTAACGCTGTAATGACATCATTCACACAAAGACTCAGATAAATAGATCTGAGCCTTGGTGTGTTCCTCAGATCTGATCTGTGGTCAGCCGTCCTGCAGAGACTCTGTCAGCGTCAGGAGCCAGCGAGGCGTTCACTGACCTGCTGCTTTCCATATGTTCACTGTTCACCGGCTGCTCTTCACAAACACTTCCATTAAACACAGAACACAAACTCAACAATAGAAAGATACCTCACAAACACAGACACACACATACAGACTAAATCAGGATAAGATTGAAGTTTCAGCTGGAGGACCCCATTCAGGTTCCAGGTTTCACTTCAGTTCATTTTCTTGGCCCAGAACATTTAATCTGGATCAAATTGATGCAGATTTGGAAATCTCATGTTTTGCTATCCAGTATCCCGTTATGCACCGTAGTGTTATGACTGTTTTTAAAGGAACATTATATATAGATAACCCTGTTTACCAGAGCCTTAGTGGACCCTACTGGCTCAGCACAGAACAACAGCAGCCAAACAGCCATTGCTTGTTTTCATTATAAGAAACAGAAAACATTTTATGTTCCTTATTCTTATATAATGTTAAATAATAAAACAAAAACATTCATCCATCTTTGGCTGTTATTTACAAAACAGAAACAATACTATGCAATAGTCAAAAATAATTTACAGGACAGATAGCAGCTCTTAGGAGATGAATCTCCAACTCTTGGTAAGCACCATTTGTTCAATTTGAGCATTTCAGAAGCAACTCATATCTGTCCCCGTCCTGGTTTGTAGTCTTCATTATGTCCACATCCTCTTCAATCACTGGAGACAGGTCCAGGACAAACATTTCCTCTGCATTTGTCTGAAGACCTCTGATTGGCTTACCATGAAATTGTACTCAAACTCAGCCAATTGTCAGCATCTATGCGCTTGTCTCCTGCATTGCCCACTAACCAAGAAAGTTATATATATATATATATATATATATATATATATATATATATATATATATATATATATATATTTTTTTTCAGTCCCACTCTACTGTATCTAATACACACTGAACCCTGTCTGTGTCAATCTGTTTTTCTCTGCAGGTCTCATATTTTGAAATCTATCTGGATAAGATCAGAGACCTTCTGGATGGTGAGGATCATACAGAACATATTTAACATTTATATGTTCAACCACAAACAGTGTTGATGAATACAATCTGACTGATTCATGTTTCAGTGTCAAAGACAAACCTGGCGGTCCACGAAGACAAAAACAGAGTTCCTTTTGTCAAGGTATCCACTCATTAATTACTCATTATTAAAGAATAAAATGTCTCTCATATCCCAGAATAATTTTGCTGATGGTGTCAGTCCTACGGTACCGCCACTCTGATATGTTTACTGTTTCCTGTCAGGGCTGCACGGAGCGTTTTGTTTCCAGTCCTGATGAGGTGATGGACGTCATTGATGAGGGAAAAGCAAACCGCCACGTCGCCGTCACCAGTCAGTCTCTCACTGTCTCTTTGTGTCCTCTATTTGTCTCACCCTTGTGTGCTACTAGTTCATTCAGGAGAGACCCATGAACACAACACATGAAATACTAATATGGAAAGTGATCCCTCAATATTTTATGACCTGTAATGACTCCAGGGCCCAGTTTTTATTATTCCAGTCGGATTTCGGATCACGGAGAGGATAAAATCTTGGAAATGGCTTTTTCAAAAGCAAAAGAGGGATTCTGTACTAGGATCAGAGCATTTATTGCGATCTTACATTAGACCTGGATCAAGCCTGCCCTTTGGGTTTTTAAAACTTTAAACTCGGTTCAGGGTGCTGGTCCAGCTGACATCTCTCCATTAGTGCATGTATAGGACCTGAGCATGTGTGTATTCAGGCCTGTTTGTAGTGATTACTAACAAACAGAAAAAAAAGATGTACATTGTAATTCCCCCACTGGGGATCAATACAGTATAAATTATTATTATAATCATTATTATTAGTATTGCTCAAGAGCACCTTAGCAGTGCCCAGGAGGTGAACTGGCACCTCTCCAGCTACCAGTCCACCACCATACTTTGGTCAGAATGGGGACTTGATCAGCGACCCTCTGGTTCCCACCCCATCTCCCTACAGACTGAGCTACTGCCCCCCCATAATGAGATATGGACGGGGTGTTGTTATTTAACATTATAACAAAATAAAGAATGCTTCTGTTTGTGGCCTACCTGTTGTTCTGTGCTGAGCCAGTAGGCCACACTGTTGGGTCCATTAAGGCTCAGGCTCAGTTTTTGCCAAAAATTGAATCTGGATCAGATTCATTTGGATTTGGAAATCCTGTGTTTTGCTATCCAGGATCACCTGATCCACCTTACTGTTATGACCGTTTTAAAGCAACATTAGACTGGATCACTGCGATCCAAATACCAAATTTCAGGATTCCCAAACCCTGTTTACCAGAGCCTTAGTGGACCCTACTGCCTGAGCACAGAACAACAGGTAGGCTACAAACAGCCATTGCTTGTTTTCATTTCTGATACTTTAATGAACAGACATAGAAATCTTTTCTGTATGAAATGAGAAATGAGAAAGCGCAATGAGATAACTGTTGTTGTGATTTAGCTATATAAATAAAATTGAATTGAATTGAAAATTGAAAATGGGAGAAAAGAGGACTGCACTCAACTAAAAATATTTCTTGTTTCAGAGAATAAGATGTATATTTCCTGTTGGTTCTTCTTGCAGACATGAACGAACACAGCTCTCGCAGCCACAGCATTTTCCTGATCAACATCAAGCAGGAGAACGTGGAGACGGAGCTCAAACTGTCGGGGAAGCTTTACCTGGTCGACCTGGCCGGCAGCGAGAAGGTCTAATTCTCCATCCCGCTCTTTATTTCTATTATCATTTACTTTAATGGTCAGATCATTAACAGAACATTAATTACACAAGGGTCAGTGCACTCTGCCAGCTATCTAACTGATAGATAGAGAGCTGATTATTAATGAACAGTGTGGTTCTGGGATTTAAAGTCCCGTTTTCTCCATAAGGAACCCGTCTGAGGTAGACTGACTGCAAACAAGTCTGTGTAATGTTTAACAAAAAACGGTTTCATTCACCAAGTCATGGAAAAATACTATACCGACAACCCTAAGCGTAACAGCAACATACCTAATTGGTCCAAGTCACTTTTGCCATGGATATGTTTACCAAACACTCAAACTGAAGTCTCTGATAGTTTCTGTACAGTCTTGTTTCTTCAACTTTTTGGCAGTTTTCAAAATGGTTTTTTGCAACAAATGAAATGTTTTATGGTCTAGAGTTGTCTCATAGCTGTTGGCTTGGTTCCAGACTTTAAACTCTATAAATCAAGATTTAATGAGACGTCAGAGGAGATACTAAATCAGAACCAGAGCCAATCTCCCTGTAGATCTGTTTAAGGGTGTTTCATTATTCGAGAATAGATCATTCAGATTCAGTTATTTCTACACAATCATTTCATACGATGTTTCTGTGTGTGATCAGGTGAGTAAAACAGGAGCAGAAGGCTCCGTGTTGGACGAAGCCAAGAACATCAACAAGTCTCTTTCTGCTCTGGGGAACGTCATTGCTGCTCTGAGTGAAGGAACGGTGAGTATGGAAGTAACTTTTTAACTTAGTAATGTAATGTAGTAACTTTGAGTTCATTTGTCTATTATCATTGGTTGTGTTTGCAGAAAACCCACGTCCCGTACAGAGACAGTAAGATGACGCGAATCCTGCAGGACTCTCTGGGAGGAAACTGTCGAACCACCATCATCATCTGCTGCTCTCCTTCCGTTTACAACGAGGCTGAAACCAAGTCCACCCTCATGTTTGGACAGAGGTAAAGTACAGTCTGAACTACTACGGCCACTAGACACGTAAATATAGGTCGTAATTACCCAAATGTCCTCTGGGGGTGGGGCCAACTCTTTAATATTAATAATCATCTTTCTTTCTGTGTTAAAGGTCACATAACAAAGTGTAGTTACATGTGATGTTATGTATATGCTAAAAATATAATTGTAATTAATTTAATACTTTAAGATGTTCACTAAACAGCCTGTAGAATAAAAAACATTTAAAGTAATTAATTACTTTAAAAAAATCAAAATTCTGAAACTCACAATTTGTAATTGATGTAGGAAACCACATGCATCCATCACAAACACTCTGTGTGGTGTACCTTAGTGGGATGGGTAGCAGTCAGAGTCCGTCCCCACTAGACCATCTCTGGGGCTGAGAAAGAAGAGACATCACCTTCATCAACCTGCAGAGAACTACGTTTGTCGTTAAGATGCAAATAATCCTTCAAAACCCCTTTATAACTTCCCAATACATTAGTGATAACCAATTAATACCCTTTAATAAGTGTAATTCATGTATCTCTCCATTAAATAACCTGAAGCCTGCTTCACAGACGGGAACCACCTGTGAAGTTTAATCTTTTAAAGTCCTGAGAGCTTAGTTGGATGAGAAACTGCTCTATTGTCTGAAGGTTGTGAGTTCTAATCCCATCTGTTTTTCTGTTTCATAAAGGATTCTCTTATTGTGAAAATTCTGTGCCTGAACTCATTAAAATGCCTCAGAGGAGGGTACATGTTTGAACCCTGTGATGGGGGGCAACTCGGGGTTCAGTGTCTTGCCCAAGGACACTTCACAGCCACTGTGTACGTCCCTGTCCAGCAGACATCACAGTGGTCTTTAAGTGTTTCTTAAAACCACTTCCTGTGTTATTTCGGGGTTTCAGAGCTAAAACCATAAAGAACACTGTGTCTGTTAACCTGGAGCTGACGGCTGAGGAGTGGAAGAAGAAGTACGAGAAGGAGAAAGATAAGAGCAGGAGTCTAAATATCATGATCCAGAAACTTGAGAACGAGCTTAAACGCTGGAGGAAAGGTAAACAGAAGAACTCCTATCTAAACCAGCCTCTGGAGACTTGACCAGCTGACGGGCCGTTTCACACTGCTGATCCCTTACCTGCAACGTTATAAGATGACTTTGAACTGGACTTTATAGATCAGCTGCTAACAGCTCTCAGTTTCCAGAGGAATTAAAGCAGTTAGATAGATGTCTCTGGTTGTCAGAGGAACAACAAAGGACTTTTGTTATAAAGTTGAACCTCTGTTAACCTCTCCAGGTGAGTGTGTACCTGTGGAAGAGCAGCTGAGCAGCAGAAACAAAAAGAGCAGCAGCAGCAGCGAGACGGCAGCAGTGATCGACAGCTCTGCCCCACCCCCTGTTCCTCTGTTGGATGAAGAGAGGACGCAGTATGAGATGCTTATCACTGACCTGTACCACCAGCTGGACGACAAGGTGAGTCCTCCTTGCACCAGTTGACACCCCTCTGCTCAGTGTGAGTCTGTGAAACATTAAGAATCTGCTGACTCATCTTTCAGGACGACGAGATCAACCATCACAGTCAGACGGCCGAGAAACTCAAACAGCAGCTGATAGACCAGGAGGAGGTGAGTCTCTGCACAGCACAGGAGATAACATGCTAACACATGCTAACATATGTTAACCATGACCCAAACCTCTGCTGTAGTTCAGGAGATAACATGCTAACACATGCTAACATATGTTAACCATAACCCGAACCTCTGCTGTAGTTTAGGAGATAACATGCTAACACATGCTAACATATGTTAACCATAACCCAAACCTCTGCTGTAGTTCAGGAGATAACATGCTAACACATGCTAACATGTGTTAACCATAACCCAAACCTCTGCTGTGATTCATGAGATAACATGCTATCTATAGACATAAGACCTTCCCTCCCTTCATCAGCTGCTAACATCCATCAATACAAGACCTTCCCTCCCTTCATCAGCTGCTAACATATATAGCTATAAGACCTTCCCTCCCTTTATCAGCTTCTAACATCCATCAATATAAGACCTTCCCTCCCTTCATCAGCTGCTAACATCTATAGATATAAGACCTTCCCTCCCTTCATCA
The DNA here is from genome assembly GCA_013375575.1 of Percina caprodes. Classification (NCBI taxonomy): domain Eukaryota; kingdom Metazoa; phylum Chordata; class Actinopteri; order Perciformes; family Percidae; genus Percina; species Percina caprodes. Next base: position 221,632 of record JABXJD010000504.1, read on the forward strand.
GCTGCTAACATCCATCAATATAAGACCTTCCCTCCCTTCATCAGCAGCTAACATCTATAGATATAAGACCTTCCCTCCCTTCATCAGCTGCTAACATCCATCAATATAAGACCTTCCCTCCCTTCATCAGCTGCTAACATCTATCGATATAAGACCTTCCCTCCCTTCATCAGCTGCTAACATCTATAGATATAAGATCTTCCCTCCCTTCATCAGCTGCTGGCGACCGGCCGACAGGAATATGAGCGTGTGCAGGAGGAACTGTCGCGGCTGAATAGGGACTGCAACTCGGCCAAAGAGGAGGTGAAGGAGGTGCTGCAGGCCCTGGAGGAGCTTGCCGTCAACTACGACCACAAGAGCCAGGAGGTGGAGACCAAGAACCGCTGCAACGAGCAGCTGAATGAGGAGATCGCACACAAAACTGTAAGTTCACAAAAAAAGACGGTTGGATAGTTGTATGGTTGAATATTTGGATAGTTGGATGGTTGGGTGGTTGGATGGTTGAATAGTTTGACGGTTGGATAGTTGGATGGGTGAATAGTTGGATGGCTGAATAGATGGATGATTGGATAGTTGGATGGTTGGATAGTTGGATGGTTGAATAGATGGATGGTTGGATAGATGGATGGTTGGATAGATGGATGGTTGAATAGATGGATGGTTGAATAGTTGGATGGTTGAATAGATGGATGATTGAATAGTTGGATGGTTGGATAGCTGGATGGTTGGATAGATGGATGGTTGGATAGCTGGATGGTTGGCTAGATGGATGGTTGGATAGCTGGATGGTTGGCTAGATGGATGTTTGGATAGTTGGATAGTTGGATAGTTGGATGGTTGGATAGTTGGATGGTTGAATAGTTGGATGGTTGGATAGATGGATGGTTGGATAGTTGGATGGTTAAATAGTTGGATGGTTGAATAGCTGGATGGTTGGATAGTTGGATGGTTGGATAGCTGGATGGTTGGATAGCTGGATGGTTGGATAGTTGGATGGTTAAATAGTTGGATGGTTGAATAGATGGATGGTTGGATAGATGGATGGTTGGATAGTTGGATGATTGGATAGTTGGATGGTTGAATAGTTGGATGGTTGAATAGATGGATGGTTGAATAGTTGAATGGTTGAATAGTTGGATGGTTGGATAGTTGGATGGTTGGATGGTTAGTAGAATGGTAGGGCCCTCTTCCTTTTCCTGAGCTGTGTATATTTTGTAGCTCTCAGCTCTTGTTCTGTCCCGTCTCTGCAGTTGCGTCTGGAGGCGGTTCAGAGGGAGTTTTCTACGCTGCAGGAGGTGTGTTCTCATCAGAAGAAAAGGTCTGCAGAGATCATCAGTCTGCTGCTCAGAGACCTCAGTGACATCGGCAGCATCCTCAGCACCACCGAACTCAAAGCTGTAAGACTCAAATTCCTGTTTCACACATCATACTCACTTTACATGTTGGCCTGTGAAGTGCTAAATGTGTGCAGGCCTTCATCCAGAAAGGCTGATACAGCTGTAATAAACTGAGGACCTGTCAGCATGTCTCTGTCTGTCTTCAGATGACCGAGACGAGCGGCGTGATGGAGGAGGAGTTTACCACAGCTCGTCTCTACATCAGTAAACTCAAGTCTGAGGTCAAATCTCTGGTGAACCGTAGCAAACAGCTGGACATCAACCTGACAGAGAACATCTGCAGGATGGAGGCCAGTGAAACAGAGCTCAACAGCTGCCAGCTGCTCGTCTCCCAGGTAACAGACTAAGGTTAATCACTGCCGTCTCCTAGGTAACACACTGAACCAGAGACTCAGAGTAACTTCCGGTCTCAAACTTTAGAGAGAAGAATTATCAGAATTATGTTGTGTATGTTGATAATTCACAGAGTTATCCACTGTATTTGGCTTTATTGCAGAACTGTCCAGATAGACATCACGAACACATGAGCTTCACTAATCAACCTGTCGGCCACTCGCATATTCATACTCTGACCCTAGAACTCCTCCCCAGCATAACAAACCTATGATGTAACAATCCGCTAAACAAACTAGTACCATTGCAATACAAGAGTAAATTACTGTCTCAGAATAACTTCCTGTCTGTGTGTTCATGCCTCTTTATAAGCAGCAGGTCCCGAGCGTGTTGGTTCCAATGGGAGAGTGAATGTGAACACAGATTATGAGTGTTTCTTTTGCCCCGTAGTCATCAGTTAAATATTGATATTGGAGAGCTGGATGGTTGAATAGTTGGATGGTTGAACAGTTGGATGGTTGGGTAGTTGGATGGTTGAATAGTTGGATGGTTGAATAGTTGGATGGCTGAACAGTTGGATGGTTGAATCGTTGGGTGGTTGAATAGTTGGATGGTTGGGTAGTTGGATGGTTGGGTAGTTGGATGGTTGGGTAGTTGGATGGTTGGATAGTTGGATGGTTGAATAGTTGAGTGGTTAGATATATTGGAGCTATTTTTCACAAACCACATATCTTCAGAACATTCTGACTCTGAAATGTTATTTTTCAGATGGACACATAATGAGATATTTCTGTCCCAGGACAGAGAAGCTAACGTCAGCAAACATAAACCCATGTCCCTAATGATAACTATGGCTTTAGTGTGTCCATATCTAATGTAAGCAAGAGGAAATATTAATAAATTATGCTTTAAGGGTTAGGGTTAGGGTTTTGACGATTCAATTTTTGGGCAAGGGTTATTGTACTAAAATGATGTGGTGGTGGACTGGTAGCTGGAGAGATGCCAGTTCACCTCCTGGAGCAAGGCACCAAACCCCCAACTGCTTGGGGCGCCTTTCCATGGGCAGCCCCCCCACTCTGACATTTCTCCATTTAGTGCATGTATAGGACCTGAGCATGTGTGTGTAGTTCAGGCCTGTGTGTAATAACAACATAGTGTAAATTGTAATTTCCCCTTGTGGGACTAATAAAGGATACATTAATCTTAATACAGTAATCTTAATTAATTGTCCCTTGTGTGTGCTGTTACTATTATATATACTGTATATAAAAATGTATGTGTATGTTTGTTTCAGCTTCAGGCGAAGATCTCGTCTCTGACAGACGACCTGCAGAAGTTGGAGCAGAAGAAGAGGAAGCTGGAGGAGAGTCAGGACGCTCTGATGGAGGAGATAGCCAAACTGCACGCTCAAGGTTAGACACCGTCACCATGGTTACAGGAAACACTGCACTCTGATTGGCTGTCCGTTGACATCCAACAGTTCTACAGATTTGGGGTTTGAGACAATTGGTGGTCAAAAATCTGTTTCAAATGTATACATAACATACAAATTGTGTGTGTACGTGTGTGTGTATGTGCATTTATGTGTCTGTGTGTCTTTCTGTATGTGTGTCTTTGTGTGTGTGTGTGTCTCTGTGTGCGTGTCTGTGTATGCGTCTGTGTGTGTCTGTATGTGTGTGTCTCTGTGTGTGTATGTGTGTGTCTTTGTGTGTGTGTGTGTGTGTGTGTTTGTGTGTGTCTGTGTCTGTGTGTGTGTGTGTGTGTGTGTGTGTGTGTGTGTGTGTGTGTGTGTGTGTGTGTGTGTGTGTGTGTCCGACCACAGATCATATGCATGAGGTGACGGTCATGGACAAAGAGAAAGAACACATGAGCAGACTGAAGGACGCTGTCGAGATGAAGGTAAACAGCATCATCATCATCATAATCATCATCATCATTTTTGATCAGTGAACCAAACCCCACAGCAGAGTTCTCCTGTCTGAAAGCCATCAGCCATCTTCAGAGATGTGAGGTGACAGTGTCCTTGCTGTGGTTTGTAGAGAACACTGGAGGAACAGATGGAGAACCACAGAGAAGTTCATTCCAAACAGCTAAGTCGTCTCCGAGACGAGATCGAGCACAAGCAAAGACATGTCGACCAACTCAAAGAGTATGTTATTCATTATAACTCATTATATCATCGTTTCTCTCTCTTCATTTCAGTCACATTTACGTCCTGAAACCTTTTGTAGTTTCTCTGGGAATCTTGAGTCTCATTTTTATTGTGCATTTCTTACTTTGTTAATTGGTGAGATTGTACAAAGCGTTGTCAGTATGGAGTTTGAATACATGTGTTTGTGTTATTTCAGTGTGAATCAAGCTCTGCAGGTCGAGAACAGGAAGCTTCAGTCCGACTTTGACAAACTGAAAGCTGAGGATCAGAACAAAGACCAGAAACTCCAGAAACTAGTGTAAGTTTGTCCCGTTGTGCTCACCGTAGACTTATCTCTGCTGCTTCTACACAAACATCCTCACATTTCCCATGCTCAGTTTTCATACACACGTTTTTATTTCAGTTCAATACAGACAATCCTGAGGGGAAACACTGGAAATTAAAGAAAAATGTTTTTCCCTATTGGCGAAGGTGTAAAAGTTGGTCTAAAAACAGAAATGGATAAGAAAAACAAGCGTCCATTCAAATTTGGTTAAAGGGTAATACGAGTCATGTTTTATTCTACTTAGACTGTGTTTGTGTAATCCAGGTTTCTGAATGAGAAGAGAGAACAAGCCAAAGAGGACCTGAAGGGTCTGGAGGAGACTGTGGTATGTGGATGAGTTTTGTTTTGACCTGCATTAGCAACACGTATGAGATCACATGATTAATTGTGTTTCCTCTAACAGGCCAAAGAGCTGCAGACGCTGAACAACCTTCGAAAAGTCTTCATCCAGGACCTCTGCACTCGAGTCACGAATGTAAGAAAACCATAACTCAGAACTTCTTTCCAGAGTTTCAATGCTAAATCGATCAATAACAAAATGTACAAAACTTCACAGAGAACAGGATCTTAAAGAATCTGTAAAAGTACAGTTTATAATAGTACCAAATATCCAAAGCACACCCTGCTGGCCTTCCATCTGCCAATGTGTGAATGCTGCTTCTCTACAGAGCTGATGTTTGTTGGGACAGCGTGCGTCCTGACACTCTGACAGGTGTCTACATGTAAAACAAAGGCTTTAACAGAGTCCGTTTGGGAGATGGTTAAAGGATTTAAAAGATCGGAAGATGTTTGTTGGATGTCAGTCTGTGTTCAATCTGAAACCTCAACATCAGCTTTAAGGTTTTCTTCTTTCTTCTTTAAACAGAGTGCAGAAAACGACTGTGACGAGGCCGGCGGCAGTCTGGCTCAGAGACAGAGGATCATCTTTTTGGAAAATAACCTAGAGCAGCTCAGCAAGGTCCACAAACAGGTCAGTGAAAGCACCACGGGGACACAGTCACGCCTGTCCACCACATTTCCCAACAAACGTTTCCCACAACCAGGAACTTCCTGAGGAACTGGTTGCATTTTCCTGTAGGGACCAGGGTCTAAATTTAGTTCTGGGGACTTTTTTCAGGGACTTCTTACCCCCAACAGTCTTTAATGAAGGGTAGTACTTTTGGAAAGTAGACAAACCTTTGGGGTAGGTTTCTCAGGGATAACTGTCGCTGATTGGTCAAACATTTACAGGTCAGCTGCTTCAACTCACATCCACGTAATCCATAAAGGAAAATAAGTAAGTACTCTATTTATGGATGAGGGGAGGAAATGTCTCTTAGTGTGTCAACATTTAAAGTAAAGTTTGGCTAGAAGTCTCAGTGTAATACCTCTCTGTGTTTGGCAGCTGGTGCGGGATAACGCTGACCTTCGCTGTGAGCTACCTAAGCTGGAGAAGCGTCTGCGGGCCACAGCAGAGCGAGTGAAAGCTCTGGAAGCCGCCTTGAGAGACGCCAAGGAGTCAGCCATGAGGGACCGCAAATGCTATCAACAGGAAGTGGACCGCATCAAAGAGGCTGTACGCTCCAAGAATGTCCCCAGGAGAGGACACTCAGCTCAGATAGGTGAGGAACTAAAAAAACATACTGATGAGTCAGATCTAACCTGAGGAACAGGTTACAGGAAAGCTCAGGAATAACAGTGGAAAGGGTCTGTCCTTTAGTTTGTGTTCTGATGGTGGTGCTGGTCCCAGTTTAGAATCCAGCAGCAGTCTGATGTGTCAGATGAATCGGGTTCATGTTGTGAAACAGCTGACACCTGACTCACCTGTTTCCATGTAGCCAAGCCAATCAGAGCAGGACATCAGCGTCATCAGCACCCGTCCTCCTCTCCGTCCATCCGACCGGCTGTCCGAGGAGGGGGGTTGGCGTCCAGTCCACGCCACCACTCCCCCCGACAGAAACCACAACAACAACCGCAGCAAACTCAACAGCCCCATCAGAGTCAAAGCAAGTAAGCTACAGGTGAGTCTCAACAAACTCAACAACAGCAGCAGGAACACAACAACAACCATAACAGAGGCCTGTCCTAGTCCCAGTCCAACATACCCAAGAAATCTTTGCCTTATCTGGCTTCACTAACGCGGGCCATGTTTTCCTAACCCAGCCAAGAACGCGTTGCATTGTTAGTGTCCAAGTCTTCTTGCTGCAGAGTAAAGACCTAACTTTAATATGAATTAATTAAAAGTTTCTTAGCTTTAATAAACCATCTTGTTGTGCTGACATGATGATGACGTCAAGTCTGCTAGTGAGCACCAAAATCTTTCCACATTTTTCCAGTTGTTCCGACTTCAGCATGTGTTCACATGCTTATTTTTTCCCATTTGTCCCCCAAGTACATGCCTGAGGTCCACAGAGACCATAAATAGATGATTTCATGAAAATCTGAAGAATTATAACATTTAATATAAAAGTTGCCTTTAAAACAAAAAGTACAATTAAAAATAAAGACAAATCTTTTGGCCCCCTTGTCCCATCCTCAAGGTTTGGAAGCTTCTTGATAATATTATATCTTAGTATGTAATGTTGAAACCTCAATAAGCAGTTTGGTGATGAGTTTTGTTAACATCAGTCTAAAAAAAAATAAAGGTTTATCTCTTCTTTTCTTCACAGAAATAGACATCTCCAGATGGTTTTCCTTTTCTGTGGATCTTTGACTTTCTGAACTCTCCTGCTCTCACCACTCGGCCTTTACTGGAACCAGACCCCATGTTTCCACAACTTTCCACATTAACAGCCTTTCCACATTAACAGCCTTTCTACATTAACATCTCTTCTACATTAACATATATTCCACATTAACAGCCATTCCACATTAACAGTACATTCCACATTAACAGCCTATCCACATTAACATCTATTCCACATTAACAGCCATTCCACATTAACAGTACATTCCACATTAACAGCCTTTCCACATTAACATCCTTTCCACATTAACATCCTTTCCACTTTAACAGTACGTTCCACATTAACAGTACATTCCACCTTAACTTCCTTTTCACCTTAACAGCCTTTCCACATTAACAGTACATTTGACCTTAACATCCTTTCCACCTTAACAGCATTTCCACATTAACAATACATTCCACATTAACATTTCCACATTAACAGTACATTTCCACCTTAATATCCTTTCCACCTTAAAATCCTTTCCACCTTAACAGCCTTTCCACATTAAAAGTACGTTCCACATTAACATTTCCACATTAACAGTACATTTCCACCTTAACATCCTTTCCACCTTAAAAGCCTTTCCACATTAACAGTACATTCCACCTTAACATCCGTTCCACCTTAACATCCAACAAGTGCTTTCTGTCCTCCTCTCACTGCCGTCAGCTCTGGTGCTCCGAGTCTGTTGGTCTGATTGCATTAATGCAGTTTAATCTGTTATATAATAAGTTAATTAGGAGTTTCTATCTGAATGTTCAACATTAATGTAGACTAATGTCTTTCTGATCTCTGGTTAGCACACGTTACAAAATGTTCAAAGGAGTTGTAAAAGTTTGAAGTGATAAAAATGAAGGTTTTGCAGGGAAATTATAAGATATTGAGTCAACATTTCAGCTTTTTAGACCACAATTATAGCACAATCTTCTTTCTGGTGGACTAACCTTTAATGTGCTGAATGTAGTTGACTCAAACTTCATTTTGAGCCTAAATCAGTTACTCAATTTCCAGTCATATTTAAGATGTAATATGTAATATGTACTAATAAATAACAATCCAGTATTAAAAAGTGACAGTCTTGACCTAGTTCTCATTAAAAAGTTATAATTGGGACTTTTGTTTTTATATAGTCTTTTATCAGGATAAAATGTGATGTTTATGCTCACCTCGGTAACTTCATTCAGTATTTAGTGTCATTGTAGTATTTCTTGCACATTGTTCATGTATCAGCTGTATGAAGTCATGTATGTGTCTGTGGTTCAGTGCTTACATCCGTTTTTTAGTGAAATGTCTTAAACACTTGAGGCTGATAAAAGATAAAGGAAAATGAATATATGAACAGTTAGGGATGATTAAATAAAGAAATATCATGAAGAATTCATAGTAATGTACTACTTTATTTTCACTTTAAGGAAAATAAAAAATCTGTGATTTGAAGAGTAAAACATTGATACAGAACGTAAAGAACATTTTATGACGAGATATAGTATTTGTTACAATTAAAAGTCACATTAGGAATAAAGAGGTAACACTTTTAATATTAGTATAATTATAACACCATTTACTATTCTTACAATTTATAGACTTCCCATCAAAGGGTTTCTGTTTTAACATAACAAGTCACATATGATATTTTTTATTGTTTAAGCCATATTTATAATATCTTTAAATACAATAAATACAAATAATACTGTAGTTGATTCAGTTACGCTATCTTGTGACTTGTATTAAACTTCATAATCATATAAATTATTTTACTCATAACATTTCATTGTTTTTATTTTACTGCTCTCAGTGTATTGTCACACTGATATCATGTTTTTTTTAATAATTCCAATTTATTACAGAACTGTTTTCTTATAGATTTTTATTTTGTTGAGACAAAGCTCACTGTTTCTGTGTAATATGTCTGCATTGTAAAACAGTGTTGAATCAATCCGAACCTAACCGTACCATGAACCCAGAAGCAGTCTTTAGACCCACAGTGTCTGTCTGTCTATGGACGTTATGTCTATTAAACTAAATAATCTAACAGCACCATGAACCCAGAAGCAGTCTTTAGACCCACAGTGTCTGTCTGTATATGGACGTTATGTCTTTTAAAGTGTGGTGCAGTTGTGTATAATGCAGTATGTTGCCTGTGTCCTGAACTGATGGTTGTAAGCAGAAGTCAGGAGGGGGTAAAACTGGGGGTCAGAATGAAGTGTTAGTGTTGACGTTATCTGAATCGAGGGTCTAAAGACAGAGATTTAGATTTTAAAGCCCCTTGAGGCAGATTTGTGATTGGTTAATTGGACTTTATGAATAAAAATACTGACATTGTTAAGTTACAGAATGATAAAATTGAGCAGTGATACCAAATGATAAATACAGAACAAAAGGAGTTCATAAGGAGAACCTACTGCTGCATAAATCAGTCATGAGTGAAAATGATATTTAGCATAAGTGAAGTTTATGAATTAGTTACGGATATTTTGGTGTATATTCATGAAAATACTGAAGGAAAGTACTAAGGAAAGGGTTACAGGTGTGTCATTGTTTTGTAATAAACTTAATTTATTTAAATCATGTCTTTCTTCCTTAAGGTTCAGTCTCTTTAAAACATTTAACAGTTTCTAATGGTGACAACGGTGTATTTCTGCGTATTTATATTACACACTAATGGCGTTTTTCCACTCTTGGTAACAGCTCGACTCAACTCGGCTCTACTCGACTCAACGCACTTTGCGTCTGTTTTCCATTACAGATTGAGTAACGCCTCAGCATGGCTGGTTACCATAACTACGCAGCCGGTAACTGCCATGATGTAATTTTCAACGCGACTCACAACAGCACGTTGGAGGTGTTTGTTTTAATTCTCGGTCAGAAGAAAATTTGTTTCAAAAGAAGCTGAAGGAAGCAACAAAAATCACTGCTGAAAAAGAATTCCGACGGAGTTCAGACGTCTCCATGACTATTGTTCGCCGACACAAAAGGGTAAGTTAAGTTTCCTGTAACGTTAGCTAACATTTGCATGTGTTCAGGGTCACAGTCAGTATTTACTTTACGCTATATAAAAGTACATTAACTTTAGCAACCATGATTACACACCAACACATGTCTGCTGTGTACTGTGTGTGTTTCAGATCCTTCACGCTTTGCTAAATCGCCGCCGCAGACCGTCTGTTTGGGCGTTCGATGTCCGACGGGTGAAATCTCTGGTTCTGACCTGCTCTGTAAAATGTTTATGACGGAGAGACTTGTGACAATGACTGGGATGCATCTGGGACAGCAGAGCCGGGGGGACACTGTCACAAGGTGTAGAGGAAGAAGACCGGGATGTACGGGAGGGTTTGATGCGCTACTTGAATAGCTAAATAAAGTATTTTCTTTGATATACTGTCTTGTTTTTTTTTTAAAAGTAACAGTGTGCAATATTGGAAACGACATGCAAAATAATAGCCCTTAATATTGAATAGTGAGAATAGAAAAGTGAGAATAGTGCAGAGAGTAGATAATCTGTCTGTGTCTGGATAGATTTTTATTTTTTTTTAAATTTTTTTTTTTTAAATGGCGTGGTTGTTCCGGACACACACTCCGCACTCTTGTTTGCTAAAAACGCAGTCATAAGTGACGGTCCTCCGACCAACCAGTAGTCTGCAGGTTTTCACGTCACCTTTTGGTGTCACCTCAGCTCACTTGGAACCTCGACTGAGGTAGTACTAAAAAAAGTACCTGGTAGCAGGTCCCAGGGACTTTTTTTCGTAATGGAAAACCAAAAAAGGCGAGTAGAGTCGAGTCGAGTAGATACCACATAGTGGAAAAACACCATAAGATATTTAAAGTGGAGAAAACCATCTTCATGTTTCTCCTCTTTTAGTTATTAATGGTGAAACAAGTTGTACCATTTGTTTTAGATTGTATCTTTAATCTGCACATTACAGTAGATTCACAGCCTGCAGACCAGCAGGAAGCGTTAGGGTAGCACTCAGTGAACCAACGGGACCGGCCGAGAATCAGGTAAAACAGGACAGCTGCTGTCCTTCTGCTTCACATGCACTGCAATATTCACGTTGTTTTTATGTTTTATGGTTTATGATCTGTGTGGTGTAGAAAGGGGTTTGTCTCCAGCTAATTAGATACTGTAGTTATATATTCCAATCACTAAAACACACTAAGTGTGAATGAGCATCTCGCAGTGGCTGCACCATGGAGACTGAGAGGAGAGAGAAGAGGAGAGAGAAAAGGAAAGAGAGAGGAGAGACAAGAGGAGAGGAGAGAAGAGAGGAGAGAGAAGAGGAGAGAGGAGAGAGAAAAGAGAGGAGAGGAGAGAGAGTAGCAAGATGAGAGAGAAGAGGAGAGAAGAGAGAGGATAGAGATGAGAAGAGAGAGAAGAGAGATGAGGAGAGAGAAGAGAGGAGAGAGAGTAGCGAGATGAGAGAGAAGAGGAGAGAAGAGAGAGGAGAGAGATGAGAGGAGAGAGAGGAGAGAGAAGAGAGAGCCGACCAGTCACAACCAGCTTGGGAAGTTGAAGATGAGAACAGCTCACCAGTTGCCTGACACTTGAACAACAGACGTCTCCATGACACCTGGCTGCTGGTCATGTCTATGTAAATGTCCTGGTTAAAATCCCTGGTTGCGTCTGACGCCTGATGGTCTGTAGGCTGTACTGCTACTGAGGCACAGCCAGCAGACAGATTACATGTCTGCTGCGTTGGAACTGAGCAGTATTGAAGTATTATTCCAGAAATTTGGGTTTATATTTCTGGAACTCAAACAAAAGCAATCTTCAAATCAAACATTGTTTAATCCACTCTGTGAGGTAAAAGTCACTCATATTTAAATTCAATAATGTATTAATTATGTAGCCTATTCATGTAAATAAAAAAAAAGTTCTTTAAAAATAAAATGTTTATTTGTTACAGTCCAGCCAAAACCAGGCGCTGCTTCCGTTTCTGTTTAAACATTTATTCAGTTACTTATAGCTTTGAATTGAAAATGTGAGTCTGTCAGGTGATCAGGTCCACCTCAGGACGCTTCACTTCCTGTCCAGGTTGAAGATTTCTCTGCTCTCAATGAGGATAAACTCCACAATCTGGTTCTGGTAGACCATGTTGACCGCCATGTTTCCCGTGTCCAGCTCAGGCCACATCAGAGTTGGGCCGAACACGATGCCAATTCCCTGAGTGGACATCAGGTTTTTCCTGGAGAAACCCAAGACTCTGAAAAGCAACAGAAAGAACCGAAACTCAAGGGAAACATGAAACCATAAGGCATTTACGCTATAACTGTGCTATGGATGCCATCGCCAGTCTCCTCCGAGTAAAATGTGTATCAACGAGAACTTTTATTATTCTTTAGATTTTACTTGAAAAAGTGAACATCCCAACATAAATTATAAAATATTTGATATACAAATACTAACCCTAACAAAAATGTAAAGTCCACCGATGGACTTTATAATTTGTCATTTAAATCTATGTGATTTATATTTGAAGAGCAGAGTTAACGTGTGGACTGGAGGCACAAGGAATCAAACCAGCAACCCTACGATGAACAGCTGACACTTTACGTGACTAAAAGGACCATGCTTTAGGTTTTCCAGTGACTAGAAGTTCTTATAACTGCTTAGTTTTAACTTGGTTGACTACTTGTTCTTCTTACTTTCTTAGTTTTTCAGTTGTGGTTAAGGTGTGTATGGGGTGTGTTCAGGCGTACCTGTGCAGGTGTGTTTCAGATGTGTTCAGGTGTACCTGTGCAGGTGTGTTTGAGGTGTGTTCAGGCGTACCTGTGCAGGTGTGTTTGGGGTGTGTTCAGGCGTAACTGTGCAGGTGTGTTTGAGGTGTGTTCAGGCGTACCTGTGCAGGTGTGTTTGGGGTGTGTTCAGGCGTACCTGTGCAGGTGTGTTTGAGGTGTGTTCAGGCGTACCTGTGCAGGTGTGTTTGAGGTGTGTTCAGGCGTACCTGTGCAGGTGTGTTTGGGGTGTGTTCAGGCGTACCTGTGCAGGTGTGTTTGAGGTGTGTTCAGGCGTACCTGTGCAGGTGTGTTTGGGGTGTGTTCAGGCGTACCTGTGCAGGTGTGTTTGGGGTGTGTACAGGCGTACCTGTGCAGGTGTTTTTGAGGTGTGTTCAGGCGTACCTGTGCAGGTGGCTAAAGAGTAGCTTCATGGTGTCATGATTTGGTTTGGGTAGGTCCTGGATTAGTTTTTTCACAGCCTGAACTTTGTGTTTAGATTCTTTAATCTCTGCAGAGAAAAAAAAAGAAAAAAGTTATTATTACAGTTAATTTAATAATCTGTAGGAAAAGCCTAAAACCTGATACTTGATGTCTGATGTCTTTGTTGTGAAATTTCAGCAAGATCTTTAAAAGCCATATCTGAGAAATCTAAACATAATCCCAAAGAGGATGGGATACATAGAGACGTTGGGTTTTATTGTGGTCAGGTCTGACTCACTGATGGCCTCCACAAATGGCTGGAAGAACCTGAAGGGGAACAGCGGCTCTGGCAGTTCGCGGAAAAACATTTTGAGGGCTCCTGTGACGACGTGGATGTCTTCCCATTGACTGTGGTCCAGGTCCAAGTCCTCTTCTGAAGGTAGAGACCAGAAACAGAAACAGGATTATTTAATAATGATACCATCTACAAAGAAAACTTATTATCTGTGTACACAGTTTAAAGGATAATTTAATAATGATTACATTGATTACAAACTGTAATATCTGTGTAAACTAATTAAAGCAACATGTTTCTTTGTCTAAATGTAGCTAATGAGCACAGCAGTATTTTAAATTTGTGTAGGCTCCGTTTTCACATTAAAATCTGAATTTTAAAAACGCATATACTCAAATACTATAGTACTCATTTTGTCTGTTAATTCTTAATTAGCACCCAAAATGAAAACATTGGTATTACACAACTTAAAACACCACATAGGAAGTTTGTTATGATTGTGTATATGTTTCTGTTTTCCTGTTTTATTTTGGTAGTCTGTTTGTCTGTCTTGTTCTACTCTGTGATTGTCTGCCCCAGCCTGATGTGTTTCACGTGTTCCTAGCCTGATGTGTTTCACGTGTTCCTAGCCTGATGTGTTTCACCTGTCCCTAGCCTGATGTGTTTCACCTGTTCCCAGCCTGATGTGTTTCACCTGTCCCTAGCCTGATGTGTTTCACCTGTTCCTAGCCTGATGTGTTTCACCTGTTCCTAGCCTGATGTGTTTCACGTGTTCCTAGCCTGATGTGTTTCACCTGTTCCTAGCCTGATGTGTTTCACCTGTTCCTAGCCTGATGTGTGTCACCTGTTCCTAGCCTGATGTGTGTCACGTGTTCCTAGCCTGATGTGTTTCACCTGTTCCCAGCCTGATGTGTTTCACCTGTCCCTAGCCTGATGTGTTTCACCTGTTCCTAGCCTGATGTGTGTCACCTGTTCCTAGCCTGATGTGTGTCACGTGTTCCTAGCCTGATGTGTGTCACCTGTTCCTAGCCTGATGTGTTTCACCTGTCCCTAGCCTGATGTGTTTCACCTGTTCCTAGCCTGTTGTGTTTCACGTGTTCCTAGCCGGATGTGTGTCACCTGTTCCTAGCCTGATGGGTCCACCTGTTCCTAGCCTGATGAGTTTCACCTGTTCCTAGCCTGATGTGTGTCACCTGTTCCTTGCCTTTGGATGGATTAGTGTTTATTAAATCCTCAAGCTGGCTTGCCTTGCTGTCTCTGATTCCATGACATTTATCAGAGCATCACACATGCTGACCACAAAATGACAAAATTACAAAATGAAATTCTTCTGCAAACAGCTTATTTCATTAATTTATATTAATGTTTAAAATGATTTCATTTATTTTGTATATCTTGATGGCAGATATATGAGTCAGTAACATCATTTGTTGCAGGAGAATGAATCAGAAAGTATAAATCGGAATACTTTTGTAGTACACCAATAGTACTAAGGCATTTTTAGTTTTTTGTTAAATGTAAATTAAGTTAAATCATGCTTGACATTTTTAACCTTAACCAGGAGCTGTGAGTGATGAAACAGTACCATAAATGGATATATACAGTATGAACATGTTAACCCTAACCTTATCAGCATTTCTTCATTTTGTTGATAAAACATAATTGTGGTTGAGTTACTTCTTGTAGTAAATGAATAAAACATATTTGTAGGTGACAGGACTGGACAGATATCAAAAGGAAAGATTTGTGTTGAACTGACCCTGATCAACAATGAAGCGAAGTTTCTGGATTGTGGCCAGATTTCCACTGACTCTGTAGATCCCGTCAACATCCAGACCTGGATGGAGAATATATGAAACAAAACGCTTACTGGCTAAAGTCAAGAGATTAAAAGGGAACACTCTAATAACATTACTAATGCTTCAACAAGTCCCTTAAAATGCTGCAGCGTGTGTGCTAACGAGAACTAAGATTCAAGAACCAAGATTCTCCTGACCTCCAGAGCTCTTAAAGGTCAGACACCACCATATCTCAGAGAGCTCACTGTACCTTATTGGCCAACCAGTGGAGGCCGATGCCCCCCTGCGCCGCCTGGTTCTGCCCCTTCAGCAGCTGTTAGTGAACCTACCTCGCTTGTCAACGGCGTCCAAACATATCTGAACAAACGTCGGCACCGTGCTTCCTTCACGCTCGCAGAGAGTCAACAGATGGCAACCGAAAACTCGATCTAAGACAGAAGTGAACAAAAATAACATTGCAAAAAGTTTCAGCAGGTTTAATGAATAATGTTACAAAAGGTTTGATTACTAATCATTAATGACGTTAAGCCTTTTGACCTGCCAGTGATGCTATTGATTCAAACCATAAAAACATTCCTCTCCGGGAACCATCACCTTATTGTGGTGGAGAGGTTTGTGTGTCCCTATGAACCTGAGGGCTGTGTTGTCTGGAGCTTTGTGCTCCTGGTAGGGTCTCCCATGGCAAAGTGGTCTCAGGGGAGGGGCCAGACAAAGAATGGTTCGAAAATCCTATGATAAATCGAGGAAGAGATCGAGGGACCCTGCCCGGAGGAAGCCCGGGGCCCCCGTCTGGAGCCAGGCCAGACGGTGGGCTCGTCAGCGAGCGCCTGGTGGCTGGGTTTGCCACGGAGCCCGGTCGGGCACAGCCCGAAGAAGCTACGTGGCTCCTCTCTCTCCATCCCATGAGCCCACCACCTGTGGGAGGAACCGCTGGGGTCGGGTGCGCTGCCATATGGGTGGCGGCGAAGGTCAGGGGCCTCGACCGACCAGACCTGGGCAGCAGAGGCTGGCTCTGGGGACGTGGAACGTCACCTCTCTGTGGGGGAAGGAGCTGGAACTTGTGCGGGAGGTGGAGCGCTACCAGTTAGATCTGGTGGGGCTTACCTCTACGCACAGTCTCGGTTCTGGAACCGTACTCCTGGATAGGGGTTGGACTCTGTCCTACTCCGGAGTTGCCCAGGGTGTGAGGCGCCGGGCGGGTGTGGGGATACTCACAAGTCCCGGGCAATTTTCGTTCCTACCCTCATCTATGGTCATGAAGGCTGGGTCATGAACAAGATCCAGGGTACAAGTGGCCGAAATGGGTTTCCTCAGGAGGGTGGCTGGCGTCTCCCTTAGAGATAGGGTGAGAAGCTCAGTCATCCGAGAGGAGCTCGGAGTGGAACCGCTGCTCCTTCGCGTCGAAAGGAGCCAGTTGAGGTGGTTCGGGCATCTGGTGAGGATGCCTCCTGGGCGCCTCCCTAGGGAGGTGTTCCAGGCACGTCCAGCTGGGAGGAGGCCTCGGGGAAGACCCAGGACAAGGTGGAGAGATTATATCTCCAACCTGGCCTGGGAACGCCTCGGGATCCCCCAGTCGGAGCTAGTTGATGTGGCCCTGGAAAGGGAAGTTTGGGGTCCTCTACTGGAGCTGCTTCCCAGTCGAAGATGGATGGATAAAAACATTATTTAAATTCTACTGGAAATCTCCCAAGAGGATTTTTAATCAAATTAAAGTGTAAAATGATTCAGCAGACATGAATATGACACATTTAATAATCAAATTGACGATTGAACTGAATGGAAACATCATTGCAGCAGCAAGAGGATAGAAACAGTATAGTAAGTATGATACTGAGGAGAATTTAAACTAGCTTGGAACATATCTGTGTCAAGAGGAAGCAGAAACCTTTAATGAGGCCTTTCTCCTGCAGAGTCTTCATGGACGGACGTCTGGAGATGAACTTTTTCAGTCTGTTCTTCACGCCGTTCTTATCGGCGCTGTCAGAGGCACTGTGTTTCAGCTTGGAGCTGCTGAACATATCTGCAGAAAAACATTCAAACTTAAATCACTCTGCTTTTAAGCACAACCGTTCCCATGCAGCAGCTATGGAGCAACATTTTTCTACATTAAGAGTAGTGTTTGTGTTCATCTGACGAATTATATATATAATTATATAATATATAAAACCCAATATTCATTCTCCTTGAGCTCTGTTTTTGGTATCCACCAACTCTTCAGCTGGTAGATGCTCTACTCTCCGTGTCTGCCTGCTGTCTGTGTGACCGGGTAGGGCAACGTTTTTATTCTGAGAAGAGTTGCCTTCTGGGACTGGAAACAGTCACCTGAGAGTCTCTATACACTCTGTGTTTGTTACTACACCTACAGAGACTACAGCCAGCTGTCCTTAGATAAACGCTATATTGTATTAATGAGTGACTGACTGATGGAGCGTCTGTGCACCGGGTTGCGTTGCTTGGTGTTGGGTGAAGAGGATCCGTATCCAGGGAGGGAGCTGTGTCTGGGCAGGTACTCTGTGCTGTTGGACCTCCGCAGAGGAAGTTTAGTCTAAAAAGAAAAAGACTTAGTGTTATTTTATTAATAATCTCAAGAAGATTGGGGTAGTAATCTGCAGTGTCTCAGATTTAGTTTTATATCATAATGTAATGGAGATATCTGTCGGTCGGACAAAACAAAACATTTTAGGTTTGGACTCTCAGAAACTATGGAAATTTAGCAAATTAGGATTTAATAAAAAAAATCAAGACATTGATTAATATTCAAAGTAATTTAAACAGTAACAAGTTCTTACTGAAGAGTCAACGGTCTTTCTGATGGCGTCGTACCATTTACTGGCGATGGAGTAACTGTCAGCTTGAAGGAGGTACTCACTTCCTGTATTTGATGTGATCTGAAACGATGAAAATCATGAGTTAAATCAGGCACCAAGGGGCCAAATATAGATTTAATTTTGATGATATTTAAGTCTTTAACGTCATAAGCTAGCTTTCTCCCGGTGTCTTTCAGTCATTGTCTGATCACTTCCATCTCTAAATTGAATTTGGCCAAAGTTAAAATGTTTTCTGTGATTTCAGCCCTTTCACGTGTGACTCATCCATGTTTTAGACAAGAAGCAGCTGAAGTGCAATAACACACATGCATCACACCAGGTTCATGTGACAGGTCCGAGTTGTTACCTGGAAGACGTTTTTCCTGCTCGACTTCTCCGTCGTCCACTCGATAACTGCTCCACACAGCTGAACTACATCTGGCTTACTTCCTGGTTTCTAAACACATGGGTCAGAGGTCAAATATACTTTTTGAGTTTAATTTATGTTAATCAATCAGTAATAAGTTGCGGAAGTGAAAAGAAAAGAAAGACACAGATAAAACACAAACAGACAAAATGATCCAATAACTCTGTCCAGTGCTTCCAATAGGCTTCTAGGAAACCACCCCGAAACATCAAGTAATATTCAGGGTTTACACAATGTAGCAAAATCTCTAATGTTGTCTGTATTGCCTCTCTGGAGATTTGCACTTTTGAGATTGTCGTTGTGAGATTTGGCTAATATCTCCTGACTGACACTAAACAACAGAAGAAGTTCTCTGCTCCATTTCACCAGACCAAAAAGACAAAGTAGAGATAGAGTATATCTCTATAGAGTAGTGATAACCACAAGATAATGTAGATGCATTAGAAATAGATTAGATACAGTATTTCCATACCAGACTAGTTTCTTGTTGTCTGTCTTTATAAATCAGCAGCTGGTCTGAGGTCAATACGCTCCACATCAAAGTCCAGTTCTTCCTTTGCTTCTTCCCACTCTCAGAGATTTTAGCCACATTTAGGTGTTCTCCTTTCAGTTCCACCTGGATACACACACACACACACACACACACACACACACACACACACACACACACACACACACACACACACACACACACACATCATTCCATTAGGTGGTTTTAACCATTCTGTTTCCTCAACTTTGATGACATACCCCTGTGTGTCCCCTGTGACTTAGCTGTACAGTATTTTTTGTAATGTTCTAATGATGTCCTGATATTTTTTTCTATCTGATATGAAAGTTAGATCATGAAAATAAAAAAAATACAATTCTTTTGAAAAAGTACAGATCACATTTGTGAGGAGTAGAAGACAGTTTGTTTTGGAAGTTTATATTAAATCTGTGAGGGGCTGTGCAGGTCTTTAAGATTTTGATACCCAAACTAATTGTTACCAGTTCCATAATAAATAAAAACTTTATGCAATTTTTGTTAAATTAATTTTCTTCATTTCTTTTGAAAAATGTTTTGAAAAAAGTCGATTTTTACGGGAAAAAAGTAGAAATAATGTGTGAAGTGGAATCTGTGGGACTCACCAGCGGTTGAGAAAAGGCAGCTCCACCTGCAGCGAGGACATTATGCTGAGACTGATTCCTGCGGTGTCGAGATATCTACGGACAGAAAGACCTTGTTTAAAAGTGAAGAGCACCACAAGGATGACGATTAGGAGGTGTACTTACAGGCTTCGGCGGGAGGTCGGACTCCTGCAGTACCATGGACTTGGACTGACTGAGACGCTCTCCGCTGCTCTGGGAACTCTTAATTCGCATGTGCACGGCTCCCTGCGGCTGCAGAGGCAGGACCAACGGCGGCTGCTTCCCAGAACTCTGAAGGTTCGTGATTCTGTGGACGAACAAATGCAAATAAGTCAATGTGGACTTGAGGAGGTGTTTTAATGACACAGCTCGTCATTTTCAACTAATTACACTTTCCCTTTATATACTGCGTCTCCACAACCACAGACAGACAGAGACACAGACAGACAGACCAACAGACACACAGATAGACAAACATACAGACAAAAATACACACAGACAGACAGACAGACAGACCAACATACAAAAAGACACAGACAGACCAACAAATAGACAGTCAAACAGACAAACATACAAAAAGACACAAACAGACCAACAAATAGACAGTCAAACAGACAAACAGAGGCACACAGATAGACCAACAGACACACAGACAGACAGGAATACAGTCGAAAATACACAGACAGACAAACAGCTATTACAGACAGACCAACAAATAGTCAAACAGACAGACGGACAGAGTTTTGCGAATATATATATATATATATATATATATATATATATATATATATATATATATATATATATATATATAAATACAAACACTTCAGCAGTCTGTGGTTGTGTATATATCTATCCCAGTAAACTGACTCTGATGGACATTTCTGTTGCTGATGACTGATGAAAATACTACTCAAAAGATCACTTACTGACAAAATGTTTGCTCTTTGTTCTTTTATGAGTTTTATTTTTGTTCTGTGGGTGAAGATTTCGATCCAGAGAAGCCTGTGGATGTTTTCCTGTTTTGGTTCCTGTTTGCAGCAGGGATTGCTTCACTGATGTTACACAACATTTCTTCTGGTGTCAGTCAACAGCAAGGAAAACCTCAGCTAATAAGAGACTACAAGTAACAACAGGCTCCCTAATAATAAATAATAAAGGCCCCATTTTCTCTGTGTGGGGATATGTGTTACAGATTTGTTTGAGGACAGGTCCTTCAGTTTAACTCAAGGCCCTTTCCAGGCCTGGACTCACTGTGATGAGTTTGTTAATGTGTGTGTGTGGTGTCTGTTGGTAAATGTCGGTTTAGTATTAATTCAGACTGAAATGCCCTCGGACTTCCCCTCCTTTCCCCATCACCTAACTGCATGACCCATCTCCACAACCGTTTCTCATCTGCTCTGCAGTGTCTGGACTACCCTCCTGCACGTCAGCTCACACACGGGCCTGGTTCCATTTATTCCTTACCAATTCATCAGCGTTGCCATGTTGTTTCATGCCGTTGCTATTGAGCCACTAGAACTGTTCCTGATCCTGCCTGTCGGCCTATACTTGCACCAAAATCACTGAAGAAATCTGGTTTGCTTTGGCTGCTTTGGGTCTTACCCTGTTGTGACAGATTTTTTAAGTTTGAATGAAAGTCCTAATTTATGACAACCACTCTCCTCTTCTCACAATGACTGTTTTATAATATCTACCAGACACCAAACAGGATTCAAACCTTCAAATTCAGTTCCAAAAGCTTACCTCTACCTCCTGAACCTGCAGTGTGTGTTTATGCCATAGATAGATAGATAGATAGATAGATAGATAGATAGATAGATAGATAGATAGATAGATAGACACAGAAAATAAGAAATATAAGTAAATGTAAGTGGAGCTGTGCCTTGGTTCTGTGAGTTAAATCATTTTTAGTAACTTACTGTAAGATAAAACCACAGTTTACAACAGTGCAGCTGCTGTCTTCACACAATGACAGCTTATGCTTCAGTAACAGGAAACCAACTAAAACCCTCCTTACGGAAGCTGGAACTTTAGACATGCATCAAGTATTATCACCTCCTCACATTGTGTGAACAATGTGGAGTTTTAAGTTGTTATCCCCATCTGGAGGACGTGGGTTGAGCTTTGAGTTATGACATTTGTGTGAAAAACACACAAATGGAAAGAATCAGCTTTCAAGAAAAATTCACCGTTTGCATTTCATCCCTCCCAAATCAATAACTTTAGGCCTACGGGTGAGGAAATCCAACTAACCAAGGTTTTTAGCCAATAGTTGTGTGGAGAAATGTGCATGTGGACATCACAAAGACAACAAATGACAAACCTGACCGATGATTTAATGCGCTCTTACCTTGTATCCGCCATCTCTGGGTGTCACTGATCAAAAAAGAAAAGGCACCGAGTTGAGGCCCGACTGTTAGAGGAAGTATGAGTCATCACGTGGTTAGTTCAAACCAGCCGTCTCAAACACTACAACTGCTGCAACCTCCCCATTTCCTGAAGAAAAAAAAAATCTAACCTCACCGTCATGAGAGCAGACGTGAGCAGTTTGCCACTTCTGTCATCTTGTGTCCAAACACCTGCACACTGGTTTTATTAATTACTGGGTAAATTAAGTCACTGGCAGATAATAGCCAGCAACTCTGCAGCTTGACAGAGCTTGTGTTGCCTGTTTCCTGTCTGGTTCAGTCTGTGTTTCAGGCAGCTGTTCAACAAACATGATTTAATGTGCTATAGATTGTGATAAAAATGCACGATTCACATTACATTTAACAATGTAAAATAACTTGTCACTGCTCTCTAGTGGAGACACGTTAGATTTTTTTTTTATATCTGGCCTGAGGCCTTCATGCCTCATTTCATGCACTTTGCAATGTATAAAACAATGTAGTTCTAGGTTTGGAGCTGCCCACACATATCCTGTTTTTGGCCAATATTACATTTGTATTATCGTATAATGTTTAAACATGTTTTATCTACTAATGATTTAATATCAAGGTACATTGGGTCTTTAATACAAGGAGTTATTCTGATGAGTCAAACAACCACCACTCAGCTGTCTTCACTTATTTATTTTACTTAAATCTTTAAAGGATGGGCCTCAGTGTATCATTTAACACTTTGTTAGCTTTAACATAATCAACGTGTTAGCTCTCTGCTTCAGCTTTAATAATCACCAAGTTAATTTCATGCTAGGACTATATGTTAACATTAGCTTTTGTTGAAGTCTGCTTAGCTCTATGTTAGTCTTATATAGTGTAATATTATTTCCAGGTAACTCCATTTAAAGCTCATTTTAGCTCTATGTCACTCTGGCTCTGACCTGTGGAAAAAGCCATCAGAGGTAAACTAACTTCCATTAAAACAATAACCCCATCTCCACATTTAAGAGTAGGCTTAAGACTTTCCTCTTTGATAAAGCTTATAGTTAGGGCTGGCACGGAAGAGTCCTGAACCATCCCTTAGTTACGCCGCTGTAGGCCTAGACTGCTGGGGACTTCCCATGATGCACCGAGCACCTCTCTCTTCCTCCTCTCCATCTGTATGCAACCTCACCCCATTAATGCATGTTACTAACTCGACTTCTTCCCTTTCCCGGAGTCTTGTGCTCTCTTGCCCCCAGAGTCTTGCTCTGTCCTCTCTCCTATCGCTTCCTGCAGGTGTTTCTGGCTCTGGATCTGTGGGTGGAGTCACCTGCTGCCTCCATGTTCCTGCTCCACACCCTCTGCTACAATTCTCTCTCTCTCTCTGGGTTAGGGTTAGGTTTGAGTTACAACGCACCCCCCTGGATGGGCGCTGCGAGGGGCACGGGCACAAGGGGACCACTGGTGTGAATAAAACACTTAAAAATCCTCCTTAAAAAACATGGGTCGGTTCTATAAAAGCGGTTTAAAAGAAGGCCAAATGTTCAGAGCAGGGTAAAAGAACCACCGGACAGGACGAACAGCGGGAAAATAAAACTTTAAATAAAAGGTCTCCTCCGCTCCTGCTCCTGGAGACATTACCAAATTATTAAAAAAATAAAATATATAAATATAGAGAAAGTTACAGTAATGAATTGCCCGGTGTCACAATACAAGGGTTAGGGTTAGGGTTATAAGAGTCCTCCTCTCCGACGCCCGACACTGACCCATGGTCCAGGCTCTCTTGCTCTCCAGGCCCATGCTCTGAACATTTTGAGGGCCGTGGAGTTTACAATGTGCATATAAAACAGTTATGCCATCGCTCTTGTTTAAAATGTATTGGTGCTGTTTTATTCTTAAGTAAAGGGCATTTCTTGTCTCCCCCACATAGAACTTATGGCAAGCCCTGCACCTAATTGCATAGACCACATTAATGGTGGTGTGCTGCAGGACCTGCCAAGGGTTGAATCCAGCCCTACTGTGGGGGTTAAAAATGTGGGGGAGATGAATAAAACCGATATCTAAACCTCGAAGCGCTTCCCTAGGGTCCGTGTTTTTGTTCAGGTTTGTGTGAACTAAAATGTCTAAGTTTTTTTTTCTCCTGTAGGCAGAGATCATGCGGCAGTCCCTCAGCACGTCACACTCTTCCCCTGACCCCCGGAAGTTCCTCTTAATTGCTGGAATTAGGTTTCTCAGTTTCTCCAAGTAAGTTACAACCAAGCGGACAAGGGTCAAGCTAGACGACTGGGTGGCGCTGTTCTGGTCTCTGTTTTTGAGACCAACGCTGACCTCTGCCTTGATAAACCAGAAACCCCTCAACCTCATCTCACAAAAGTGTCCTGGTGGCCTCCTCCACATGCTCCGGGAAGGTGCAGATCCTGTGGAAGCGCATCAGCTGGGACTTGATAAGGCCTCTGTACATGTGTTTGGGGTGATAGCTGGTTTTATGAAGGAGTGCATGGCGGTCAGTGTTCTGGAAGTACACCTTAGTAGCTAGTGTCTTCGACTGGTCGGAGGAGCTGTGGAAGAAGACCTTCGTATCGAGGAACTCCACTGTGACGGGCTGTATGGTGTGTATAAGTTTTATTTTAGGGTGGTGTGAGTTGAGGGTGTCGAGGAAAATCAGGACAGTTGGTTCGGTGTTGTCCCATAGGCCGAAGATGTCGTCCAAGTACCGGAAATAAAGCAGGGGTTTGATGGTGAGTTTTGGAAGGCTGTTTCCTCCCAATGGGCCAGGTAGATATCAGCGTACGACGGGAGTACTTCTGGCCCATTCCACACCCGCAAAGCTGGAGATAGTGTTTATTGTTAAAGGTGAAGTCATTTATGGTGAGTGTAATATGGAGTAACTGTAAAATATGGCTGTCTGGTCTGGATGGGTCGGGGTGTTTATTAAATATGTGTTCATGGCAAAGAAGAACAACCGGAACAACAAAGGGGACCGTCCAAGTCACAGGAGGCTTGTGGATCTTTGGGAGGAGGTAAAGAGGCAAGACCTGGGCTCATCCGGACCATCCAAGTATCTTTTCTGTTTAAAGTTAATACATTTGTTTTGATGAAGTTTGTCTGTAATGCCCCTAATAAGTGTTTCCATTTGTAATGTGTATGTTAGTGGTCTATAATATGCACACACACACACACACACACACACACACACACACACACACACAGAGAGAGAGAGAGAGAGACACACACGCAAGCTATTTTAAAAGACAACATTTCACAGCGCAATTTCAAATAGTGGATCTATTTTACAAGACAATACAAAATAGACTGTAACTTCAGTTTTGATGCTTTTAATTGGAAATCATGCAGCCTGGAACTTGTGCCTTTTTGTTGAGCATTAAAGCTAAAACCAGTCCAATTTATCTCTCTCTCTCACACACACACACACACACACACACACGAAGAGAGACTCCTGATACATTCGGCAACACATAAGTTGCTCTCTGTAGCAGAATTTCACAAAATATTTCAAAGTCCTGCAGGGTGCAGTTGCCCTCATCTGCCACCAGGGCGACAGCAGAGCTTATGATGCTGGCCGTATCAAGGAGCACTAGGATAGGGTGTTTTGACCGGCCTGCACCGGGGTGCAGTTTGAGTACACGCACGCACGCACGCACGCACGCACGCACGCACGCACGCACGCACTTAGAGAGAGATAGACACACACACAAGCTATTTTAAAAGACAACATTTCACAGGGCAATTTAAAATAGTGGATCTATTTTACAAGACAATACAAAAGAGACTGTGACTTCCGTTTTGATGCTTTTAATTTGAAATCCAAAAGGAAGTCATATGTACATTTTATTAAAGGAAACTTAACAGTTGTTTAGCTTCTGTCAACGAAAGCAGATGGAATTGAGGCTTATGGGGGAATATATCCGCCCAGTGCGTTGCTGAAAAGGAGTGACAGTTAAAGATAAAAGAACACAGAGGGGGGTGAGTTAAATGTATTTACAGAACCAACTTTGTTGTTGCACTCTGCATGCTCTAGCTGTGTTAACATGAGCTCATGTGGGTAGTGGCTGGTTGCAATGAGCACCTGTTAAAACGTGAGTACAGTAAATGAATGTAAGTTATATTGCTGTGTTGTAGCGCAGCTAAAAGCATGTGTTAGAAGATATCAATCTAAGGCTATGTTCTGACTACAGACACACACACACAGAAACACAGAGACCTAGAGACACACACACACAGAGACATAGAGACACACACACACACACACAGAGACATAGAGACACACACACAGAGACATAGAGACACACACACACACAGACATAGAGACAGACACACACAGAGACATAGATACACACACAGAGACATAGAGACACACACAGACACACACACACACACACACACACACACACACAGACACAGACACACACAGAGACACACACACACAGATGCTGGCTTAATTCCATTTTATCTTTGCATTAAAGTTCATGCTTGGGAGGATGAGGTTATGGCATTAGTAATATATTCATTTTTTTCTCCACAAGCACATTGTCTCTGATACAGCTTTTGCAGTGTGGAGCAATGACACGTAAGTAACAATGAAAGGCAAACTGTTGATTTTCAGCCAGCAGTTGTGGAATTGTGGGGTGTGTAGTATACATATGTGCAGATGAACAGTGTTTGGATGTGCCGTTGTTTTGCCAGCACCCAGAGCCACACTCAGCAAAAGAGAAGCAGCCCATGCTGAGTAAGTTACGCATGTGCCTGTATTTTGTGTCTCTCCTGTTACAGAGGTAACGGAAGCAGCATTTCTCTGGCGATGTCTCTGCTGAAGCGGCTGGGGGAGTTTGGGAGTGCACGCCCAACAGCCAAGATCTTTTCCACTGCCTGAACGCCCGGCACTCAGGTTAGACTCTCTGAATTAAAAAGATGAGTTGCTGACATTAGGAGAAACTCAAGGGAGGTAAAAACAGCAGTGTAGCTACGTGTACATTGCACTTTGTTACCATTATTGGAATTCTCCATTGTTCATGAGAGTTTGAAAGATGACATGACAGTACATGGGCATTTCTCCCATGAAAGGCCAAATTGGGTTGCAACAGTGTTTGACGTTTAAAACTCCAAATTTGACCAGTTGGCATAGCTCAACGTGTCAGTCCTTTAGTCAGGAGTGACGGGACCATGAGCTTAGTTGACCCGCGGGATAAGGGAATTTACTACTGGTTGCCATTTTGTGAACTATGAATGTGTCATTACCATCACATCATTGAACAAGAAAAACAAACCTAAATGACACATCAGTGCTTGTAAAACACGTTGTGGTTTCACATATTGTGTCTTGAACCTGAACTATAATTCATCTTACATGCAAGATGAATTACAGTCATCCAAGTACCTACATTTCTGAATGTTTCTGGCTGAAAATTATTTGCAAAAATATGTATGGTAACGGTGATGACATTGCAGTTCTGGTGATGGCAAAGGTCGTGGGTGGGCTTACGGTCCTGTGACACGCGGGAAGGGGAAGGTTGGGTTTAGGAAAAGTGGACTGGGTGGGCTTACGGTCCTGTGACACGCGGGAAGGGGAAGGTTGGGTTTAGGAAAAGTGGACTGGGTGGGCTTAAGGTCCTGTGACACGCGGGAAGGGGAAGGTTGGGTTTAGGAAAAGTGGACTGGGTGGGCTTACGGTCCTGTGACACGCGGGAAGGGGAAGGTTGGGTTTAGGAAAAGGTCGGGGTGGGCTTACGGTCCTGTGACACGCGGGGACGACACGGTTGAGTTTAGGAAAATGCCTGGCAGTGTCTCTTAGCACATCTTTCATTGCCAAGCCGGCCTCGTAATGTCAATTTGTGAAGCTGTCATTGCAAAGCCGGCCTCGCAATGTCACTTTGTGAAGCTGTCATTGCCAAGCCGGCCTCGCAATGTCACTTTGTGAAGCTGTCATTGCGAAGCCGGCCTCGCAATGTCAATTTGTGAAGCTGGCATTGCGAAGCCGGGTTAGGGTTAGGGTTAGGGTTAGGGTTAGGGTTAGGTTTGGGTTAGGGTTAGGCTTCAGGGTCTAAGGGTTTTAATTTTTTGGCACTGGCCTATTGATCTGAGAGAAAAAAAAAAAAAAAAAAAATTGGGTTGTATAAATGGAATGAGTTTTTTTTTGGGGAAACAGATACGTGTAATAAGACAAAAAGTAGACAACACCGCAGCCAAAGGTCTGGAGGGAAAGTTAAAATAAGTGCTCCAATGCTCAATTAAATAAGAGGTAATACATTATAAGCATGCACACATCTAAAAACAGTACAATAAATATAAGTGCAAAATAAGTTAAGGTGCCAGTAAAATCATGTCACACCTCCAGCTGGCCCTGAAATAAATAAACAAGAAATATATAATAAATAGTAGACAACAATAAATACAAATTGATAAAAGGGCATGCAAAACAATGAATCTCATAAGTGCTTAAAACTATGTATACAAAAGAGGAAGGCATGCAAAACACATCTAATTGATAAAAATTAAAAATATAAAAGTTGTATAAAAACATGCTCGATTATATATACCAGTTGAATTAAATACTTTAAGAACATATAAATTGGAAGCAAAAGGATAGGGTAAAGGAACTTCCAGTGTCTCCCCTGGGAGAGCAGGGTTCAACTCCAAGTCAGGGAGGTGGAAAGAGAGGACATAGAAAGCTGCGGTGAGTCGACCTATGGGGGTGGGTTCTAACGTGCCAGTTTGTTATGGAGACTATATGTCATTTAGACCTGTCGGGATTGTGGTTTTGAAGAGGTGGATCCAGATTTTTTCCGCCCTCTTTCTCTGTCCCACGGTCCAGCGGTCGTTGGATTCCAATCCTGAAATGATGAGGTGACTGGTGGAGTGTTCCTGGAAATGTGTAACTAAGGGTGTAGTAAGTTTACCCTGTCCAATATTGTATAAGTGCTGTTTGAGGCGTGTGAGAATGGTGTGCTTAGTCTCTCCTATGTAATGTTTATTGCAAATGGTGCATGTGATGATATAAACAGCATTGCTGGTATTGAGGGAGTGGGATTGGAGGATGGCATGGGATGTCCGACTGTGTGGGTTAGCGATAAATTTCCGGTTCTTGTAGAAGATGTTGTGTTGTGTGTTTGTGGCAGGTTTGTGGTCTGTATATTGGGAATGAACCAATGTTCCTTGAAGGCTTTTGTTTTTGCGGTAAGCAGAGATGGTGTTATAGCTCAGAAAGGCTCTATGTTGTAATCTAAAGCTGTTGTAATTCTGTTTGATGTGGTGGTGTAACCTAGTTGTGCGTTGAGAGTAGGTGGATACAAACGGAATGATATTTTGGGTGATTGGTGGATTGGATAATTTTTTATGTGGGTTAGGGTTAGGGTTAGGGGGGTCAGAGTGGGGGATAGGGTACAACGCTGGACCGTGGGACAGAGAAAGAGGGTTATGGTTAGGGTTAGGGTTAGGGGTGGGATACAAGACCTGGGTGGGGTTAGGGTTAGGGTTAGGGTTAGGGTTAGGGGTGGGATACAAGACCTGGGTGGGGTAGGGGGAGAGACCGTTAGGGTTGTGGTCAGAGTTTGGGAAGGGATGAGGGTTGGAAACCTTCTCCTCTTCAAGATGGGCGAGTGCAGTTGGGGTTGTACGAAAATGAGCAGAGTTAGTATGATTGAGGGCAGACATTGTGTTGTTCTTAACAGAACGAAGGAACCGTTTGCTGTAACCCCTGGTCCTGAGGCTTTTAAATAGGGAGGTGATGGCTATCTGAAAGTCCTGTGGGCGAGAGGAGAGACGGTGAAACCTTATGATTTGTGACTTGACGATGCCTTTGAATGTGTGTTTTGGATGGTAGCTTTTTTTATGGAGAAGTGCATGTGTGTCTGTTGGCTTAAAAAAAACTTTTGTGAAAAGACAACTCTGTGATGAATTGATTGACTGAAAAAAAACTGTGGTGTCCAGAAAATTAACTTGTGTTGGATCTAATATGTATTTGACTTTAATAGAAGGGTGATGGTTGTTCAGGGTGTTGATGAAGTCCGGAAAAAGAGTGATGTCATGTGTCCAGATGCCAAAAATGTCGTCCAGAAAGCGGAGGTATAGGAGAGGTTGGTGTGGGCATTTGGCTAGTGCTTCTTGTTCCCATTCACTCATGTAAATGTTTGCATATGATGGCGCAAAACGTTGTCCCATAGCTGTACCGTGGATTTGAAGGTAGTGTTTGTCGTTAAATACAAAGTCGTTGTTATTGAGGCACAGGTTCAAAAGTTGTAAGATCTCCTTTTCTGGTCTTCCTGGGTTAGGGTATTTTTGGAAGACTGATTTGACTGCCTGCATTCCTGATGCGGTGTTTATGTTAGTGTATAGGCTGTCTATGTCGATGGTGAAAAGGTGAGACTGGCGGGGAACCAACATGGGTCTGATGATGTCCAGAAAGTGATAAGTATCTTTTATGAAGCTTGGATGTTGAGTAGAGAGGGGTCCAAGGAAATGTTCAATGTACGTAGAGACATTGTAGGATGTACTGTTGCAATCGGAAACTATAGGTCTGCCAGGGGGTATTGTATAGGGGATGGTCCAGGTATGTGGATCTTTGTGTATTTTTGGCAAAAGGTAGAAGTATCGAGGCCGTGGGTGTTCAGGTCCAAAAAGGTGGTCTCTTTGTTTGGCTGTGATACATTTTTTATTGTAAAGTGATTGAATGGTATCCCTCAGATGTATCTGGGTTTGTAATTGAATGCCTGCTTGGATGGATTTGTAGTGATTGGTATTGGATAGCTGTCTGTTGGCTTCGGTGACATATTGACTTCTGTCCATGATGACGATCTTGGATCCTTTGTCTGCCGGTTTGATGATGATGTTGGGGTTCTGTCGGATTTGCGCTAGAGCCTTACGCTCCTCGTTGGACAAGTTGTCAGGGGCCTCCGGAGGTGGTCTGTAAGAGCGGAGGGTCTGTCTATTTTTCCGGATAAGGCTTTTAATTGCAGGGTTGATTTGATGATGAAGAGGTTCCCAATTTGATGGTTTAGTAAATGGTTGAGATGAGTGTGGTTGGTTATGGGTGTGAAAATGGCCGATTAATTTGATCCGTCTGTGATAGTTGTGAAGGTCCCTGTGCAATTCTTGCCAGTCAAAGTGTGATGATTTCGGAATAAAAGAGAGTCCCCTTTCCAAGACTGAGAGCTGTATGGGTGAGGGTTGAAGAGTGTAGATAAGTTTAAGATGTTAGAGGGGGAGGTCCAGTCCAGATCACGGTCAGCAGTGACACCAAGTAGGGGATCCGATGGGTTGTTCCTGTGAGTGTAGACAATGGCCGGGTTGGGTTTGGGTTGATCTATAAATTTAGCTGCTTGCACCAGTATTTGAAGATTGATTGGGCTGTAGCAGTCGTCCAGTGGATATTATCAGACTGTGTGGTGAATGTGTCATGTGGTATTTCTGATAGAAATGGAAGATATGTGGCTATGGTGTTATTGAGGAGTGTAAGGTTGCTCTGTTGTGTACTGGTAAGGTGAGATGAAAAGTTAATGATGGGAAAATAAATGTCTGCGTTGGGGAATGTGTCTGTGGCCTGTTTATAGAGAATTTTGAGTTGCTTGCAGGATGTTTGCTTGGGGTCCTCATCTTTATTGTTGATTCCAACTGATAGGATTACTATTTTGGGGTGTGGATTGGGGGTAGTTTTCTTGCAGATTTCGATGAAATGATAGAATTTGGCTCCCGGGTAACTGTCCAGTTGAATCTCGGGATTGGAGTAAGGTGGGATCCGGTTAATGTTAGAGTCGCCAAGAATTAGGACATCTTTCTTACTGCGCAATGACCAGTCGGTGACCTTGCGGTTGGGGCGAGCCATGTGGTAGGTGGGTTTATAGGTTTTAGTGTGAAGAGATGTGGGTGGACAGAAGAGAGGGGGAGGGAGAGTAGAGGTAGAAGCCTCAGTCTGGGTTACAGGGTTACCAGTGTCCAGGGTCACATGGCGAGGCGGGGCAGTCTCCGAAGGTTGTTGTGGTGAGGGTTCAGAATGGTTTTTCTCATTGTTGGCAATTTTAGCCATCTGAGTATGTTTCATCATGAGTGTTCCCACTCCACCACAGGATGTTTCTTGTGCATCTCGGGTCTGCCCCGCCAAGCACATGCTTCTCCTGGCACTAGCATCACCTGTTGATGGTTGAGAGAGAGGAGAAATCAGATCCTGAGTGATAGTGGAAACATTAGATTTGTAAAATATTGTCGGAAATGAAGTTGGAGGGGGTGTGACATGGTCTGGTTTAATCCTTTTTGTGTGAACTTCAACCGTCAGTTGGATGTCCTTTTTCTCTTGTATAGAGGCTGGTGTAAAAGTGGTGTCGAGGCAGAGGCGAGGAGTTGGTTTCTTTGGTGAGATCGATTCTGGGTTGATCAAGCTTTGTGTGGGGTCCTGAAGTTGGGTGGTGTCCATGGTAATATTGGGTAGTGGGGTTGTTGGATGGGGACCTATTTTCTTTGGGTTAGGGAGTGGAACAGTGGGTGGTTGGTGACTTGGATGGCTACAAGTCTGGGTGGCTGAAGAAGAAGATGATATGGGTGATTTTGTCAAGGGATTGAGTGAAGTCCGATGGTTGTGGATGGCTGGTTTGGGAACCCAGGTGACGTTCTTCTTCCTTTGTGGTAGAGGGGTGGACGGGTAGGTGGTAACGGCGGGGATCTGTTTGAGTTCCTTATGTCCCTGTCTAGGGAATTGGAGCTCAGGAATGATGGTGGGTTTCCGGGGTCGCTGAGACTCTTGGAAATGGTTATCCTGAGGGGAGGGCTGTGGGCGGGATACGGGTTGTGTAGATTGACCTGGTCTCTGTTGCATGGTTAGGGTTTCCGCTGGAGTGGGGAGAAGTGGTGTACGTTGGATGCCCTGGGGTGGTTGGAGGTTGATAAGCTCAAATAGGGAGGGTCTGGGTCCTAGAGAAAGTGTTTGTTTATTCGAGAATGGACGTATTGGGCGGGGGAGTGAGGGGAGTAGGGGGAATTCCTCCTCGTCGGTCATATCAGGGGGAAGGGGGGGAGAGTCGATGCCACTTTTCCTGTGTTCGAAGAGGGGAAGTGTTGGTCCGGGGTTAGAGGGTGTTGTGTGTGGAAGGGCATGGGTCCAAAAGTTGTTGGACAGTCAGAGATGTTTCCGATCTAAAGCGATCCCCATACCGTTTTCTTGCCCAACCTAGGGCTATTTGTAGGGACAGTGAATTGGGAGGTGTGGTACTGTGAGTGGAAATGATATTCTGATAATGTTCTTGAAGTATGTACATATTGTTCTTCATCCATGTTGCAGTATTACTTTCCACCTTTTCACGGGTGTCAGTGGAAGGTGTAGATGGTTTAATAAAATCCGTCAGCCGTGACATTTGTTTCATCATACCTACTGGGAATTGGTTGGTGGTTATGGCGCGGTCAATAATCTGTTTATGGTGTACAGCTTGTATAAGTTTAAAGTATATTTTGCTAGTTGCTCTAGTCTGTGGGTCTGGTGATCTAGTAAGGGCCTGGGTGGATGGCACATCCCGGGTCCTACTCCTATATGTAGATGTTGGAAGAATGTTGAGTGACATGAGTGGTGTTGGTGTAGTGTGCGTGTTGTGTAGGGTCCGTGGGCGACTCACCTTTCCGCCGGCAGGAGAGGCCCTCCCTAAAGGAAAAGACATACTGCAAAACTGCTTGGTTAGTGGGAGGCTCTTACCTGTTGTGGTGGGTCCGTTGTCGTGGCCAATCCTGTTAGGTAGGAGGCCTAGGAGATTAAAAACAGCTGTGTGCTACAATTGTAGCAATTAAAAGTATTAAAACTTGGAAATAAAAGTGCATTAGGAAAGTATACACGTTTTTGTATACTCCAGGATACACAAAAGGTGGTTGAGAGGCCGGCCTCTATGGGCAGAGCCCCCCCACAAGCAGTCCCGAAACTGTCTCAATTGTTACTTTTTGAAAAAAGGAAATCGAAACAAAAGGGGAATGAAAAAGGGTTAAAAAGGTAAAACCTGTCCCAAATGGGGAGTAATTGGGAAGAAAATAGGGAGAAAACTCGTCCTGCAAGCAGAAGAGAGCCTGACGTTTCGCAAGTGTGTTGCTTCTTCAGAGGCTCCTGTAAGTGAGTCGCCCACGGATTTGTTTGTTAGTTATAGGTTGTGGGAGGGAATCCCTCCCACAAGCTAGAATCAGTCAATCAGTATGTGTGGTTGGAGGTGGTATCTGGTGATTGGCTAGAGAATTTGAATTTTTTGGAGGGAACTGGTTGTCAATTGCTGATTGGTCCATCTGGGGGGTATGGTCGACTAAGTTTGGCAATAATGTCTGTAGATCCTCACTATTGACCAAATTAACTGTAGTGTAGTGGAAAGGAAACAGCACTCAGGACCGGAGGACCCAGGTTCGAAACCCAGGAGGGCCAAGAAACAAAACACACAGAAAACAGACCAACAAAAGAAAAATTTATCCAAAGAATGAATGAATGAAGAAAAGAAAAATGATAAAAGTTATTATTAAATCAGGATATCCAAATTTGATACCCGGGGTGATTGGCTGGATGCATTGAATTTTTTGGAGGGAACTGGTTGTTGATTGCTGATTGGTCTATCTTGGGGGTGTGATCAAGTGTGTTTAGCAATAATGTCTGCAGATCCTCACTATTGAGCAAGTTGTCTGTAGTGTAATGGAAGGGAGACAGCACTCAGGCCTGGGGGGACCCGGGTTCGAAACCCAGGAGCCCAAGAAACAAAAAGCGCAAAAAGAAAATCGCCAAAAGAAAAATTATGAACAAAACAAAAACAATTTTTTAATCAGAATATCCATATTTGATACTTGATGGATGGTTTCATTCTCAATGAATTTAATAGTTTCTCCTGGATGGAGTTAGTTGTTACAGAGGCAGATCAATGGCACGGACTACGGTTAGGTTTGGGTTAGGGTTAGGCTTCAGGGTCTAAGGGTTTTAATTTTTTGGCACTGGCCTATTGATCTGAGAGAAAAAAAAAAAAAAAAAAATTGGGTTGTATAAATGGAATGAGTTTTTTTTGGGGGGGGGGGGAAACAGATACGTGTAATAAGACAAAAAGTAGACAACACCGCAGCCAAAGGTCTGGAGGGAAAGTTAAAATAAGTGCTCCAATGCTCAATTAAATAAGAGGTAATACATTATAAGCATGCACACATCTAAAAACAGTACAATAAATATAAGTGCAAAATAAGTTAAGGTGCCAGTAAAATCATGTCACACCTCCAGCTGGCCCTGAAATAAATAAACAAGAAATATATAATAAATAGTAGACAACAATAAATACAAATTGATAAAAGGGCATGCAAAACAATGAATCTCATAAGTGCTTAAAACTATGTATACAAAAGAGGAAGGCATGCAAAACACATCTAATTGATAAAAAATTAAAAATATAAAAGTTGTATAAAAAACATGCTCGATTATATATACCAGTTGAATTAAATACTTTAAGAACATATAAATTGGAAGCAAAAAGGATAGGGTAAAGGAACTTCCAGTGTCTCCCCCCTGGGAGAGCAGGGTTCAACTCCAAGTCAGGGAGGTGGAAAGAGAGGACATAGAAAGCTGCGGTGAGTCGACCTATGGGGGTGGGTTCTAACGTGCCAGTTTGTTATGGAGACTATATGTCATTTAGACCTGTCGGGATTGTGGTTTTGAAGAGGTGGATCCAGATTTTTTCCGCCCTCTTTCTCTGTCCCACGGTCCAGCGGTCGTTGGATTCCAATCCTGAAATGATGAGGTGACTGGTGGAGTGTTCCTGGAAATGTGTAACTAAGGGTGTAGTAAGTTTACCCTGTCCAATATTGTATAAGTGCTGTTTGAGGCGTGTGAGAATGGTGTGCTTAGTCTCTCCTATGTAATGTTTATTGCAAATGGTGCATGTGATGATATAAACAGCATTGCTGGTATTGAGGGAGGGATTGGAGGATGGCATGGGATGTCCGACTGTGTGGGTTAGCGATAAATTTCCGGTTCTTGTAGAAGATGTTGTGTTGTGTGTTTGTGGCAGGTTTGTGGTCTGTATATTGGGAATGAACCAATGTTCCTTGAAGGCTTTTGTTTTGCGGTAAGCAGAGATGGTGTTATAGCTCAGAAAGGCTCTATGTTGTAATCTAAAGCTGTTGTAATTCTGTTTGATGTGGTGGTGTAACCTAGTTGTGCGTCGAGAGTAGGTGGATACAAACGGAATGATATTTTGGGTGATTGGTGGATTGGATAATTTTTTATGTGGGTTAGGGTTAGGGTTAGGGGGGTCAGAGTGGGGGATAGGGTACAACGCTGGACCGTGGGACAGAGAAAGAGGGTTATGGTTAGGGTTAGGGTTAGGGGTGGGATACAAGACCTGGGTGGGGTTAGGTTTAGGGTTAGGGTTAGGGTTAGGGTTAGGGGGTTAGGGTTAGGGTTAGGGTTAGGGTTAGGGGTTAGGGGTTAGGGTTAGGGTTAGGGTTAGGGTTAGGGTTAGGGTTAGGGTTAGGGGTTAGGGTTAGGGTTAGGGTTAGGGTTAGGGTTAGGGTTAGGGTTAGGGTTAGGGTTAGGGTAGGGTTAGGGTTAGGGTTAGGGTTAGGGTTAGGGTTAGGTTTTTGATAAATTATCTCGATGATCCCCCCCGCTTCGTCCGACGACTGGGCAGTTAGATAGGGGACCAAAGGCAGATGCACTGGCCGGCGCACGTCAGTAGTCAGCTCACCATTCCTACAATGTCCCCCTACATGCCACTTTGTAGCACCGATTTGAGTGTAGGCATAGTTATTTCAATAAGACCACTACTTGGATTGCCAATTTGCGGCAGAGGGTCTTGAATTGTCTAATTCGGACCGTGTGACTGGCCCTCGGTCGCAGTAAACGTTACTTTTACTTACATGCCAGTTTGTAGCACAGGTTTGAGTGCAGGCATAGTTATTTCAATAAGACCACTACTTAGGTTGCCAATTTGCGGCAGAGGGTCTTGTTTGAGTTTGTTTGCCACCCACGGATCTAGGTTTAGGCATAGTTTTATCAATAAGTGTTTTAAGATGATTAGAATAATCGAAAAAGCAGAGATGTACTCTTCGCAGCCAAGCTGACAGCGTCTCGATTATCACCATCTTTACAGTTCCTTTTTGGAATGCGCACTCCTCTTTGGTGTGTATTACAAGGCAGATTGAATAACCAGCGAAGCAGAGAAACTCTTCGCCGCAGCCGAGCTGACAGCGTCACCAGGTATTCATCTTTCCTGTATAGTTTTTTCTTTTATCTTTAATTTTTGGACCGTTCGTCTGGTCTCAGGGTTACATAAAATAGTTTCCCCTATATTGATCAACCTGGTTGGGTTTAGGAAAGCAAGAGTGCGGTTGAGGTTAGGGTTATGCTAAAGGTTAGGTTTAGAAACATAAGTGTTTGTTTACGGTTAAGGTTAGAGGTGTAAAGCTATGGTTGAGGTTAGGATTAAGATACATGTTAGGGTTAGTGGTGTAAAACCATGGTTAAGGTTAGAATTAGGATAAAGGTTAGGGTTAGTGATATAAAACTAGGGTTAAGGTTAGGCCTAGGCTTGTCATATTAATAATTAAATCGATTTTATTCTAAATTGTAGGACACATCGTCAGTAGAGAACCTTGGAATCATCAGGTGTTTCGGCCATTACATCTAGACACCCTCCTCCAAGGGCGGCCCACCGGGGTTGATCAATTCCCGGCGTGTGTCCCATAGTCAATTCATTTTTTTACTATATTATAGTCTGTTTTGAAGTGTATTAAGATATATTTTGAAGTTTGTTTTAAATTTTATTGTTTGAGAAATTTAATTTTTGGTACCAAGGTGCTGTCATATATCAATGTACTTACCGTCAGAAAGTTGATCTGTTTGGTGCAAAAATATTAGTACATACAAAGAGAATGGTTTATAAGTTATTGTTGTTTTGGCGCAAAAGTATTACCATACACTAAGTATAACATTGTTTGAAAAATTGTTTGAAGTAATATTTAAATATTTAAAGCACAACAAATGATTTTATTTAATACCACAAGTAAATAACAAATGCTGTGTTTATAATCAATAAAATTAAAGAGTACTTACCATCTGTTCCACTAGACGTCTGTTTATTTTTTATTTTGTTTAGTTATAAGTTTCCTATTTCAGTCAGGCCAGAAGAATCGGAGGGCCAGGGCCCCAGGCTATCTATTTAAATCACTTCCTGTGTTCCATACACCGCACAACTACAGGAGGCACTGTTTTCATCAAAGTTACTGTGAACAGGCTGCTCTCCTGAAGTCAATATCTGTCTATGTACGTATTGCCGCGGTTTCAGAGATTAAAATTTGGAAGCGATTTTGTGGTGTGAAAAGAACACTAGGAAGCATCAACAGAGTTAACCGAGTGTAAAGATGTCAGTCCCACCTTGATACGACGACGGGAAGTGGGGGAAAAACTCGTTTTAAGAGTGAAAATTACTGTGTAAAGCGTTTGTGGGCGTGGTTTAAGCATTTAATGCTGTAACTTTCTTTCTAAACGTCCGAAAGACGTGCAATAAAGTTCAATTTGAATCTGGAAGTCTTCTGTATAAAATTATGTTAGTCATGTGACTTCAACGTAACCGGAAGTAGTTAAAATATTGTTATTTAGGCGTTTATGGGCGTGGTTTAAGGTTTTTTATACTTTAAACTATTTTCTGAAGGTTGTAAAAGTTTAGGATAGAGTTTACAATTAATTCCTAGAACTCTAATTATACGTACTTATATGAATTAAATACGAAAGAGGAAAGAACAGGGAGAAGAGGTGGAAAGGAAGGAGGCAGAGTCAGGGAGAGTGGGCCGCATTCGGGGCATCAATCTCTCCCCCGCCTATGGCCGGGCATGTCAACTCTACCTCCCCCTACTCCCTCATTTGCATGAGGGAAGAGAGGGGAGAAGAAAGATATAGGGAGAAGAGGTGGAAAGGAAGGAGGCAGAGTCAGGGAGAGTGGGCCGCATTCGGGGCATCAATCTCTCCCCCGCCTATGGCCGGGCATGTCAACTCTACCTCCCCCTACTCCCTCATTTGCATGAGGGAAGAGAGGGGAGAGAGGGGAGAAGAAAGATATTTTAATTTTATTTTTTAAGGTATTAGGAAGTCGGTAGGAAGGATCATTGTGTACTGGACTTGATGTGAGCGCTCTTGTCCGAAGGCACTGGCTGGGTTAGGTTTTTGATAAATTATCTCGATGATCCCCCCCGCTTCGTCCGACGACTGGGCAGTTAGATAGGGGACCAAAGGCAGATGCACTGGCCGGCGCACGTCAGTAGTCAGCTCACCATTCCTACAATGTCCCCCTACATGCCACTTTGTAGCACCGATTTGAGTGTAGGCATAGTTATTTCAATAAGACCACTACTTGGATTGCCAATTTGCGGCAGAGGGTCTTGAATTGTCTAATTCGGACCGTGTGACTGGCCCTCGGGTCGCAGTAAAACGTTACTTTTACTTACATGCCAGTTTGTAGCACAGGTTTGAGTGCAGGCATAGTTATTTCAATAAGACCACTACTTAGGTTGCCAATTTGCGGCAGAGGGTCTTGTTTGAGTTTGTTTGCCACCCACGGATCTAGGTTTAGGCATAGTTTTATCAATAAGTGTTTTAAGATGATTAGAATAATCGAAAAAGCAGAGATGTACTCTTCGCCGCAGCCAAGCTGACAGCGTCTCCGATTATCACCATCTTTACAGTTCCTTTTTGGAATGCGCACTCCTCTTTGGTGTGTATTACAAGGCAGATTGAATAACCAGCGAAGCAGAGAAACTCTTCGCCGCAGCCGAGCTGACAGCGTCACCAGGTATTCATCTTTCCTGTATAGTTTTTTCTTTTATCTTTAATTTTTGGACCGTTCGTCTGGTCTCAGGGTTACATAAAATAGTTTCCCCTATATTGATCAACCTGGTTGGGTTTAGGAAAGCAAGAGTGCGGTTGAGGTTAGGGTTATGCTAAAGGTTAGGTTTAGAAACATAAGTGTTTGTTTACGGTTAAGGTTAGAGGTGTAAAGCTATGGTTGAGGTTAGGATTAAGATACATGTTAGGGTTAGGGTTAGGGTTAGGGTTAGGGTTAGGGTTAGGGGGTTAGGGTTAGGGTTAGGGTTAGGGTTAGGGTTAGGGTTAGGGTTAGGGTTAGGGTTAGGAATGAAAAAATTGAATTCTGCTGCCGAAGGCAGCAGAATTAAATGCACAAACCATGGACTTCAGACTAATTCCCAACTGCTCTATCTCTCGTTTAGGCCCCTGGGGAGGTGTGTGCCCAGCCTGGAGATCCAGACCTTCTCCCTCCTGGTGCGTTGCTGCACCGTCCAGGCTGGGTCAGACTCCAGGATGGTGGCCCTGAGGCTGGGCCATCCATGCTCAATAAAATGTTGAACCAAGGGGATCTCTGTATTCTTCTTTCTATTAATATTATACCTGTGCTGGGTAAATCTTGTGAGAATTGTGTTGCCTGTCTGGCCCACATACTGTTTGGTGCACTTTAAACATCTAATTAGATAAACCACATTTTTTGTGTGCACAGTGGTGTTCTTTTGTGTCAGGAATACCTCTTTAGATGTTTGATTCTGTATCATTCTATAATTCCTAAAGAACTCTGATTTGGACCTGGTTTTGGGTTCTTTCAATGGTCTCAATTTGGCTCTAACCAGAATGTCACCCAGGTTTTTATTTTTTCTAAAGGCCGCAATTAATCTATAATCTTTTAGGAAAATTTTGTTACCCCCTGCCGAAATGAAATTGGTTTTTAATTGTTTAATCAGTTTGACATTTCCAAATGAATAGGTGGTGATGATGGGGAGAATCGGGTCCAAACACACAGGTTTCACTAGGGTGAAGGTTTTCAAAGAGTGACGCAGCATGGTGTGTGTGTAACCCCTGTTGCGCAGTGAGGAGAATAAAATTTTAACTGCAGCTTTAAAATCTTCTGCTCTGGTGCAGATTCTCTTGAATCTCAGTAATTGAGACTTTACCAGTCCTGCAAAAGTATGCCTGGGGTGATGACTGGACCTGTACAACAGTGCATGCGTGTCTGTTTCTTTAAAGAAAACCTTCACCTCTAGCTTGTGCGTGACAGGGAAATCTGTCCCCTTGAAGGTCGTCGTGTCCAGAAAATCAATGGAGTCCTGATTGAGGGTGGATTTGACCTTGATTGACTGTCTGTGGCTGTTTAAGGTGTGTATAAAAAGCTCAAAATCCTGTTTTGAATACTGCCAAACTCCCCAAATGTCATCTAAATAGCGGAAATAGTGCAGCGGTCTCTTCTGGCAAGATGCCAGGGCACTTTCTTCCCACTCGGCCATAAAAATATTAGCATATGAGGGTGCAAAACGCTTTCCCATAGCCGTGCCTTTCACCTGTAAAAAGTATTGTCCATCAAATTCAAAATCATTTTTGGTCAAATTAATTTCTAATAATTGTAAAATTTCT
The DNA here is from genome assembly GCA_013375575.1 of Percina caprodes. Taxonomy (NCBI): domain Eukaryota; kingdom Metazoa; phylum Chordata; class Actinopteri; order Perciformes; family Percidae; genus Percina; species Percina caprodes. The sequence goes on from JABXJD010000504.1 coordinate 262,915, forward strand.
TTGTCTGGTCTTTTGCTGTTTGGGTGTTTTTGGAGGGCGTGTCTGACCGCTAATAGGCCCTCAGGTGTCTGGATGTTGGTGTAAAGGCTGTCTACATCAAGGAGAAGAGGAAAGAGGAGGACGGTATAATAATACTTTTAATCTTCTCAACAAAATCATATGTATCCTTGATGTAGCTCTGATGCAGCATAGACAAGGGTTTTAAATAAAAATCTATAAACTCTGCTGTGTAGTAGGTTTCACTCTCACAGTCAGAGACTATAGGGCGGCCTGGAGGAATGCGGTGTGGGAGGCTCCAGGACTCTCTGCTTTTGTGGATTTTTGGCAGCATGTAAAACCGGCGTAGTCTGGGCTCTTTATCCCCCTGGAGGTAAGTCTTCTGTTTTAAATTTATAAATTTTTTATTATATAATGATACTAAAATCTTTTCTATAAGAGGTATTGTGTCCTTGTATATAGGTTTATCTAATTTAATATAATAATTGGTATTATTTAACTGTCTGTATCCCTCCCACAAATAGTCCCTCCTGTCCATGAGGACCACTGAGCTCCCTTTATCTGCCGGTTTTATTATAATTTCATTATTATTGGCCAATTGGTGAAGTGCCTCAGTTTCATACTTGGTCAGATTGGTTTTAGTCCAGCCCATTTTGTGGTTTTGCTGGAAATGTTGTAGATCTAATTGAGTCAATTTAATAACCTCTGGTGGGAGTTGTGTGGCATCAGGGAGCCATGTGGACCTCGGGATAAAGGGCAAATGTTCTGATTCTGATTTTCCTTCGTAATAGACAGCTAACTTCACTTTCCTGTGGTAGTTCTGTAGGTCAAACTGAGTCTGGCTTTTCTGGTCTTTATGACTCAGTCTCTGCTGTGAAGGAATGAAGGTTAGACCCTTGTTTAAAAGCACGGTCTGTGCTGCTGTAAGTTTAAAAGATTGGCAGAGATTAATCACAGTTTTTAACCCTGTATCTTTTTCTGTACTCACAGGGTTTACATGTTTAAATGCTGGACCCAGTGTTGCAGCATGTGTTCCCCGGTCTGCTTTGACCAGTGGATCAGGTCCTTATCCACTGTGAAGCTGTTCCTCGACAACTGGGGAATCGAGTCATAATTGGCCAGGATGTGGTCGTTCAGGAGCCTCAGGTTGGCCTGTTCAGAGGGTGGGAGAGACCTGGAAAAGTTAATCAGTGGCACCAAGATTTGTGATCTGGGAAAAGCTATTTCAGCCATTTTCACAGCTTTCCTCAGCTGTGGGAAGATCACATTGAGTGGGTTATGGGCCCTATTGTTGATTCCCAGGAAAGAATTGTTTTTCCACTTTCATGGAGACTGGCGTTTTGGCCAAAGGGGCTCCATGTGGGCGAAGGTGGCTCCTGGGAAACTGTCAATCTGCATATTATCCTGTGTAAAGGATGGCAGCCTTGAGAGGTTGGAGTCTCCCATGATGAGCCACTGTTTTTTTGCCTCCAGTGACCAGACAGAGCTCTTTAGGTTGGTCTGCTCGTGTCTGAGGGGCCTGTTCTCAGAAGTCACTGAGGCAGGTGTTGTCGTGGGAGGTGCAAAGGAAAGTGTGCTCTGTACCTGGGCTCTGGGTAGGGCAGACAGTTCTGCTCTGAGCATCGAGTTGAGCGTAGCAGTGTTGATCTCCTCTGTGCTTGTTGGTCTCAGAGTAGTACCCCTGCGTACTGATCTCTGCTGGAGGGGTGTCCTGTCTTGGACCTGGATCACCGGAGAGAGAGCTGGAGGTGGGTGGGGAGAGAGGGGAGGAGAGGTAGGGGAGAAAGAGGAGGGAATTGGGGAGGAGGGAGAAAGGTCTGGAGGAGGAGGGGAAGGAGGGGGTGTTGGGGTGGAGGAGGGGGAGGAGGGGAGAGAGGGTGGGTGGGGAGTGGAGGCTCCGGAGTGGTGGGGTCTTCGGCTAAGGAGATCAGCTCCACGTCCACTTCCGGCTGCTGCTGCTCCTGTGTTGCCTCTCTGGTGGGGTGGCTCTTGTGCACTGTCACACCGGAGGTCGTCTGGGTCTCTGCTGTCCTCTGTGCAGAGTCCGCCCTCAGCGCTTCCCACTGGGTGACTCTCAGTGGGACTCCCGGCTGAGGCTGAGGTGGAGGGTTGGGGAGGTTCTGCTGCAACATCTCCATCATAGGTGCACTAAGATGTCTCCTACGTGCAGGTTTGGCTACTGGAGCTGTGGATGGAGGAGGAGGAGAAGGACGAAGAGGAGGAGGAGGAGGAGGGGGGGCGAGAGATTGTGGAGGGATTGTCTGCCCCTCTCCTGAGGGGTCCCGGCGGCTGCTACCCCTGCAGCTGGCGTAGCCTGAGACTGTTGGTCCTCCTGCTGAGGTGAGTCTGAGTTGTGTTGTGTGATAGCAACAATTCTGGCGTACACATTGTCCAACAACTCCTGTGTGAGCTTCCTGCCAAAATGGCTGCGGGACCAGGCTGCTGCAATCCCAAAGTTCTTCCTCCAATCTCCTGTGCTCAGCTGTTGCAAAATCTGTAGATTGTTATCAATGTTTTCTTGGTAGTGTTGTCTCAGGGTAAGCATGGTTGTGTATTCCCAGTTTTTAGCATTACCCTCAATGATGCTATTTGTTGTGGGGTTGGGTTCAGCTGGCATTATGGAGTCTATGAGGTATTGGGTCATTCTTGCAATAGCAGGTGGTGTTTCAGGAGAGGACACATTATTTAAATGGTGTGTAGCTTTAATAATTCTATGTATTATTCTCGTCCTGATAACAAAATCTGGGTCCTTATCATGGTTTTTTTGTTGTTCAGTATTATGGGGCCGGACAAACCTCCCTCCACGTCGGTTTCCGTCTCCCCCGCTGCGGAATTGCTGGCTCTGCTGTCCGCGCTGCTGCTGCTGCTGCTGCTGCTGTTGCTGCTGCCGCTGCTGTTGCCGCTGCTGCGGCTGTTGCTGCTGCCGCTGCTGCCGCTGTCCGCCGCGCCACGGAGCTCCGCGGCGGCTGGATCCGTTTTTTTGAAAACGGCGGCTCTGTTGGTGGCCGTTGTTCCAGCCCTGGTTCTGGTGAGTATTGTTAAAATTGTTCTGATATACGGCATTGTTCTTACCGTTGTATCCGGTGTAATTTGTTCTCGGTGTTGTTTTGGAAGTAGCGGGAGTTGCCGCGCTGGTTCCCCGTGCCGCGTCAGCGTAAGAGGGCTGGTTGTAGGAGGACTGGCGGTGTTGGTAAGATGAGTTGTATGTGGACTGGGGTTCTGTGTTTTATTTCTCTTTCTTCCCGTTTGTAACTCACCGTCTGCCATCCATCATTCCCGTCTTGGAAAGCCATTCTCCGCGGTGAGGAAACCAGGTGAAAAAATAATGTTTTAAACTGAAAACTATCTCACAAAAAATGTGGAGACGTGATGGTGAAAAAAAGAATATTTTTTATTTTAAATGAGCGACGCGTTTCGGCATTCGTAATGCCTTTTTCAAGCTCAAGAAATCAAATTTTTACAACAATTGTTTCTCTCACACAGTCAGTTAAGGCGGAATGAAAAGGCCCGGGCAAACGAACAGAGTAGCCAACGGAAATCAACATCCGGCTCCAGGTACCCACATGTGACCCGCTGGGCCAATGACAGCTTAAGACAATGTCAATTTGTATGTGTGTGTGTGTGTAAAAAAGTCTGTCATTCAAAATTTAAAGGAGAATCTGCCTGTTTAAACCGGAGAATACTACTCTCGTTTTTTTGAAAAACAATTTTGGCCAATTAGTGTATTAAAATATTACTTATATTATCTCAAAATATTATTAGGAGAATATTCAAATTAGATTTAGTCTTGTCAAATTAAAATTTAAGGTTTGTGTCCAAATAATGGTTTTAGTAATTATATTTAATTTTTAAATGTATGCAGGAGAGTTTTTTTACATGTCAGTATCCAGGTGGTTATGTTTAGGCAGGATCCCCAGAGTGATGCTCTAGCCCCAAATGGTTGAGGTTAGAGCTTCCAATCTTGGGCAGGGGTTCACCTGAAAAAGTCCAGAAATCTACAGGTTATGTTTAGGCAAAAGGCCCTAGACACCAGGACCTGTAGTGAAATGGTTGAGTTCAGGCATAAAGCCCTCAAATATATCCCCCCAGAGAAAGGTTGGAATCAGGTAAGGGAACCCACTGTATGCCCACTAGAGCGGTTATGGAGGTAGGTGGGAAAACCGGATGTCGTGGGGGCCTTTTCTTCCATTATTAAAATAAACTTTACAAACAATGTGTGAGGAGTGAAATCACCATCACATAACAGTATATGGAAACAAATAGTTATAACTATATACACTCACATACATGTGCACACACATATACACCTACATATGTATATATATATATGGGTTAGGGTTAGGGTTAGGGGTTAGGGTTAGGGTTAGGGTTAGGGTTAGGGTTAGGGTTAGGGGTTAGGGTTAGGGTTAGGGTTAGGGTTAGGGTTAGTTAGGGTTAGGAGGCCAGGGTTAGGTTAGGGTTAGGGTTAGGGTTAGGGTTAGGGTTAGGGTTAGGGTTAGGGTTAGGGTTAGGGTTAGGGTTAGGGTTAGGGTTAGAGGGTTAAGGGGGAGAGGGGGGGTTAGGGTTAGGTTAGGGTTAGGGTTAGGGTTAGGTTAGGGTTAGGTTAGGGTTAGGGTTAGGGTTAGGGTTAGGGTTAGGGGTTAGGGTTAGGGGTTAGGGTTAGGGTTAGGGTTAGGGTTAGGTTAGGGTTAGGGTTAGGTTTTTGATAAATTATCTCGATGATCCCCCCCGCTTCGTCCGACGACTGGGCAGTTAGATAGGGGACCAAAGGCAGATGCACTGGCCGGCGCACGTCAGTAGTCAGCTCACCATTCCCACAATGTCCCCCTACATGCCACTTTGTAGCACCGATTTGAGTGTAGGTATAGTTATTTCAATAAGACCACTACTTGGATTGCCAATTTGCGGCAGAGGGTCTTGGATTGTCTAGTTCGGGTCGTGTGACTGGCCTCGGGTCGCAGTAAAACGTTACTTTACTTACATGCCACTTTGTAGCACAGGTTTGAGTGCAGGCATAGTTATTTCAATAAGACCACTACTTGGGTTGCCAATTTGCGGCAGAGGGTCTTGAATTGTCCAATTCGGACCGTGTGACTGGCCCTCGGGTTGCAGTAAAATGTTACTTTTAATTTGGACCGTTTGTCTGGCCTCGGGGTTGCAGTAGTTTCTTTCAATTCGGACCGTATGTCTGGTCTCAGTATTGCATAAAATAGTTACTACGGTATTTACCCAACTGGTTGGGTTTAGGTGGACCGTGTGTCTGGTCTCTTGGTTACAGTAAATCGTTTCTTTCAATACGGACCGTTTGTCTGGTCTCAAGGTTGCATAAAATAGTTACTACGATATTGACCCAGTTGGTTGGGTTTATGTAAACCGTTTGTCTGGCTTTTGGGTTATTTTCATGTCTATTTCTCTGTATTTCACTTTTTCTGGTTTTATATTAAATGTCTAGGTTCAATCGTATTTTTGTTTTAGTAGAAATGGATCTAATACAAGAGGGTGACTCTTCTAATTGTGTTTTTTTTTTTTTGTTTAGGGTTAGGGTTAGGGTTAGGGTTAGGGGTTAGGGTTAGGGTTAGGGTTAGGGTTAGGGTTAGGGTTAGGGGTTAGGGTTAGGGTTAGGGTTAGGGTTAGGGTTAGGGTTAGGGTTAGGGTTAGGGTTAAGAAAGAAATTCTGACGCCGTGGCGCAGAATTGAAAGCACAAACCATGGACCTTGGCTGTTACCCGTCCATCTCATCTCCTCCAGACCCCGGGAAAACTGTACAGCACACTTGGTGGTCCAATCTCTCTACTGAACTTGATTTTATAGACTCAAGTAGGTCATTGTAGTGATAAGACTTCTATTGTCATGTTAACCAAACCAAAAGGTTTGAAAGGGTCAGGGGCTGAAGTTAGGGGTTAGGGAGGGTTGGGGTCAGGGTAAGAATAGAGGGTAAGGGTTTTAGGGTTAAGGTACTGAGTAGGGGATAGGGTAAAGGGGGAGGGGGTTGGGGTTAGGGTAAGGGTAGGGGGTGAGGGTAGGGTGGGGGTAAGAGGTTGGGGTTAGGGCAAGGGGTAGGGGGTGGCGGTAGGGTAGTGGGGTTAGGGGGTTAGGGTGAGGGGGTAGGGGTGGGGGTAGGGTAAGGGGTTGGGGTGAGGGTACTGGTGGGGGTAGGGGAAAGACACTCTGTCTGGTTTCTGAGCCCTGTTGATGCCAAAAGAAAGGACTAGTTTTTCAACACTCTCTGAGACTGGGGTCTTTGCCAAAAGTGCTTCTGCGTGTTTGAAAGTGGCTCCAGGAAAACTGTCAATCTGGACATGGGGCTCTTTAAAGGGTGGGAATCTGGCTACATTGGAGTCCCCTATGATGAGCCATTTCTGGCCTCTAGGTGCCAGACCGTTTTTTTGTTTGTGGGTGTATGTCTGAAAGGCCTGTATTCTGTTATGGGAGGTGCAATGGGGTGAAAGATAGTCTGCTCTGCACCTGGACTGCTGGTAGAGGTGTTGGTCTGAATTTTTCAGCATCCCTTGTATGATTTTGTTACCTGTGAAGGAGTCTTCTGGGCGTAAAGTGTCGGGGTGAGCATCCGGGCTGGGTCGAGAGCGCCTCGTGATGCTGCGTCTCTGGAGAAGAGGTGGGTGAGTGGCTGGGTGGAGAAAGGGAAGTCTCGGGCTAGTCTTTGTGGTTTCAAAAGTAGGATCGGGATGATTGAAGAGCAGTCTGGCTGAGGAGAGGGAGGAGAAAAGAAGGGTGGACAAACAGGGGGTGGGGGAGGAAAGGGTGATGGGTGAGAGGGGAGTAGGAGGGAGGAAGGGGGTAGAAGCAGGGAGATGGGGTAAAGGAGGGGTTGAAGATGGCGGAATAGAGGGGTCACTCCAGTCCAGCAGGTCTTGTTGGATCTCGTCTGTTGCGGCGGGCGTCAGCCGCTGGCTCTCGAGTGGGTGAATTTCCACGATGGTGTGAGATGTATCTTCCCCGGTGGTCTGTGTCTGTGTTGTTGCTTGTTGTGGTCGTTGCAGAGAAGGTCTGGTAGGTGTCCGCACTGTCTCCTCTGTGATGACTCTGATTTCCGGGCTGCTGTCCCTGTTGTTTCTGTGTTGCATCTGTGCAGGTCTGGGTGGAGGAGGAGTAGGATGCGGCAACAGGGGCTGTTGTATTGGTGGTGTCTGTGTAGACTGGCTTGGATCAGATCTGGCTGAGGCAGGTCTGTGTGTGTTAATGTCTGGAGATGTCTGTGTCTGTGCCACTGTGTGTGTTGGGGCTTGTGGGTTACACTGTGTGGCTTCCATTATTCTGGCATAAACAAAGTCCAATGTCTGCTGAGTCAGTTTTCTGCCATAGTGACTGCGTGCCCAGGCGGCTGCGATAGCAAAGTTTCTCTTCCAGTCTGAGTCTGCTAATTGTAGTAAAATCTGTATGTTATTATCTAGACTGTCTTTGTAATGGTCTCTGAGAATGAGAAGTGTAGTGTATTGCCACTGTGTTGCAGCACCAGTGATTAATGCCCTGTACTGGGGTTTGGGTCTGCCGGTTTATGGCTTCTTGTAAAGATTTTGTAATCTTGGTGATGGCAGTGGGTGTTCTGTCAGATGACACATTACTGAGGTGGTGGGCCGCTTTGATTATCTTATGTATGGTGCGGGTTTTGGTCGTGAAACCAGAGTCATTGCCATTCACAGTTTGGTTATGAGGATTGTAGGAGGGTTGGTCAAACCTGTTGTTGTGTTGGTTTCCCCATGTGTTACTGTAGAAAGGCTGAAACTGGTAGTTGCGTTGCTGGCGATTCTGGTGGCGTGGTGCTCTGTTGTGTGGGCCTCCACGTTGTTGTTGGAAGTTCCTGTTGTTTCGGTTCTGCCAGTAATTACCTCGGTTGTTGTGTTGATAATTAGACCGGTCGCGCGGCCTTTGAAGTTGTGGTACGTCTGTTGGCGTCCCTGAGCAAAATGGCGGGGCTTGCCGTTGTAGCTGCGTCTGGTTACCTGCGTAGCTCGTGTAGCTTTGAGGCTGCTGCTGCTGCCGGCTGTAGTAGGAAGGCTGATTGTTACGGGGCTGGTTGTAACTTCTCTGTTTGTTTCTGCCCGTTTGTAGCTTACGGTTTGCCAGCCTCCGTCATCTTCGTAATAGTCCGCCATTTTGCGGAGCTCCGGTGAGGGAGCGAAAAATATATCAAAGTGAACAAAAAACTATCTCTTAAAAGTGAGAGACGTAATGGTTAGCGTTATCAAAAGTTTCTTTATTTTCGTTTTAAGTAGCGACGCGTTTCGACATATACAAATGTCTTTATCAAGCTAAGAAACTACTTACAATCTGAAACTATTCCACAGGAAAACTCCTCGCTGTTAGGATGAGCGGATGTCAAGTGAAACGTAATGCCCGGTTCTTATTGTACCATGTGACTTCAACAACCAATCAGAGTCCTGAAAGGAGGGACAGATTGGTTTGTATGGGAAACCATAGGGTTGTTCAATGTCTGACAAAAAAAATGGGAAAAAGTTGTACAAATGAGTAAAAAATACTTTTTCTTAAATTTCGAGGCTATACAGATTGAACAGTAAATGGATTAAATTTCTAGGCCAAAAGGTAAGTAAAATGAGTATGGTTTTAAGTAATAGAATTGCTAATTAAACATTCTTTTCTTTTATTTCAGGTTCTGAGGTAAGTATGGTTGAAGTCAAACAGAAGAAATGGTTCCGATTGGAATTTACTGTGGTAATGGTAAGTATCAAATCATGGGTAAAGTATTTTGTTGGTTGAATTTGAATGAAAATCTGGCATTATACGTTTCAATGAGCCCAACTATATTGACATGGTTTTCCTCCTGTGGATAGTGCGCTAACCATCACATGTTACATATTCAGCATAAAATCACAAATAACACATACAAATGCAGAACAAATACATTGTTTGAATTATGGTACATATCTACACCTCCTTCAAAATAGTAACAAATGTAACATCCTTCTTAAAAATACATTATAACAGTTCCCACAGAGATGTTGTTATGGCATTTTATGTGTGGATTTTTTTCAGGTCATATACTGGATTTAAGGACATCATAGTATGAACAAATTTTTCTAAATTGTATCCAGTTTTTCAGTCCATAGATCTGTGTGGTAGATTCAATTATAATTACCAAAAAACATTTTGAACATTAAACAGACATTTTGTAATCTTCAAAAGAGGAGAAAATGTATCCCAGAGGTCTGTCCGAGAGGTAGAGACGGCCGGGGAGCCTCCTTCCAGGTACGGGCGGGTTAGGTTTGAAGAAAAAAAGAAATTCTGACGCCGTAGGCGAATTGAGAAGCACAAACCATGGACCTTGGCTGTTACCCGTCCATCTCATCTCCCTCCAGACCCCGGGAAAACTGTACAGCACACTTGGTGGTCCAATCTCTACTGAACTTGATTTTATAGACTCAAGTAGGTCATTGTAGTGATAAGACTTCTATTGTCATGTTAACCAAACCAAAAGGTTTGAAAGGGTCAGGGGGCTGAAGTTAGGGGGTTAGGGGAGGGTTAGGGTTAGGGTTAGGGTTAGGGTTAGGGTTAGGGTTAGGGTTAGGGTTAGGTTAGGTTAGGTGGGTCGGATCCCATTAGCCCCCCCACGCGTCCGACGACTGCGTAGTTGAATGGAGACTAAAGGTATGCGCGGGCCGTCGCATGTCACTCAATTTCCACACCACTAAACCGTTAACCCTTTAAGGAATCCCTTAAGGGGATAATCTTCAGAGTGGTTTAAACCATGACTCTGCTACCAAAAGGTGGTGAAAGAGGCCTTTCGACCACCTAAGTTTGAAGAAAACTCGGGAATAAAGAGATACACATATACACACACACATATATATATATGTATGTACATGTCCATCCCTCTGTCTAGAGGAGGTGGACGGGAGGGGGAAGAAAAGAGAGAGAGAGAGAGAGAGAGAAAGAGAGAGAGGGAAAAGGGGGTTTGGGAAAGAGAGATCCATACCTCTGTCTAGAGGAGCTGGACGAAAGAGGGGAGGAGGGAAAAGATCCATCCCTCTGTCTAGAGGAGGTGGACGGGAAGGAGGAAGAGGAGAGAACCATCCCTCTGTCTAGAGGAGGTGGATGAAAGAGGGGGGAAGAGGAGAGATCCATCCCTCTGTCTAGAGGAGGTGGATGAAAGAGGGGGGAAGAGGAGAGATCCATTCCTCTGTCTAGAGGAGGTGGATGAAAGAGGGGGGAGGAGGAGAAATCCAACCCTCTGTCTAGAGGAGGTGGATGAAAGAGGGGGGAAGAGGAGAGATCCATCCCTCTGTCTAGAGGAGGTGGATGAAAGAGGGGGGAAGAGGAGAGATCCATCCCTCTGTATAGAGGAGGTGGATGAAAGAGGAGGGAAGAGGAGAGATCCAATCCTCTGTCTAGAGGAGGTGGATGAAAGAGGGGGGAAGAGGAGAGATCCATCCCTCTGTCTAGAGGAGGTGGACGAAAGAGGGGAGGAGGGGAAAGATCCATCCCTCTGTCTAGAGGAGGTGGACGAAAGAGGGGAGGAGGGGAAAGATCCATCCCTCTGTCTAGAGGAGATGGACAGGAGGGAGAAAGAGGAGAGATCCATCCCTCTGTCTAGAGGAGATGGATGAAAAAACGGGGGAATAGGAGAGATCCATCCCTCTGTCTAGAGGAGGTGGACGGGAAGGGGGAAGAGGAGAGGTCCATCCCTCTGTCTAGAGGAGGTGGACGGGAAGGGAGAAGAGGGGAGATCCATCCCTCTGTCTAGAGGAGGTGGACGGGAAGGAGGAAGAGGAGAGATCCACCCCTCTGTCTAGAGGAGGTGGACGGGAAGGGGGAAGAGGAGAGATCCATCCCTCTGTCTAGAGGAGATGGATGAAAGAGGGGAGGAGGGGAAAAAAATCCATCCCTCTGTCTAGAGGAGGTGGATGGGAAGGGGAAAGAAAAAAGATCCATCCCTCTGTCTAGAGGAGGTGGATGAAAGAGGGGAGGAGAGATCCATTCCTTTGTCTAGAGGAGGTGGACGAAAAGAGGGAAGAAGGGGAGAGGTCCATCCCTCTGTCTAGAGGAGGTGGACGGAAAGGGGGTTTTAAAGGTATGTTGGAGGTTTGAATTGTATTTTAAATAGATCTTAAATTTTGGGAGCACATCTTCAGTAGTGGACCTCAGTATCATCAAGTGTTTCGGCCATTACCAACTAGACACTTTCAACTGAGGAAGGCCCACCCGGGGGTGATCAAGTCCCGGGCTGTGTCCCATAGCCAATTAGTTTTTTAGTTAATAAAGTAAGATAGTGCAGATTTAGGATCAGTAAGCTAAGTTCTGAGAAGCTATTTTTGGAAAAGAAGCTAAAAGGTTTAAATCGTAAAAAACGAGACTAGTCTGAAAATGAAAACGCGGAGGGGGAAGGGGGCCTAGGTCCCGTTGCATCCACGGCCTGACCACCTAAGCTGGGTCAGGGGACGGAGAATTTAGGTGGTAAAAGTTTGGAGGATTTAATTTTTAACCAGATAAGGACCAAATTAGACGTATGTGGTGCAGATGGACTGTTGCATTGGGCGAGGCTAACCCTCATAGAAGACTGGGCTACGTTTAAGGTCCTGATGCCCTGGACCACCACTCCCGCAGTTCTGTCCTAGAGGCGGACACGGGGGGCCGCATACTTACCGCCCGTCTGAGGAAACCGTTCGTTAACACCGCTAGGTATCCCCGGTTAGAACTCAGAGCTAGGCCGAAGCTTTGGTTTCTGGAGGTCTAGGAGGTCTGAAGACTCTTGAAATCTAGCTAAAGACCTGGTTAAAGAACCAGGCCCATAGCTAGGAATTAGGCTATTTTTGAAAGCATTCCTGTACTCCATACAACGCACAGTCCCAGGAAATGCTAGAAGTAAAACTAATTTAAAGAACCAATTTATTAGAATTTTTGAAGAAAGATTTTTTAAGAAAATTTAACTTCAAAATTAAAGTTTTAGACCTTGCCTGTGCCCCATACACCGCACGACTACAGGAAGGTTAGAGCCTATTTACCTAAGTATATGCAAATACCTGTGCCCCATACACCGCACGACCCCAGGTATGCAGAGTGACTCACCGTGAAAGATGTGTCCTCAGAAGCTCTGAATTGGGGTCAAATTTTTCGGGGGGTAGTGGTCTTGCGAGTGATATTTTTCACTTATGGTGTAGAGGAGTAGGACCCACAATGCCCCCCTGCATTTTAGTCGAAAATTTAGTCCAATAAGAAACTATTTCCTGGTTGATTTAAATTATTTTCCCATCATGCCTATATTCGGTAATATTGAAGATGAAACCATAAGCGAACAAGATGGGCAGATTAATGTGGTGGTCTTTTATTATAATGCTTAAACTGAGTTTGAGGGCTGCTCAATGGAGCTGGGCCCACCACTCGCCCCAAAACGTCTCCTGCTTCCAGAGGCGGCAACTGTCTAAGATTAAAAACTCATCCATCATAAATTAAAGGGTAAATGCAACATTATTTTAGGTGATGAATAAGATTCGGAATTCAAAGAGGGAAATTATATTTTAATTGGAAAAAATATTTTGAAAAAGGTATTAATTAGGCAGGTGGGTGTTTGAAGGGTCACAGGTTAAAGGGATATTTCGGTTAAATATTGTAGAGAGAATCTAGAGGAATAATCCCATTATTCATTATGTTTGGAACCATAAGGTGAGTGGGTTCAAGTATTAAAGGGATAACCTGTTTTAATACATGAATTTGAATTATTTTGTAGGTGCAAGGGTCGGCAAGAAATCCTCAGGGGTTACAAGTTAGGGTTAGTGGAAATGGTTAAAGTGAAGCCTGACAGGATCAAGAATTAGGGGTAGAGAGGGGGTTTTAGGGTTGGTTCGAAAGAGGTCATTTGGGGTTAAATGTGTCAGGGTTAAGGTTCAGGGTTAAGGGCGAGGGTTGAGGTCAGGGTCAGAGTTAGAGATGGGTTTAAATTTAACGGTATGTGGTTAGGGTTAAGGGCTTAGGTGTAAAGATTGGTGTACAAAGGTATGAGTTAATGTTAGCGGTTGAGTTTTGGGTACAGGTAGAATTTTTTTAAGGTTAGGTTCGAGTAGGGTCAAGGTTGGGGTTAGGGGATTGGTGTAAGGGTTAGAGAGTTAGGGTTAGGGTTAGAGGTTATGATTAGGGTTGGGGGTTGGTTTAGGTTTTTTTTAGGGGTTATGGTTAGGGTTTGGTTTAGGGGAGGGTTTTTTTTGGTTAGGGTTAGGGTTAGGGTTAGGGTTAGGGTTAGGGTTAGGGTTAGGGTTAGGGTTAGGCTAGGGTTAGGCCAGGGTTAGGTTAGGGTTAGGCCAGGGTTAGGCCAGGGTTAGGGTTAGGCAGGCAGGGTTAGGGTTAGGGAGGTTAGGGTTAGGGTTAGGCCAGGGGGTTAGGGTTAGGCCAGGCCAGGGGCCAGGGTTAGGCCAGGCCAGGGTTAGGGTTAGGCCAGGGTTAGGGTTAGGAAGGGTTAGGGTTAGGTTAGGGTTAGGACAGGGTTAGGGTTAGGGTTAGGGTTAGGGTTAGGGTTAGGGTTAGGGTTAGGGTTAGGGTTAGGGTTAGGGTTAGGCAGGCCAGGAAGGGTTAGGGTTAGGGTTAGGGTTAGGGTTAGGGTTAGGTTAGGGTTAGGGTTAGGTTAGGGTTAGGGTTAGGGTTAGGTTAGGGTTAGGGTTAGGGTTAGGGTTAGGTTAGGGTTAGGTTAGGAAAGAAAAAGAAAAGGCAATATACCACAGGAGTGGATTTACTATGCCTTCAATGCACAAACTAGAAACAACCCCATACCTGGCAACTCCAGCACCCCCACACAAGAAACCCTGCTTAAAAATAAATATTCAACTCAGGTAAGTATTAGTGTGCAGTATATAACTTAATTTGTTATATTATTATATATTATGTTATGATATTATATAGCAGTGATTTATTAAATCTTCTGTATAACTATAATGTTCTTCTTTCCTCCGAAATTAGTAGACATTCTTCTCCTGCAGGTCCTCCGGTCCGCCAGAGGGCAGTCGCGGTGCAAATCGCGCCCGGCGGCGCGGCTGTGGAAATCTCCGTCACAGCTAGCATTAGCCCTGTTAGCTTTAGCTCTGCTAGCCTTAGCGCCGCTAGCATTAGCCCGTTGGCATGGCGGTGAATGTAGCGATGTAGCAGTAGGCCCAGGCGGCATCCGTCGCTCTGGTGCTCCCGGTCCATCCGGCCGTGTCGGGTCCCTCTCATCATGGAGGTCTGCTGCTCGCGGTGCGGTCCGAGGTCCCACCAGTCGGAAGGACAGGCACTCATCAGTGGATAAGCTGGATTCAGTGGTATGCTGAGGTAGCGGCTAGCAATAGCATAGCTACCGTCGCGCGCTACGCCGCCATCATGTGTCCTGTGGGCATCAAAAATGTGAAAAACACTTCAGAAAATATTAAATAAAGTTGAAAAAATAAAGCGTGATGGTTTTAAGTGTCGTGATATTTATTGGAGCATTGGAGCAACGTTTCGCCAGAATAGGCCTTCCTCAGGCTCATACACTCACATGAAAGACTCCTCAGCAAGACAGCGTGGGCACATTGAACAGGTCAGCATTAATCTCCGTACAAAAGGAAGTAAACAAACCGCCATCTTGGCTTTCAGAATAACAACTTCCGTTATCCTGCTTCTTAGAAAAATAAAAGCCACAATAGTGTTTCTTCTATAAAACACGCAGGATTAAATGCAATAATATAATTCAATATTTAAATTATTAAATTATTAGATTAAGGGTTAGGAATATCTGGTTGGGTTTGGTCAGAAAAACATTAGATTAAATTTAAGTCAAAAAGACTCTAAATTTTAATTTTGGTCAAAAGACCTTATGATAAGCCTAGATTGGAGGGTACACAGTTAGAATTGGGTCAAAAGACATTTAACTAGGTACAGATCAACAGGCAGTAATACACTGGCACGTCTTAAGGCTCAGTTACATAAACCTGTGATGAAGGTTAGGCACAGGAAGGTAGGCACTAACCTGGACAGACTGGCACTCTTGTGGCTCAGTCTCAAAGAGGCTTAATTAAATTGGAGTCAACAGACTTTTAGTTGGATCCATGTCCAGGGACTTGTTGTCCAGTCCAACTCCAGAGGTCCCAGACCAAACCCGTGTCAGACGGCCCTCAGCCAAACCAGGGTCAAAAGACGTAGCTCAATGCAGCATATATTTTAGATACCCTGGCACATCTTATAGGCACAGGCTCCCAGACAAAACCCGGCACTTATTGAGGCTCGGGCTGACAGACATGAAAACCGGCACTTATTGAGGCTCGGTTTCATAAAAGCTTAGTTAAGCTCAGGTCAAAAGACACTTATTTAGGCACTTATTAAGGCTTACTTCTCCCCTTGGTTAAGCTCAGGTCATAGACCACAGGGTTGGGTTTAGGCAAAGGACAACGGGTCAGGCCAAGGCCAAGGGAGAAGGTTGGGTTTAGGTCAGAGAACATTGGTTAAGGTCAGGTCATGAGACTCTTGGATAGGCTTAGATTAAGGAAAACTGAATAACCCAACCAGATAAACGCCCTGATAAGGAGACTGCTGTAAACCCTTACACTATTTAGCTGGGAAAAACACGACCATCACACAATAAACACATCATATAATATAGGGAAATATTGAATCCTCTATATAAAAGAAGTTGTAATCCTTCTGTATTAAATGTCCCGGACATTTTAGGTTAAAACCTGTAAACAAATGTCACCAAAAGGTGTTAAAAGAGTCAGTATTCAGAAATAAAAGTTCAATGGTGTGCTAGAGCACTTAAAAATAACTGAAACTCAAGTCCTAGGGACAGAAAACATGTCATTACATACCAAACTTAAAGTAATAAATTGCACACAGGCAGCGGAATCCATGTGGGGGAGAACCAAAGTCACCAGGCGGTAGATGTAACAGTACAGGCGGGTTAGGAAAGAAAAAGAAAAGGCAATATACCACAGGAGTGGATTTACTATGCCTTCAATGCACAAACTAGAAACAACCCCATACCTGGCAACTCCAGCACCCCCCCACACAAGAAACCCTGCTTAAAAATAAATATTCAACTCAGGTAAGTATTAGTGTGCAGTATATAACTTAATTTGTTATATTATTATATATTATGTTATGATATTATATAGCAGTGATTTATTAAATCTTCTGTATAACTATAATGTTCTTCTTTCCTCCGAAATTAGTAGACATTCTTCTCCTGCAGGTCCTCCGGTCCGCCAGAGGGCAGTCGCGGTGCAAATCGCGCCCGGCGGCGCGGCTGTGGAAATCTCCGTCACAGCTAGCATTAGCCCCGTTAGCTTTAGCTCTGCTAGCCTTAGCGCCGCTAGCATTAGCCCGTTGGCATGGCGGTGAATGTAGCGATGTAGCAGTAGGCCCAGGCGGCATCCGTCGCTCTGGTGCTCCCCCCGGTCCATCCGGCCGTGTCGGGTCCCTCTCATCATGGAGGTCTGCTGCTCGCGGTGCGGTCCGAGGTCCCACCAGTCGGAAGGACAGGCACTCATCAGTGGATAAGCTGGATTCAGTGGTATGCTGAGGTAGCGGCTAGCAATAGCATAGCTACCGTCGCGGCGCTACGCCGCCATCATGTGTCCCGTGTGGGCATCAAAAAATGTGAAAAACACTTCAGAAAATATTAAATAAAGTTGAAAAAATAAAGCGTGATGGTTTTAAGTGTCGTGATATTTATTGGAGCATTGGAGCAACGTTTCGGCCAGAATAGGCCTTCCTCAGGCTCATACACTCACATGAAAGACTCCTCAGCAAGACAGCGTGGGCACATTGAACAGGTCAGCATTAATCTCCGTACAAAAGGAAGTAAACAAACCGCCATCTTGGCTTTCAGAATAACAACTTCCGTTATCCTGCTTCTTAGAAAAATAAAAGCCACAATAGTGTTTCTTCTATAAAACACGCAGGATTAAATGCAATAATATAATTCAATATTTAAATTATTAAATTATTAGATTAAGGGTTAGGAATATCTGGTTGGGTTTGGTCAGAAAAACATTAGATTAAATTTAAGTCAAAAAGACTCTAAATTTTAATTTTGGTCAAAAGACCTTATGATAAGCCTAGATTGGAGGGTACACAGTTAGAATTGGGTCAAAAGACATTTAACTAGGTACAGATCAACAGGCAGTAATACACTGGCACGTCTTAAGGCTCAGTTACATAAACCTGTGATGAAGGTTAGGCACAGGAAGGTAGGCACTAACCTGGACAGACTGGCACTCTTGTGGCTCAGTCTCAAAGAGGCTTAATTAAATTGGAGTCAACAGACTTTTAGTTGGATCCATGTCCAGGGACTTGTTGTCCAGTCCAACTCCAGAGGTCCCAGACCAAACCCGTGTCAGACGGCCCTCAGCCAAACCAGGGTCAAAAGACGTAGCTCAATGCAGCATATATTTTAGATACCCTGGCACATCTTATAGGCACAGGCTCCCAGACAAAAACCCGGCACTTATTGAGGCTCGGGCTGACAGACATGAAAACCGGCACTTATTGAGGCTCGGTTTCATAAAAGCTTAGTTAAGCTCAGGTCAAAAGACACTTATTTAGGCACTTATTAAGGCTTACTTCTCCCCCTTGGTTAAGCTCAGGTCATAGACCACAGGGTTGGGTTTAGGCAAAAGGACAACGGGTCAGGCCAAGGCCAAGGGAGAAGGTTGGGTTTAGGTCAGAGAACATTGGTTAAGGTCAGGTCATGAGACTCTTGGATAGGCTTAGATTAAGGAAAACTGAATAACCCAACCAGATAAACGCCCTGATAAGGAGACTGCTGTAAACCCTTACACTATTTAGCTGGGAAAAACACGACCATCACACAATAAACACATCATATAATATAGGAAATATTGAATCCTCTATATAAAAGAAGTTGTAATCCTTCTGTATTAAATGTCCCGGACATTTTAGGTTAAAACCTGTAAACAAATGTCACCAAAAGGTGTTAAAAGAGTCAGTATTCAGAAATAAAAGTTCAATGGTGTGCTAGAGCACTTAAAAATAACTGAAACTCAAGTCCTAGGGACAGAAAACATGTCATTACATACCAAACTTAAAGTAATAAATTGCACACAGGCAGCGGAATCCATGTGGGGGAGAACCAAAGTCACCAGGCGGTAGATGTAACAGTACAGGCGGGTTAGGAAAGAAAAAAAGAAAAGGCAATATACCACAGGAGTGGATTTACTATGCCTTCAATGCACAAACTAGAAACAACCCCATACCTGGCAACTCCAGCACCCCCCCACACAAGAAACCCTGCTTAAAAATAAATATTCAACTCAGGTAAGTATTAGTGTGCAGTATATAACTTAATTTGTTATATTATTATATATTATGTTATGATATTATATAGCAGTGATTTATTAAATCTTCTGTATAACTATAATGTTCTTCTTTCCTCCGAAATTAGTAGACATTCTTCTCCTGCAGGTCCTCCGGTCCGCCAGAGGGCAGTCGCGGTGCAAATCGCGCCCGGGCGGCGCGGCTGTGGAAATCTCCGTCACAGCTAGCATTAGCCCCGTTAGCTTTAGCTCTGCTAGCCTTAGCGCCGCTAGCATTAGCCCGTTGGCATGGCGGTGAATGTAGCGATGTAGCAGTAGGCCCAGGCGGCATCCGTCGCTCTGGTGCTCCCCCCGGTCCATCCGGCCGTGTCGGGTCCCTCTCATCATGGAGGTCTGCTGCTCGCGGTGCGGTCCGAGGTCCCACCAGTCGGAAGGACAGGCACTCATCAGTGGATAAGCTGGATTCAGTGGTATGCTGAGGTAGCGGCTAGCAATAGCATAGCTACCGCGGCGCTACGCCGCCATCATGTGTCCCGTGTGGGCATCAAAAATGTGAAAAACACTTCAGAAAATATTAAATAAAGTTGAAAAAATAAAGCGTGATGGTTTTAAGTGTCGTGATATTTATTGGAGCATTGGAGCAACGTTTCGCCAGAATAGGCCTTCCTCAGGCTCATACACTCACATGAAAGACTCCTCAGCAAGACAGCGTGGGCACATTGAACAGGTCAGCATTAATCTCCGTACAAAAGGAAGTAAACAAACCGCCATCTTGGCTTTCAGAATAACAACTTCCGTTATCCTGCTTCTTAGAAAAATAAAAGCCACAATAGTGTTTCTTCTATAAAACACGCAGGATTAAATGCAATAATATAATTCAATATTTAAATTATTAAATTATTAGATTAAGGGTTAGGAATATCTGGTTGGGTTTGGTCAGAAAAACATTAGATTAAATTTAAGTCAAAAAGACTCTAAATTTTAATTTTGGTCAAAAGACCTTATGATAAGCCTAGATTGGAGGGTACACAGTTAGAATTGGGTCAAAAGACATTTAACTAGGTACAGATCAACAGGCAGTAATACACTGGCACGTCTTAAGGCTCAGTTACATAAACCTGTGATGAAGGTTAGGCACAGGAAGGTAGGCACTAACCTGGACAGACTGGCACTCTTGTGGCTCAGTCTCAAAGAGGCTTAATTAAATTGGAGTCAACAGACTTTTAGTTGGATCCATGTCCAGGGACTTGTTGTCCAGTCCAACTCCAGAGGTCCCAGACCAAACCCGTGTCAGACGGCCCTCAGCCAAACCAGGGTCAAAAGACGTAGCTCAATGCAGCATATATTTTAGATACCCTGGCACATCTTATAGGCACAGGCTCCCAGACAAAACCCGGCACTTATTGAGGCTCGGGCTGACAGACATGAAAACCGGCACTTATTGAGGCTCGGTTTCATAAAAGCTTAGTTAAGCTCAGGTCAAAAGACACTTATTTAGGCACTTATTAAGGCTTACTTCTCCCCCTTGGTTAAGCTCAGGTCATAGACCACAGGGTTGGGTTTAGGCAAAAGGACAACGGGTCAGGCCAAGGCCAAGGGAGAAGGTTGGGTTTAGGTCAGAGAACATTGGTTAAGGTCAGGTCATGAGACTCTTGGATAGGCTTAGATTAAGGAAAACTGAATAACCCAACCAGATAAACGCCCTGATAAGGAGACTGCTGTAAACCCTTACACTATTTAGCTGGGAAAAACACGACCATCACACAATAAACACATCATATAATATAGGGAAATATTGAATCCTCTATATAAAAGAAGTTGTAATCCTTCTGTATTAAATGTCCCGGACATTTTAGGTTAAAACCTGTAAACAAATGTCACCAAAAGGTGTTAAAAGAGTCAGTATTCAGAAATAAAAGTTCAATGGTGTGCTAGAGCACTTAAAAATAACTGAAACTCAAGTCCTAGGGACAGAAAACATGTCATTACATACCAAACTTAAAGTAATAAATTGCACACAGGCAGCGGAATCCATGTGGGGGAGAACCAAAGTCACCAGGCGGTAGATGTAACAGTACAGGCGGGTTAGGAAAGAAAAAAAGAAAAGGCAATATACCACAGGAGTGGATTTACTATGCCTTCAATGCACAAACTAGAAACAACCCCATACCTGGCAACTCCAGCACCCCCCCACACAAGAAACCCTGCTTAAAAATAAATATTCAACTCAGGTAAGTATTAGTGTGCAGTATATAACTTAATTTGTTATATTATTATATATTATGTTATGATATTATATAGCAGTGATTTATTAAATCTTCTGTATAACTATAATGTTCTTCTTTCCTCCGAAATTAGTAGACATTCTTCTCCTGCAGGTCCTCCGGTCCGCCAGAGGGCAGTCGCGGTGCAAATCGCGCCCGGCGGCGCGCTGTGGAAATCTCCGTCACAGCTAGCATTAGCCCCGTTAGCTTTAGCTCTGCTAGCCTTAGCGCCGCTAGCATTAGCCCGTTGGCATGGCGGTGAATGTAGCGATGTAGCAGTAGGCCCAGGCGGCATCCGTCGCTCTGGTGCTCCCCCCGGTCCATCCGGCCGTGTCGGGTCCCTCTCATCATGGAGGTCTGCTGCTCGCGGTGCGGTCCGAGGTCCCACCAGTCGGAAGGACAGGCACTCATCAGTGGATAAGCTGGATTCAGTGGTATGCTGAGGTAGCGGCTAGCAATAGCATAGCTACCGTCGCGGCGCTACGCCGCCATCATGTGTCCCGTGTGGGCATCAAAAAATGTGAAAAACACTTCAGAAAATATTAAATAAAGTTGAAAAAATAAAGCGTGATGGTTTTAAGTGTCGTGATATTTATTGGAGCATTGGAGCAACGTTTCGCCAGAATAGGCCTTCCTCAGGCTCATACACTCACATGAAAGACTCCTCAGCAAGACAGCGTGGGCACATTGAACAGGTCAGCATTAATCTCCGTACAAAAGGAAGTAAACAAACCGCCATCTTGGCTTTCAGAATAACAACTTCCGTTATCCTGCTTCTTAGAAAAATAAAAGCCACAATAGTGTTTCTTCTATAAAACACGCAGGATTAAATGCAATAATATAATTCAATATTTAAATTATTAAATTATTAGATTAAGGGTTAGGAATATCTGGTTGGGTTTGGTCAGAAAAACATTAGATTAAATTTAAGTCAAAAAGACTCTAAATTTTAATTTTGGTCAAAAGACCTTATGATAAGCCTAGATTGGAGGGTACACAGTTAGAATTGGGTCAAAAGACATTTAACTAGGTACAGATCAACAGGCAGTAATACACTGGCACGTCTTAAGGCTCAGTTACATAAACCTGTGATGAAGGTTAGGCACAGGAAGGTAGGCACTAACCTGGACAGACTGGCACTCTTGTGGCTCAGTCTCAAAGAGGCTTAATTAAATTGGAGTCAACAGACTTTTAGTTGGATCCATGTCCAGGGACTTGTTGTCCAGTCCAACTCCAGAGGTCCCAGACCAAACCCGTGTCAGACGGCCCTCAGCCAAACCAGGGTCAAAAGACGTAGCTCAATGCAGCATATATTTTAGATACCCTGGCACATCTTATAGGCACAGGCTCCCAGACAAAACCCGGCACTTATTGAGGCTCGGGCTGACAGACATGAAAACCGGCACTTATTGAGGCTCGGTTTCATAAAAGCTTAGTTAAGCTCAGGTCAAAAGACACTTATTTAGGCACTTATTAAGGCTTACTTCTCCCCCTTGGTTAAGCTCAGGTCATAGACCACAGGGTTGGGTTTAGGCAAAAGGACAACGGGTCAGGCCAAGGCCAAGGGAGAAGGTTGGGTTTAGGTCAGAGAACATTGGTTAAGGTCAGGTCATGAGACTCTTGGATAGGCTTAGATTAAGGAAAACTGAATAACCCAACCAGATAAACGCCCTGATAAGGAGACTGCTGTAAACCCTTACACTATTTAGCTGGGAAAAACACGACCATCACACAATAAACACATCATATAATATAGGGAAATATTGAATCCTCTATATAAAAGAAGTTGTAATCCTTCTGTATTAAATGTCCCGGACATTTTAGGTTAAAACCTGTAAACAAATGTCACCAAAAGGTGTTAAAAGAGTCAGTATTCAGAAATAAAAGTTCAATGGTGTGCTAGAGCACTTAAAAATAACTGAAACTCAAGTCCTAGGGACAGAAAACATGTCATTACATACCAAACTTAAAGTAATAAATTGCACACAGGCAGCGGAATCCATGTGGGGGAGAACCAAAGTCACCAGGCGGTAGATGTAACAGTACAGGCGGGTTAGGAAAGAAAAAGAAAAGGCAATATACCACAGGAGTGGATTTACTATGCCTTCAATGCACAAACTAGAAACAACCCCATACCTGGCAACTCCAGCACCCCCCCACACAAGAAACCCTGCTTAAAAATAAATATTCAACTCAGGTAAGTATTAGTGTGCAGTATATAACTTAATTTGTTATATTATTATATATTATGTTATGATATTATATAGCAGTGATTTATTAAATCTTCTGTATAACTATAATGTTCTTCTTTCCTCCGAAATTAGTAGACATTCTTCTCCTGCAGGTCCTCCGGTCCGCCAGAGGGCAGTCGCGGTGCAAATCGCGCCGGGCGGCGCGGCTGTGGAAATCTCCGTCACAGCTAGCATTAGCCCCGTTAGCTTTAGCTCTGCTAGCCTTAGCGCCGCTAGCATTAGCCCGTTGGCATGGCGGTGAATGTAGCGATGTAGCAGTAGGCCCAGGCGGCATCCGTCGCTCTGGTGCTCCCGGTCCATCCGGCCGTGTCGGGTCCCTCTCATCATGGAGGTCTGCTGCTCGCGGTGCGGTCCGAGGTCCCACCAGTCGGAAGGACAGGCACTCATCAGTGGATAAGCTGGATTCAGTGGTATGCTGAGGTAGCGGCTAGCAATAGCATAGCTACCGCGCGGCGCTACGCCGCCATCATGTGTCCCGTGTGGGCATCAAAAATGTGAAAAACACTTCAGAAAATATTAAATAAAGTTGAAAAAATAAAGCGTGATGGTTTTAAGTGTCGTGATATTTATTGGAGCATTGGAGCAACGTTTCGCCAGAATAGGCCTTCCTCAGGCTCATACACTCACATGAAAGACTCCTCAGCAAGACAGCGTGGGCACATTGAACAGGTCAGCATTAATCTCCGTACAAAAGGAAGTAAACAAACCGCCATCTTGGCTTTCAGAATAACAACTTCCGTTATCCTGCTTCTTAGAAAAATAAAAGCCACAATAGTGTTTCTTCTATAAAACACGCAGGATTAAATGCAATAATATAATTCAATATTTAAATTATTAAATTATTAGATTAAGGGTTAGGAATATCTGGTTGGGTTTGGTCAGAAAAACATTAGATTAAATTTAAGTCAAAAAGACTCTAAATTTTAATTTTGGTCAAAAGACCTTATGATAAGCCTAGATTGGAGGGTACACAGTTAGAATTGGGTCAAAAGACATTTAACTAGGTACAGATCAACAGGCAGTAATACACTGGCACGTCTTAAGGCTCAGTTACATAAACCTGTGATGAAGGTTAGGCACAGGAAGGTAGGCACTAACCTGGACAGACTGGCACTCTTGTGGCTCAGTCTCAAAGAGGCTTAATTAAATTGGAGTCAACAGACTTTTAGTTGGATCCATGTCCAGGGACTTGTTGTCCAGTCCAACTCCAGAGGTCCCAGACCAAACCCGTGTCAGACGGCCCTCAGCCAAACCAGGGTCAAAAGACGTAGCTCAATGCAGCATATATTTTAGATACCCTGGCACATCTTATAGGCACAGGCTCCCAGACAAAACCCGGCACTTATTGAGGCTCGGGCTGACAGACATGAAAACCGGCACTTATTGAGGCTCGGTTTCATAAAAGCTTAGTTAAGCTCAGGTCAAAAGACACTTATTTAGGCACTTATTAAGGCTTACTTCTCCCCCTTGGTTAAGCTCAGGTCATAGACCACAGGGTTGGGTTTAGGCAAAAGGACAACGGGTCAGGCCAAGGCCAAGGGAGAAGGTTGGGTTTAGGTCAGAGAACATTGGTTAAGGTCAGGTCATGAGACTCTTGGATAGGCTTAGATTAAGGAAAACTGAATAACCCAACCAGATAAACGCCCTGATAAGGAGACTGCTGTAAACCCTTACACTATTTAGCTGGGAAAAACACGACCATCACACAATAAACACATCATATAATATAGGGAAATATTGAATCCTCTATATAAAAGAAGTTGTAATCCTTCTGTATTAAATGTCCCGGACATTTTAGGTTAAAACCTGTAAACAAATGTCACCAAAAGGTGTTAAAAGAGTCAGTATTCAGAAATAAAAGTTCAATGGTGTGCTAGAGCACTTAAAAATAACTGAAACTCAAGTCCTAGGGACAGAAAACATGTCATTACATACCAAACTTAAAGTAATAAATTGCACACAGGCAGCGGAATCCATGTGGGGGAGAACCAAAGTCACCAGGCGGTAGATGTAACAGTACAGGCGGGTTAGGAAAGAAAAAGAAAAGGCAATATACCACAGGAGTGGATTTACTATGCCTTCAATGCACAAACTAGAAACAACCCCATACCTGGCAACTCCAGCACCCCCCCACACAAGAAACCCTGCTTAAAAATAAATATTCAACTCAGGTAAGTATTAGTGTGCAGTATATAACTTAATTTGTTATATTATTATATATTATGTTATGATATTATATAGCAGTGATTTATTAAATCTTCTGTATAACTATAATGTTCTTCTTTCCTCCGAAATTAGTAGACATTCTTCTCCTGCAGGTCCTCCGGTCCGCCAGAGGGCAGTCGCGGTGCAAATCGCGCCGGGCGCGGCTGTGGAAATCTCCGTCACAGCTAGCATTAGCCCCGTTAGCTTTAGCTCTGCTAGCCTTAGCGCCGCTAGCATTAGCCCCGTTGGCATGGCGGTGAATGTAGCGATGTAGCAGTAGGCCCAGGCGGCATCCGTCGCTCTGGTGCTCCCCCCGGTCCATCCGGCCGTGTCGGGTCCCTCTCATCATGGAGGTCTGCTGCTCGCGGTGCGGTCCGAGGTCCCACCAGTCGGAAGGACAGGCACTCATCAGTGGATAAGCTGGATTCAGTGGTATGCTGAGGTAGCGGCTAGCAATAGCATAGCTACCGTCGCGGCGCTACGCCGCCATCATGTGTCCCGTGTGGGCATCAAAAAATGTGAAAAACACTTCAGAAAATATTAAATAAAGTTGAAAAAATAAAGCGTGATGGTTTTAAGTGTCGTGATATTTATTGGAGCATTGGAGCAACGTTTCGCCAGAATAGGCCTTCCTCAGGCTCATACACTCACATGAAAGACTCCTCAGCAAGACAGCGTGGGCACATTGAACAGGTCAGCATTAATCTCCGTACAAAAGGAAGTAAACAAACCGCCATCTTGGCTTTCAGAATAACAACTTCCGTTATCCTGCTTCTTAGAAAAATAAAAGCCACAATAGTGTTTCTTCTATAAAACACGCAGGATTAAATGCAATAATATAATTCAATATTTAAATTATTAAATTATTAGATTAAGGGTTAGGAATATCTGGTTGGGTTTGGTCAGAAAAACATTAGATTAAATTTAAGTCAAAAAGACTCTAAATTTTAATTTTGGTCAAAAGACCTTATGATAAGCCTAGATTGGAGGGTACACAGTTAGAATTGGGTCAAAAGACATTTAACTAGGTACAGATCAACAGGCAGTAATACACTGGCACGTCTTAAGGCTCAGTTACATAAACCTGTGATGAAGGTTAGGCACAGGAAGGTAGGCACTAACCTGGACAGACTGGCACTCTTGTGGCTCAGTCTCAAAGAGGCTTAATTAAATTGGAGTCAACAGACTTTTAGTTGGATCCATGTCCAGGGACTTGTTGTCCAGTCCAACTCCAGAGGTCCCAGACCAAACCCGTGTCAGACGGCCCTCAGCCAAACCAGGGTCAAAAGACGTAGCTCAATGCAGCATATATTTTAGATACCCTGGCACATCTTATAGGCACAGGCTCCCAGACAAAACCCGGCACTTATTGAGGCTCGGGCTGACAGACATGAAAACCGGCACTTATTGAGGCTCGGTTTCATAAAAGCTTAGTTAAGCTCAGGTCAAAAGACACTTATTTAGGCACTTATTAAGGCTTACTTCTCCCCTTGGTTAAGCTCAGGTCATAGACCACAGGGTTGGGTTTAGGCAAAGGACAACGGGTCAGGCCAAGGCCAAGGGAGAAGGTTGGGTTTAGGTCAGAGAACATTGGTTAAGGTCAGGTCATGAGACTCTTGGATAGGCTTAGATTAAGGAAAACTGAATAACCCAACCAGATAAACGCCCTGATAAGGAGACTGCTGTAAACCCTTACACTATTTAGCTGGGAAAAACACGACCATCACACAATAAACACATCATATAATATAGGGAAATATTGAATCCTCTATATAAAAGAAGTTGTAATCCTTCTGTATTAAATGTCCCGGACATTTTAGGTTAAAACCTGTAAACAAATGTCACCAAAAGGTGTTAAAAGAGTCAGTATTCAGAAATAAAAGTTCAATGGTGTGCTAGAGCACTTAAAAATAACTGAAACTCAAGTCCTAGGGACAGAAAACATGTCATTACATACCAAACTTAAAGTAATAAATTGCACACAGGCAGCGGAATCCATGTGGGGGAGAACCAAAGTCACCAGGCGGTAGATGTAACAGTACAGGCGGGTTAGGAAAGAAAAAAAGAAAAGGCAATATACCACAGGAGTGGATTTACTATGCCTTCAATGCACAAACTAGAAACAACCCCATACCTGGCAACTCCAGCACCCCCCCACACAAGAAACCCTGCTTAAAAATAAATATTCAACTCAGGTAAGTATTAGTGTGCAGTATATAACTTAATTTGTTATATTATTATATATTATGTTATGATATTATATAGCAGTGATTTATTAAATCTTCTGTATAACTATAATGTTCTTCTTTCCTCCGAAATTAGTAGACATTCTTCTCCTGCAGGTCCTCCGGTCCGCCAGAGGGCAGTCGCGGTGCAAATCGCGCCCGGCGGCGCGGCTGTGGAAATCTCCGTCACAGCTAGCATTAGCCCCGTTAGCTTTAGCTCTGCTAGCCTTAGCGCCGCTAGCATTAGCCCGTTGGCATGGCGGTGAATGTAGCGATGTAGCAGTAGGCCCAGGCGGCATCCGTCGCTCTGGTGCTCCCCCCGGTCCATCCGGCCGTGTCGGGTCCCTCTCATCATGGAGGTCTGCTGCTCGCGGTGCGGTCCGAGGTCCCACCAGTCGGAAGGACAGGCACTCATCAGTGGATAAGCTGGATTCAGTGGTATGCTGAGGTAGCGGCTAGCAATAGCATAGCTACCGTCGCGGCGCTACGCCGCCATCATGTGTCCCGTGTGGGCATCAAAAAATGTGAAAAACACTTCAGAAAATATTAAATAAAGTTGAAAAAATAAAGCGTGATGGTTTTAAGTGTCGTGATATTTATTGGAGCATTGGAGCAACGTTTCGCCAGAATAGGCCTTCCTCAGGCTCATACACTCACATGAAAGACTCCTCAGCAAGACAGCGTGGGCACATTGAACAGGTCAGCATTAATCTCCGTACAAAAGGAAGTAAACAAACCGCCATCTTGGCTTTCAGAATAACAACTTCCGTTATCCTGCTTCTTAGAAAAATAAAAGCCACAATAGTGTTTCTTCTATAAAACACGCAGGATTAAATGCAATAATATAATTCAATATTTAAATTATTAAATTATTAGATTAAGGGTTAGGAATATCTGGTTGGGTTTGGTCAGAAAAACATTAGATTAAATTTAAGTCAAAAAGACTCTAAATTTTAATTTTGGTCAAAAGACCTTATGATAAGCCTAGATTGGAGGGTACACAGTTAGAATTGGGTCAAAAGACATTTAACTAGGTACAGATCAACAGGCAGTAATACACTGGCACGTCTTAAGGCTCAGTTACATAAACCTGTGATGAAGGTTAGGCACAGGAAGGTAGGCACTAACCTGGACAGACTGGCACTCTTGTGGCTCAGTCTCAAAGAGGCTTAATTAAATTGGAGTCAACA
This sequence comes from Percina caprodes, assembly GCA_013375575.1. Lineage (NCBI taxonomy): Eukaryota > Metazoa > Chordata > Actinopteri > Perciformes > Percidae > Percina > Percina caprodes. The sequence goes on from JABXJD010000504.1 coordinate 291,296, forward strand.
GACTTTTAGTTGGATCCATGTCCAGGGACTTGTTGTCCAGTCCAACTCCAGAGGTCCCAGACCAAACCCGTGTCAGACGGCCCTCAGCCAAACCAGGGTCAAAAGACGTAGCTCAATGCAGCATATATTTTAGATACCCTGGCACATCTTATAGGCACAGGCTCCCAGACAAAACCCGGCACTTATTGAGGCTCGGGCTGACAGACATGAAAACCGGCACTTATTGAGGCTCGGTTTCATAAAAGCTTAGTTAAGCTCAGGTCAAAAGACACTTATTTAGGCACTTATTAAGGCTTACTTCTCCCCCTTGGTTAAGCTCAGGTCATAGACCACAGGGTTGGGTTTAGGCAAAAGGACAACGGGTCAGGCCAAGGCCAAGGGAGAAGGTTGGGTTTAGGTCAGAGAACATTGGTTAAGGTCAGGTCATGAGACTCTTGGATAGGCTTAGATTAAGGAAAACTGAATAACCCAACCAGATAAACGCCCTGATAAGGAGACTGCTGTAAACCCTTACACTATTTAGCTGGGAAAAACACGACCATCACACAATAAACACATCATATAATATAGGGAAATATTGAATCCTCTATATAAAAGAAGTTGTAATCCTTCTGTATTAAATGTCCCGGACATTTTAGGTTAAAACCTGTAAACAAATGTCACCAAAAGGTGTTAAAAGAGTCAGTATTCAGAAATAAAAGTTCAATGGTGTGCTAGAGCACTTAAAAATAACTGAAACTCAAGTCCTAGGGACAGAAAACATGTCATTACATACCAAACTTAAAGTAATAAATTGCACACAGGCAGCGGAATCCATGTGGGGGAGAACCAAAGTCACCAGGCGGTAGATGTAACAGTACAGGCGGGTTAGGAAAGAAAAAAAGAAAAGGCAATATACCACAGGAGTGGATTTACTATGCCTTCAATGCACAAACTAGAAACAACCCCATACCTGGCAACTCCAGCACCCCCCCACACAAGAAACCCTGCTTAAAAATAAATATTCAACTCAGGTAAGTATTAGTGTGCAGTATATAACTTAATTTGTTATATTATTATATATTATGTTATGATATTATATAGCAGTGATTTATTAAATCTTCTGTATAACTATAATGTTCTTCTTTCCTCCGAAATTAGTAGACATTCTTCTCCTGCAGGTCCTCCGGTCCGCCAGAGGGCAGTCGCGGTGCAAATCGCGCCCGGGCGGCGCGGCTGTGGAAATCTCCGTCACAGCTAGCATTAGCCCCGTTAGCTTTAGCTCTGCTAGCCTTAGCGCCGCTAGCATTAGCCCGTTGGCATGGCGGTGAATGTAGCGATGTAGCAGTAGGCCCAGGCGGCATCCGTCGCTCTGGTGCTCCCCCCGGTCCATCCGGCCGTGTCGGGTCCCTCTCATCATGGAGGTCTGCTGCTCGCGGTGCGGTCCGAGGTCCCACCAGTCGGAAGGACAGGCACTCATCAGTGGATAAGCTGGATTCAGTGGTATGCTGAGGTAGCGGCTAGCAATAGCATAGCTACCGTCGCGCGCTACGCCGCCATCATGTGTCCCGTGTGGGCATCAAAAAATGTGAAAAACACTTCAGAAAATATTAAATAAAGTTGAAAAAATAAAGCGTGATGGTTTTAAGTGTCGTGATATTTATTGGAGCATTGGAGCAACGTTTCGGCCAGAATAGGCCTTCCTCAGGCTCATACACTCACATGAAAGACTCCTCAGCAAGACAGCGTGGGCACATTGAACAGGTCAGCATTAATCTCCGTACAAAAGGAAGTAAACAAACCGCCATCTTGGCTTTCAGAATAACAACTTCCGTTATCCTGCTTCTTAGAAAAATAAAAGCCACAATAGTGTTTCTTCTATAAAACACGCAGGATTAAATGCAATAATATAATTCAATATTTAAATTATTAAATTATTAGATTAAGGGTTAGGAATATCTGGTTGGGTTTGGTCAGAAAAACATTAGATTAAATTTAAGTCAAAAAGACTCTAAATTTTAATTTTGGTCAAAAGACCTTATGATAAGCCTAGATTGGAGGGTACACAGTTAGAATTGGGTCAAAAGACATTTAACTAGGTACAGATCAACAGGCAGTAATACACTGGCACGTCTTAAGGCTCAGTTACATAAACCTGTGATGAAGGTTAGGCACAGGAAGGTAGGCACTAACCTGGACAGACTGGCACTCTTGTGGCTCAGTCTCAAAGAGGCTTAATTAAATTGGAGTCAACAGACTTTTAGTTGGATCCATGTCCAGGGACTTGTTGTCCAGTCCAACTCCAGAGGTCCCAGACCAAACCCGTGTCAGACGGCCCTCAGCCAAACCAGGGTCAAAAGACGTAGCTCAATGCAGCATATATTTTAGATACCCTGGCACATCTTATAGGCACAGGCTCCCAGACAAAACCCGGCACTTATTGAGGCTCGGGCTGACAGACATGAAAACCGGCACTTATTGAGGCTCGGTTTCATAAAAGCTTAGTTAAGCTCAGGTCAAAAGACACTTATTTAGGCACTTATTAAGGCTTACTTCTCCCCTTGGTTAAGCTCAGGTCATAGACCACAGGGTTGGGTTTAGGCAAAGGACAACGGGTCAGGCCAAGGCCAAGGGAGAAGGTTGGGTTTAGGTCAGAGAACATTGGTTAAGGTCAGGTCATGAGACTCTTGGATAGGCTTAGATTAAGGAAAACTGAATAACCCAACCAGATAAACGCCCTGATAAGGAGACTGCTGTAAACCCTTACACTATTTAGCTGGGAAAAACACGACCATCACACAATAAACACATCATATAATATAGGGAAATATTGAATCCTCTATATAAAAGAAGTTGTAATCCTTCTGTATTAAATGTCCCGGACATTTTAGGTTAAAACCTGTAAACAAATGTCACCAAAAGGTGTTAAAAGAGTCAGTATTCAGAAATAAAAGTTCAATGGTGTGCTAGAGCACTTAAAAATAACTGAAACTCAAGTCCTAGGGACAGAAAACATGTCATTACATACCAAACTTAAAGTAATAAATTGCACACAGGCAGCGGAATCCATGTGGGGGAGAACCAAAGTCACCAGGCGGTAGATGTAACAGTACAGGCGGGTTAGGAAAGAAAAAGAAAAGGCAATATACCACAGGAGTGGATTTACTATGCCTTCAATGCACAAACTAGAAACAACCCCATACCTGGCAACTCCAGCACCCCCCCACACAAGAAACCCTGCTTAAAAATAAATATTCAACTCAGGTAAGTATTAGTGTGCAGTATATAACTTAATTTGTTATATTATTATATATTATGTTATGATATTATATAGCAGTGATTTATTAAATCTTCTGTATAACTATAATGTTCTTCTTTCCTCCGAAATTAGTAGACATTCTTCTCCTGCAGGTCCTCCGGTCCGCCAGAGGGCAGTCGCGGTGCAAATCGCGCCCGGCGGCGCGGCTGTGGAAATCTCCGTCACAGCTAGCATTAGCCCCGTTAGCTTTAGCTCTGCTAGCCTTAGCGCCGCTAGCATTAGCCCGTTGGCATGGCGGTGAATGTAGCGATGTAGCAGTAGGCCCAGGCGGCATCCGTCGCTCTGGTGCTCCCCCCGGTCCATCCGGCCGTGTCGGGTCCCTCTCATCATGGAGGTCTGCTGCTCGCGGTGCGGTCCGAGGTCCCACCAGTCGGAAGGACAGGCACTCATCAGTGGATAAGCTGGATTCAGTGGTATGCTGAGGTAGCGGCTAGCAATAGCATAGCTACCGTCGCGGCGCTACGCCGCCATCATGTGTCCCGTGTGGGCATCAAAAAATGTGAAAAACACTTCAGAAAATATTAAATAAAGTTGAAAAAATAAAGCGTGATGGTTTTAAGTGTCGTGATATTTATTGGAGCATTGGAGCAACGTTTCGGCCAGAATAGGCCTTCCTCAGGCTCATACACTCACATGAAAGACTCCTCAGCAAGACAGCGTGGGCACATTGAACAGGTCAGCATTAATCTCCGTACAAAAGGAAGTAAACAAACCGCCATCTTGGCTTTCAGAATAACAACTTCCGTTATCCTGCTTCTTAGAAAAATAAAAGCCACAATAGTGTTTCTTCTATAAAACACGCAGGATTAAATGCAATAATATAATTCAATATTTAAATTATTAAATTATTAGATTAAGGGTTAGGAATATCTGGTTGGGTTTGGTCAGAAAAACATTAGATTAAATTTAAGTCAAAAAGACTCTAAATTTTAATTTTGGTCAAAAGACCTTATGATAAGCCTAGATTGGAGGGTACACAGTTAGAATTGGGTCAAAAGACATTTAACTAGGTACAGATCAACAGGCAGTAATACACTGGCACGTCTTAAGGCTCAGTTACATAAACCTGTGATGAAGGTTAGGCACAGGAAGGTAGGCACTAACCTGGACAGACTGGCACTCTTGTGGCTCAGTCTCAAAGAGGCTTAATTAAATTGGAGTCAACAGACTTTTAGTTGGATCCATGTCCAGGGACTTGTTGTCCAGTCCAACTCCAGAGGTCCCAGACCAAACCCGTGTCAGACGGCCCTCAGCCAAACCAGGGTCAAAAGACGTAGCTCAATGCAGCATATATTTTAGATACCCTGGCACATCTTATAGGCACAGGCTCCCAGACAAAAACCCGGCACTTATTGAGGCTCGGGCTGACAGACATGAAAACCGGCACTTATTGAGGCTCGGTTTCATAAAAGCTTAGTTAAGCTCAGGTCAAAAGACACTTATTTAGGCACTTATTAAGGCTTACTTCTCCCCCTTGGTTAAGCTCAGGTCATAGACCACAGGGTTGGGTTTAGGCAAAAGGACAACGGGTCAGGCCAAGGCCAAGGGAGAAGGTTGGGTTTAGGTCAGAGAACATTGGTTAAGGTCAGGTCATGAGACTCTTGGATAGGCTTAGATTAAGGAAAACTGAATAACCCAACCAGATAAACGCCCTGATAAGGAGACTGCTGTAAACCCTTACACTATTTAGCTGGGAAAAACACGACCATCACACAATAAACACATCATATAATATAGGGAAATATTGAATCCTCTATATAAAAGAAGTTGTAATCCTTCTGTATTAAATGTCCCGGACATTTTAGGTTAAAACCTGTAAACAAATGTCACCAAAAGGTGTTAAAAGAGTCAGTATTCAGAAATAAAAGTTCAATGGTGTGCTAGAGCACTTAAAAATAACTGAAACTCAAGTCCTAGGGACAGAAAACATGTCATTACATACCAAACTTAAAGTAATAAATTGCACACAGGCAGCGGAATCCATGTGGGGGAGAACCAAAGTCACCAGGCGGTAGATGTAACAGTACAGGCGGGTTAGGAAAGAAAAAAAGAAAAGGCAATATACCACAGGAGTGGATTTACTATGCCTTCAATGCACAAACTAGAAACAACCCCATACCTGGCAACTCCAGCACCCCCCCACACAAGAAACCCTGCTTAAAAATAAATATTCAACTCAGGTAAGTATTAGTGTGCAGTATATAACTTAATTTGTTATATTATTATATATTATGTTATGATATTATATAGCAGTGATTTATTAAATCTTCTGTATAACTATAATGTTCTTCTTTCCTCCGAAATTAGTAGACATTCTTCTCCTGCAGGTCCTCCGGTCCGCCAGAGGGCAGTCGCGGTGCAAATCGCGCCCGGGCGGCGCGGCTGTGGAAATCTCCGTCACAGCTAGCATTAGCCCCGTTAGCTTTAGCTCTGCTAGCCTTAGCGCCGCTAGCATTAGCCCGTTGGCATGGCGGTGAATGTAGCGATGTAGCAGTAGGCCCAGGCGGCATCCGTCGCTCTGGTGCTCCCCCCGGTCCATCCGGCCGTGTCGGGTCCCTCTCATCATGGAGGTCTGCTGCTCGCGGTGCGGTCCGAGGTCCCACCAGTCGGAAGGACAGGCACTCATCAGTGGATAAGCTGGATTCAGTGGTATGCTGAGGTAGCGGCTAGCAATAGCATAGCTACCGTCGCGGCGCTACGCCGCCATCATGTGTCCCGTGTGGGCATCAAAAAATGTGAAAAACACTTCAGAAAATATTAAATAAAGTTGAAAAAATAAAGCGTGATGGTTTTAAGTGTCGTGATATTTATTGGAGCATTGGAGCAACGTTTCGGCCAGAATAGGCCTTCCTCAGGCTCATACACTCACATGAAAGACTCCTCAGCAAGACAGCGTGGGCACATTGAACAGGTCAGCATTAATCTCCGTACAAAAGGAAGTAAACAAACCGCCATCTTGGCTTTCAGAATAACAACTTCCGTTATCCTGCTTCTTAGAAAAATAAAAGCCACAATAGTGTTTCTTCTATAAAACACGCAGGATTAAATGCAATAATATAATTCAATATTTAAATTATTAAATTATTAGATTAAGGGTTAGGAATATCTGGTTGGGTTTGGTCAGAAAAACATTAGATTAAATTTAAGTCAAAAAGACTCTAAATTTTAATTTTGGTCAAAAGACCTTATGATAAGCCTAGATTGGAGGGTACACAGTTAGAATTGGGTCAAAAGACATTTAACTAGGTACAGATCAACAGGCAGTAATACACTGGCACGTCTTAAGGCTCAGTTACATAAACCTGTGATGAAGGTTAGGCACAGGAAGGTAGGCACTAACCTGGACAGACTGGCACTCTTGTGGCTCAGTCTCAAAGAGGCTTAATTAAATTGGAGTCAACAGACTTTTAGTTGGATCCATGTCCAGGGACTTGTTGTCCAGTCCAACTCCAGAGGTCCCAGACCAAACCCGTGTCAGACGGCCCTCAGCCAAACCAGGGTCAAAAGACGTAGCTCAATGCAGCATATATTTTAGATACCCTGGCACATCTTATAGGCACAGGCTCCCAGACAAAACCCGGCACTTATTGAGGCTCGGGCTGACAGACATGAAAACCGGCACTTATTGAGGCTCGGTTTCATAAAAGCTTAGTTAAGCTCAGGTCAAAAGACACTTATTTAGGCACTTATTAAGGCTTACTTCTCCCCTTGGTTAAGCTCAGGTCATAGACCACAGGGTTGGGTTTAGGCAAAAGGACAACGGGTCAGGCCAAGGCCAAGGGAGAAGGTTGGGTTTAGGTCAGAGAACATTGGTTAAGGTCAGGTCATGAGACTCTTGGATAGGCTTAGATTAAGGAAAACTGAATAACCCAACCAGATAAACGCCCTGATAAGGAGACTGCTGTAAACCCTTACACTATTTAGCTGGGAAAAACACGACCATCACACAATAAACACATCATATAATATAGGAAATATTGAATCCTCTATATAAAAGAAGTTGTAATCCTTCTGTATTAAATGTCCCGGACATTTTAGGTTAAAACCTGTAAACAAATGTCACCAAAAGGTGTTAAAAGAGTCAGTATTCAGAAATAAAAGTTCAATGGTGTGCTAGAGCACTTAAAAATAACTGAAACTCAAGTCCTAGGGACAGAAAACATGTCATTACATACCAAACTTAAAGTAATAAATTGCACACAGGCAGCGGAATCCATGTGGGGGAGAACCAAAGTCACCAGGCGGTAGATGTAACAGTACAGGCGGGTTAGGAAAGAAAAAAAGAAAAGGCAATATACCACAGGAGTGGATTTACTATGCCTTCAATGCACAAACTAGAAACAACCCCATACCTGGCAACTCCAGCACCCCCCCACACAAGAAACCCTGCTTAAAAATAAATATTCAACTCAGGTAAGTATTAGTGTGCAGTATATAACTTAATTTGTTATATTATTATATATTATGTTATGATATTATATAGCAGTGATTTATTAAATCTTCTGTATAACTATAATGTTCTTCTTTCCTCCGAAATTAGTAGACATTCTTCTCCTGCAGGTCCTCCGGTCCGCCAGAGGGCAGTCGCGGTGCAAATCGCGCCCGGGCGGCGCGGCTGTGGAAATCTCCGTCACAGCTAGCATTAGCCCCGTTAGCTTTAGCTCTGCTAGCCTTAGCGCCGCTAGCATTAGCCCCGTTGGCATGGCGGTGAATGTAGCGATGTAGCAGTAGGCCCAGGCGGCATCCGTCGCTCTGGTGCTCCCCCCGGTCCATCCGGCCGTGTCGGGTCCCTCTCATCATGGAGGTCTGCTGCTCGCGGTGCGGTCCGAGGTCCCACCAGTCGGAAGGACAGGCACTCATCAGTGGATAAGCTGGATTCAGTGGTATGCTGAGGTAGCGGCTAGCAATAGCATAGCTACCGTCGCGGCGCTACGCCGCCATCATGTGTCCCGTGTGGGCATCAAAAAATGTGAAAAACACTTCAGAAAATATTAAATAAAGTTGAAAAAATAAAGCGTGATGGTTTTAAGTGTCGTGATATTTATTGGAGCATTGGAGCAACGTTTCGGCCAGAATAGGCCTTCCTCAGGCTCATACACTCACATGAAAGACTCCTCAGCAAGACAGCGTGGGCACATTGAACAGGTCAGCATTAATCTCCGTACAAAAGGAAGTAAACAAACCGCCATCTTGGCTTTCAGAATAACAACTTCCGTTATCCTGCTTCTTAGAAAAATAAAAGCCACAATAGTGTTTCTTCTATAAAACACGCAGGATTAAATGCAATAATATAATTCAATATTTAAATTATTAAATTATTAGATTAAGGGTTAGGAATATCTGGTTGGGTTTGGTCAGAAAAACATTAGATTAAATTTAAGTCAAAAAGACTCTAAATTTTAATTTTGGTCAAAAGACCTTATGATAAGCCTAGATTGGAGGGTACACAGTTAGAATTGGGTCAAAAGACATTTAACTAGGTACAGATCAACAGGCAGTAATACACTGGCACGTCTTAAGGCTCAGTTACATAAACCTGTGATGAAGGTTAGGCACAGGAAGGTAGGCACTAACCTGGACAGACTGGCACTCTTGTGGCTCAGTCTCAAAGAGGCTTAATTAAATTGGAGTCAACAGACTTTTAGTTGGATCCATGTCCAGGGACTTGTTGTCCAGTCCAACTCCAGAGGTCCCAGACCAAACCCGTGTCAGACGGCCCTCAGCCAAACCAGGGTCAAAAGACGTAGCTCAATGCAGCATATATTTTAGATACCCTGGCACATCTTATAGGCACAGGCTCCCAGACAAAAACCCGGCACTTATTGAGGCTCGGGCTGACAGACATGAAAACCGGCACTTATTGAGGCTCGGTTTCATAAAAGCTTAGTTAAGCTCAGGTCAAAAGACACTTATTTAGGCACTTATTAAGGCTTACTTCTCCCCCTTGGTTAAGCTCAGGTCATAGACCACAGGGTTGGGTTTAGGCAAAAGGACAACGGGTCAGGCCAAGGCCAAGGGAGAAGGTTGGGTTTAGGTCAGAGAACATTGGTTAAGGTCAGGTCATGAGACTCTTGGATAGGCTTAGATTAAGGAAAACTGAATAACCCAACCAGATAAACGCCCTGATAAGGAGACTGCTGTAAACCCTTACACTATTTAGCTGGGAAAAACACGACCATCACACAATAAACACATCATATAATATAGGGAAATATTGAATCCTCTATATAAAAGAAGTTGTAATCCTTCTGTATTAAATGTCCCGGACATTTTAGGTTAAAACCTGTAAACAAATGTCACCAAAAGGTGTTAAAAGAGTCAGTATTCAGAAATAAAAGTTCAATGGTGTGCTAGAGCACTTAAAAATAACTGAAACTCAAGTCCTAGGGACAGAAAACATGTCATTACATACCAAACTTAAAGTAATAAATTGCACACAGGCAGCGGAATCCATGTGGGGGAGAACCAAAGTCACCAGGCGGTAGATGTAACAGTACAGGCGGGTTAGGAAAGAAAAAAAGAAAAGGCAATATACCACAGGAGTGGATTTACTATGCCTTCAATGCACAAACTAGAAACAACCCCATACCTGGCAACTCCAGCACCCCCCCACACAAGAAACCCTGCTTAAAAATAAATATTCAACTCAGGTAAGTATTAGTGTGCAGTATATAACTTAATTTGTTATATTATTATATATTATGTTATGATATTATATAGCAGTGATTTATTAAATCTTCTGTATAACTATAATGTTCTTCTTTCCTCCGAAATTAGTAGACATTCTTCTCCTGCAGGTCCTCCGGTCCGCCAGAGGGCAGTCGCGGTGCAAATCGCGCCCGGGCGGCGCGGCTGTGGAAATCTCCGTCACAGCTAGCATTAGCCCCGTTAGCTTTAGCTCTGCTAGCCTTAGCGCCGCTAGCATTAGCCCCGTTGGCATGGCGGTGAATGTAGCGATGTAGCAGTAGGCCCAGGCGGCATCCGTCGCTCTGGTGCTCCCCCCGGTCCATCCGGCCGTGTCGGGTCCCTCTCATCATGGAGGTCTGCTGCTCGCGGTGCGGTCCGAGGTCCCACCAGTCGGAAGGACAGGCACTCATCAGTGGATAAGCTGGATTCAGTGGTATGCTGAGGTAGCGGCTAGCAATAGCATAGCTACCGTCGCGGCGCTACGCCGCCATCATGTGTCCCGTGTGGGCATCAAAAAATGTGAAAAACACTTCAGAAAATATTAAATAAAGTTGAAAAAATAAAGCGTGATGGTTTTAAGTGTCGTGATATTTATTGGAGCATTGGAGCAACGTTTCGGCCAGAATAGGCCTTCCTCAGGCTCATACACTCACATGAAAGACTCCTCAGCAAGACAGCGTGGGCACATTGAACAGGTCAGCATTAATCTCCGTACAAAAGGAAGTAAACAAACCGCCATCTTGGCTTTCAGAATAACAACTTCCGTTATCCTGCTTCTTAGAAAAATAAAAGCCACAATAGTGTTTCTTCTATAAAACACGCAGGATTAAATGCAATAATATAATTCAATATTTAAATTATTAAATTATTAGATTAAGGGTTAGGAATATCTGGTTGGGTTTGGTCAGAAAAACATTAGATTAAATTTAAGTCAAAAAGACTCTAAATTTTAATTTTGGTCAAAAGACCTTATGATAAGCCTAGATTGGAGGGTACACAGTTAGAATTGGGTCAAAAGACATTTAACTAGGTACAGATCAACAGGCAGTAATACACTGGCACGTCTTAAGGCTCAGTTACATAAACCTGTGATGAAGGTTAGGCACAGGAAGGTAGGCACTAACCTGGACAGACTGGCACTCTTGTGGCTCAGTCTCAAAGAGGCTTAATTAAATTGGAGTCAACAGACTTTTAGTTGGATCCATGTCCAGGGACTTGTTGTCCAGTCCAACTCCAGAGGTCCCAGACCAAACCCGTGTCAGACGGCCCTCAGCCAAACCAGGGTCAAAAGACGTAGCTCAATGCAGCATATATTTTAGATACCCTGGCACATCTTATAGGCACAGGCTCCCAGACAAAAACCCGGCACTTATTGAGGCTCGGGCTGACAGACATGAAAACCGGCACTTATTGAGGCTCGGTTTCATAAAAGCTTAGTTAAGCTCAGGTCAAAAGACACTTATTTAGGCACTTATTAAGGCTTACTTCTCCCCCTTGGTTAAGCTCAGGTCATAGACCACAGGGTTGGGTTTAGGCAAAGGACAACGGGTCAGGCCAAGGCCAAGGGAGAAGGTTGGGTTTAGGTCAGAGAACATTGGTTAAGGTCAGGTCATGAGACTCTTGGATAGGCTTAGATTAAGGAAAACTGAATAACCCAACCAGATAAACGCCCTGATAAGGAGACTGCTGTAAACCCTTACACTATTTAGCTGGGAAAAACACGACCATCACACAATAAACACATCATATAATATAGGGAAATATTGAATCCTCTATATAAAAGAAGTTGTAATCCTTCTGTATTAAATGTCCCGGACATTTTAGGTTAAAACCTGTAAACAAATGTCACCAAAAGGTGTTAAAAGAGTCAGTATTCAGAAATAAAAGTTCAATGGTGTGCTAGAGCACTTAAAAATAACTGAAACTCAAGTCCTAGGGACAGAAAACATGTCATTACATACCAAACTTAAAGTAATAAATTGCACACAGGCAGCGGAATCCATGTGGGGGAGAACCAAAGTCACCAGGCGGTAGATGTAACAGTACAGGCGGGTTAGGAAAGAAAAAAAGAAAAGGCAATATACCACAGGAGTGGATTTACTATGCCTTCAATGCACAAACTAGAAACAACCCCATACCTGGCAACTCCAGCACCCCCCCACACAAGAAACCCTGCTTAAAAATAAATATTCAACTCAGGTAAGTATTAGTGTGCAGTATATAACTTAATTTGTTATATTATTATATATTATGTTATGATATTATATAGCAGTGATTTATTAAATCTTCTGTATAACTATAATGTTCTTCTTTCCTCCGAAATTAGTAGACATTCTTCTCCTGCAGGTCCTCCGGTCCGCCAGAGGGCAGTCGCGGTGCAAATCGCGCCCGGCGGCGCGGCTGTGGAAATCTCCGTCACAGCTAGCATTAGCCCCGTTAGCTTTAGCTCTGCTAGCCTTAGCGCCGCTAGCATTAGCCCGTTGGCATGGCGGTGAATGTAGCGATGTAGCAGTAGGCCCAGGCGGCATCCGTCGCTCTGGTGCTCCCCCCGGTCCATCCGGCCGTGTCGGGTCCCTCTCATCATGGAGGTCTGCTGCTCGCGGTGCGGTCCGAGGTCCCACCAGTCGGAAGGACAGGCACTCATCAGTGGATAAGCTGGATTCAGTGGTATGCTGAGGTAGCGGCTAGCAATAGCATAGCTACCGTCGCGGCGCTACGCCGCCATCATGTGTCCCGTGTGGGCATCAAAAAATGTGAAAAACACTTCAGAAAATATTAAATAAAGTTGAAAAAATAAAGCGTGATGGTTTTAAGTGTCGTGATATTTATTGGAGCATTGGAGCAACGTTTCGGCCAGAATAGGCCTTCCTCAGGCTCATACACTCACATGAAAGACTCCTCAGCAAGACAGCGTGGGCACATTGAACAGGTCAGCATTAATCTCCGTACAAAAGGAAGTAAACAAACCGCCATCTTGGCTTTCAGAATAACAACTTCCGTTATCCTGCTTCTTAGAAAAATAAAAGCCACAATAGTGTTTCTTCTATAAAACACGCAGGATTAAATGCAATAATATAATTCAATATTTAAATTATTAAATTATTAGATTAAGGGTTAGGAATATCTGGTTGGGTTTGGTCAGAAAAACATTAGATTAAATTTAAGTCAAAAAGACTCTAAATTTTAATTTTGGTCAAAAGACCTTATGATAAGCCTAGATTGGAGGGTACACAGTTAGAATTGGGTCAAAAGACATTTAACTAGGTACAGATCAACAGGCAGTAATACACTGGCACGTCTTAAGGCTCAGTTACATAAACCTGTGATGAAGGTTAGGCACAGGAAGGTAGGCACTAACCTGGACAGACTGGCACTCTTGTGGCTCAGTCTCAAAGAGGCTTAATTAAATTGGAGTCAACAGACTTTTAGTTGGATCCATGTCCAGGGACTTGTTGTCCAGTCCAACTCCAGAGGTCCCAGACCAAACCCGTGTCAGACGGCCCTCAGCCAAACCAGGGTCAAAAGACGTAGCTCAATGCAGCATATATTTTAGATACCCTGGCACATCTTATAGGCACAGGCTCCCAGACAAAAACCCGGCACTTATTGAGGCTCGGGCTGACAGACATGAAAACCGGCACTTATTGAGGCTCGGTTTCATAAAAGCTTAGTTAAGCTCAGGTCAAAAGACACTTATTTAGGCACTTATTAAGGCTTACTTCTCCCCTTGGTTAAGCTCAGGTCATAGACCACAGGGTTGGGTTTAGGCAAAGGACAACGGGTCAGGCCAAGGCCAAGGGAGAAGGTTGGGTTTAGGTCAGAGAACATTGGTTAAGGTCAGGTCATGAGACTCTTGGATAGGCTTAGATTAAGGAAAACTGAATAACCCAACCAGATAAACGCCCTGATAAGGAGACTGCTGTAAACCCTTACACTATTTAGCTGGGAAAAACACGACCATCACACAATAAACACATCATATAATATAGGAAATATTGAATCCTCTATATAAAAGAAGTTGTAATCCTTCTGTATTAAATGTCCCGGACATTTTAGGTTAAAACCTGTAAACAAATGTCACCAAAAGGTGTTAAAAGAGTCAGTATTCAGAAATAAAAGTTCAATGGTGTGCTAGAGCACTTAAAAATAACTGAAACTCAAGTCCTAGGGACAGAAAACATGTCATTACATACCAAACTTAAAGTAATAAATTGCACACAGGCAGCGGAATCCATGTGGGGGAGAACCAAAGTCACCAGGCGGTAGATGTAACAGTACAGGCGGGTTAGGAAAGAAAAAGAAAAGGCAATATACCACAGGAGTGGATTTACTATGCCTTCAATGCACAAACTAGAAACAACCCCATACCTGGCAACTCCAGCACCCCCCCACACAAGAAACCCTGCTTAAAAATAAATATTCAACTCAGGTAAGTATTAGTGTGCAGTATATAACTTAATTTGTTATATTATTATATATTATGTTATGATATTATATAGCAGTGATTTATTAAATCTTCTGTATAACTATAATGTTCTTCTTTCCTCCGAAATTAGTAGACATTCTTCTCCTGCAGGTCCTCCGGTCCGCCAGAGGGCAGTCGCGGTGCAAATCGCGCCCGGCGGCGCGGCTGTGGAAATCTCCGTCACAGCTAGCATTAGCCCCGTTAGCTTTAGCTCTGCTAGCCTTAGCGCCGCTAGCATTAGCCCGTTGGCATGGCGGTGAATGTAGCGATGTAGCAGTAGGCCCAGGCGGCATCCGTCGCTCTGGTGCTCCCCCCGGTCCATCCGGCCGTGTCGGGTCCCTCTCATCATGGAGGTCTGCTGCTCGCGGTGCGGTCCGAGGTCCCACCAGTCGGAAGGACAGGCACTCATCAGTGGATAAGCTGGATTCAGTGGTATGCTGAGGTAGCGGCTAGCAATAGCATAGCTACCGTCGCGGCGCTACGCCGCCATCATGTGTCCCGTGTGGGCATCAAAAAATGTGAAAAACACTTCAGAAAATATTAAATAAAGTTGAAAAAATAAAGCGTGATGGTTTTAAGTGTCGTGATATTTATTGGAGCATTGGAGCAACGTTTCGCCAGAATAGGCCTTCCTCAGGCTCATACACTCACATGAAAGACTCCTCAGCAAGACAGCGTGGGCACATTGAACAGGTCAGCATTAATCTCCGTACAAAAGGAAGTAAACAAACCGCCATCTTGGCTTTCAGAATAACAACTTCCGTTATCCTGCTTCTTAGAAAAATAAAAGCCACAATAGTGTTTCTTCTATAAAACACGCAGGATTAAATGCAATAATATAATTCAATATTTAAATTATTAAATTATTAGATTAAGGGTTAGGAATATCTGGTTGGGTTTGGTCAGAAAAACATTAGATTAAATTTAAGTCAAAAAGACTCTAAATTTTAATTTTGGTCAAAAGACCTTATGATAAGCCTAGATTGGAGGGTACACAGTTAGAATTGGGTCAAAAGACATTTAACTAGGTACAGATCAACAGGCAGTAATACACTGGCACGTCTTAAGGCTCAGTTACATAAACCTGTGATGAAGGTTAGGCACAGGAAGGTAGGCACTAACCTGGACAGACTGGCACTCTTGTGGCTCAGTCTCAAAGAGGCTTAATTAAATTGGAGTCAACAGACTTTTAGTTGGATCCATGTCCAGGGACTTGTTGTCCAGTCCAACTCCAGAGGTCCCAGACCAAACCCGTGTCAGACGGCCCTCAGCCAAACCAGGGTCAAAAGACGTAGCTCAATGCAGCATATATTTTAGATACCCTGGCACATCTTATAGGCACAGGCTCCCAGACAAAACCCGGCACTTATTGAGGCTCGGGCTGACAGACATGAAAACCGGCACTTATTGAGGCTCGGTTTCATAAAAGCTTAGTTAAGCTCAGGTCAAAAGACACTTATTTAGGCACTTATTAAGGCTTACTTCTCCCCTTGGTTAAGCTCAGGTCATAGACCACAGGGTTGGGTTTAGGCAAAGGACAACGGGTCAGGCCAAGGCCAAGGGAGAAGGTTGGGTTTAGGTCAGAGAACATTGGTTAAGGTCAGGTCATGAGACTCTTGGATAGGCTTAGATTAAGGAAAACTGAATAACCCAACCAGATAAACGCCCTGATAAGGAGACTGCTGTAAACCCTTACACTATTTAGCTGGGAAAAACACGACCATCACACAATAAACACATCATATAATATAGGGAAATATTGAATCCTCTATATAAAAGAAGTTGTAATCCTTCTGTATTAAATGTCCCGGACATTTTAGGTTAAAACCTGTAAACAAATGTCACCAAAAGGTGTTAAAAGAGTCAGTATTCAGAAATAAAAGTTCAATGGTGTGCTAGAGCACTTAAAAATAACTGAAACTCAAGTCCTAGGGACAGAAAACATGTCATTACATACCAAACTTAAAGTAATAAATTGCACACAGGCAGCGGAATCCATGTGGGGGAGAACCAAAGTCACCAGGCGGTAGATGTAACAGTACAGGCGGGTTAGGAAAGAAAAAGAAAAGGCAATATACCACAGGAGTGGATTTACTATGCCTTCAATGCACAAACTAGAAACAACCCCATACCTGGCAACTCCAGCACCCCCCCACACAAGAAACCCTGCTTAAAAATAAATATTCAACTCAGGTAAGTATTAGTGTGCAGTATATAACTTAATTTGTTATATTATTATATATTATGTTATGATATTATATAGCAGTGATTTATTAAATCTTCTGTATAACTATAATGTTCTTCTTTCCTCCGAAATTAGTAGACATTCTTCTCCTGCAGGTCCTCCGGTCCGCCAGAGGGCAGTCGCGGTGCAAATCGCGCCCGGCGGCGCGGCTGTGGAAATCTCCGTCACAGCTAGCATTAGCCCCGTTAGCTTTAGCTCTGCTAGCCTTAGCGCCGCTAGCATTAGCCCGTTGGCATGGCGGTGAATGTAGCGATGTAGCAGTAGGCCCAGGCGGCATCCGTCGCTCTGGTGCTCCCCCCGGTCCATCCGGCCGTGTCGGGTCCCTCTCATCATGGAGGTCTGCTGCTCGCGGTGCGGTCCGAGGTCCCACCAGTCGGAAGGACAGGCACTCATCAGTGGATAAGCTGGATTCAGTGGTATGCTGAGGTAGCGGCTAGCAATAGCATAGCTACCGTCGCGGCGCTACGCCGCCATCATGTGTCCCGTGTGGGCATCAAAAAATGTGAAAAACACTTCAGAAAATATTAAATAAAGTTGAAAAAATAAAGCGTGATGGTTTTAAGTGTCGTGATATTTATTGGAGCATTGGAGCAACGTTTCGGCCAGAATAGGCCTTCCTCAGGCTCATACACTCACATGAAAGACTCCTCAGCAAGACAGCGTGGGCACATTGAACAGGTCAGCATTAATCTCCGTACAAAAGGAAGTAAACAAACCGCCATCTTGGCTTTCAGAATAACAACTTCCGTTATCCTGCTTCTTAGAAAAATAAAAGCCACAATAGTGTTTCTTCTATAAAACACGCAGGATTAAATGCAATAATATAATTCAATATTTAAATTATTAAATTATTAGATTAAGGGTTAGGAATATCTGGTTGGGTTTGGTCAGAAAAACATTAGATTAAATTTAAGTCAAAAAGACTCTAAATTTTAATTTTGGTCAAAAGACCTTATGATAAGCCTAGATTGGAGGGTACACAGTTAGAATTGGGTCAAAAGACATTTAACTAGGTACAGATCAACAGGCAGTAATACACTGGCACGTCTTAAGGCTCAGTTACATAAACCTGTGATGAAGGTTAGGCACAGGAAGGTAGGCACTAACCTGGACAGACTGGCACTCTTGTGGCTCAGTCTCAAAGAGGCTTAATTAAATTGGAGTCAACAGACTTTTAGTTGGATCCATGTCCAGGGACTTGTTGTCCAGTCCAACTCCAGAGGTCCCAGACCAAACCCGTGTCAGACGGCCCTCAGCCAAACCAGGGTCAAAAGACGTAGCTCAATGCAGCATATATTTTAGATACCCTGGCACATCTTATAGGCACAGGCTCCCAGACAAAAACCCGGCACTTATTGAGGCTCGGGCTGACAGACATGAAAACCGGCACTTATTGAGGCTCGGTTTCATAAAAGCTTAGTTAAGCTCAGGTCAAAAGACACTTATTTAGGCACTTATTAAGGCTTACTTCTCCCCCTTGGTTAAGCTCAGGTCATAGACCACAGGGTTGGGTTTAGGCAAAGGACAACGGGTCAGGCCAAGGCCAAGGGAGAAGGTTGGGTTTAGGTCAGAGAACATTGGTTAAGGTCAGGTCATGAGACTCTTGGATAGGCTTAGATTAAGGAAAACTGAATAACCCAACCAGATAAACGCCCTGATAAGGAGACTGCTGTAAACCCTTACACTATTTAGCTGGGAAAAACACGACCATCACACAATAAACACATCATATAATATAGGGAAATATTGAATCCTCTATATAAAAGAAGTTGTAATCCTTCTGTATTAAATGTCCCGGACATTTTAGGTTAAAACCTGTAAACAAATGTCACCAAAAGGTGTTAAAAGAGTCAGTATTCAGAAATAAAAGTTCAATGGTGTGCTAGAGCACTTAAAAATAACTGAAACTCAAGTCCTAGGGACAGAAAACATGTCATTACATACCAAACTTAAAGTAATAAATTGCACACAGGCAGCGGAATCCATGTGGGGGAGAACCAAAGTCACCAGGCGGTAGATGTAACAGTACAGGCGGGTTAGGAAAGAAAAAAAGAAAAGGCAATATACCACAGGAGTGGATTTACTATGCCTTCAATGCACAAACTAGAAACAACCCCATACCTGGCAACTCCAGCACCCCCCCACACAAGAAACCCTGCTTAAAAATAAATATTCAACTCAGGTAAGTATTAGTGTGCAGTATATAACTTAATTTGTTATATTATTATATATTATGTTATGATATTATATAGCAGTGATTTATTAAATCTTCTGTATAACTATAATGTTCTTCTTTCCTCCGAAATTAGTAGACATTCTTCTCCTGCAGGTCCTCCGGTCCGCCAGAGGGCAGTCGCGGTGCAAATCGCGCCGGGCGGCGGCTGTGGAAATCTCCGTCACAGCTAGCATTAGCCCCGTTAGCTTTAGCTCTGCTAGCCTTAGCGCCGCTAGCATTAGCCCGTTGGCATGGCGGTGAATGTAGCGATGTAGCAGTAGGCCCAGGCGGCATCCGTCGCTCTGGTGCTCCCGGTCCATCCGGCCGTGTCGGGTCCCTCTCATCATGGAGGTCTGCTGCTCGCGGTGCGGTCCGAGGTCCCACCAGTCGGAAGGACAGGCACTCATCAGTGGATAAGCTGGATTCAGTGGTATGCTGAGGTAGCGGCTAGCAATAGCATAGCTACCGTCGCGGCGCTACGCCGCCATCATGTGTCCCGTGGGCATCAAAAATGTGAAAAACACTTCAGAAAATATTAAATAAAGTTGAAAAAATAAAGCGTGATGGTTTTAAGTGTCGTGATATTTATTGGAGCATTGGAGCAACGTTTCGGCCAGGGCCTTCCTCAGGCTCATACACTCACATGAAAGACTCCTCAGCAAGACAGCGTGGGCACATTGAACAGGTCAGCATTAATCTCCGTACAAAAGGAAGTAAACAAACCGCCATCTTGGCTTTCAGAATAACAACTTCCGTTATCCTGCTTCTTAGAAAAATAAAAGCCACAATAGTGTTTCTTCTATAAAACACGCAGGATTAAATGCAATAATATAATTCAATATTTAAATTATTAAATTATTAGATTAAGGGTTAGGAATATCTGGTTGGGTTTGGTCAGAAAAACATTAGATTAAATTTAAGTCAAAAAGACTCTAAATTTTAATTTTGGTCAAAAGACCTTATGATAAGCCTAGATTGGAGGGTACACAGTTAGAATTGGGTCAAAAGACATTTAACTAGGTACAGATCAACAGGCAGTAATACACTGGCACGTCTTAAGGCTCAGTTACATAAACCTGTGATGAAGGTTAGGCACAGGAAGGTAGGCACTAACCTGGACAGACTGGCACTCTTGTGGCTCAGTCTCAAAGAGGCTTAATTAAATTGGAGTCAACAGACTTTTAGTTGGATCCATGTCCAGGGACTTGTTGTCCAGTCCAACTCCAGAGGTCCCAGACCAAACCCGTGTCAGACGGCCCTCAGCCAAACCAGGGTCAAAAGACGTAGCTCAATGCAGCATATATTTTAGATACCCTGGCACATCTTATAGGCACAGGCTCCCAGACAAAAACCCGGCACTTATTGAGGCTCGGGCTGACAGACATGAAAACCGGCACTTATTGAGGCTCGGTTTCATAAAAGCTTAGTTAAGCTCAGGTCAAAAGACACTTATTTAGGCACTTATTAAGGCTTACTTCTCCCCTTGGTTAAGCTCAGGTCATAGACCACAGGGTTGGGTTTAGGCAAAGGACAACGGGTCAGGCCAAGGCCAAGGGAGAAGGTTGGGTTTAGGTCAGAGAACATTGGTTAAGGTCAGGTCATGAGACTCTTGGATAGGCTTAGATTAAGGAAAACTGAATAACCCAACCAGATAAACGCCCTGATAAGGAGACTGCTGTAAACCCTTACACTATTTAGCTGGGAAAAACACGACCATCACACAATAAACACATCATATAATATAGGAAATATTGAATCCTCTATATAAAAGAAGTTGTAATCCTTCTGTATTAAATGTCCCGGACATTTTAGGTTAAAACCTGTAAACAAATGTCACCAAAAGGTGTTAAAAGAGTCAGTATTCAGAAATAAAAGTTCAATGGTGTGCTAGAGCACTTAAAAATAACTGAAACTCAAGTCCTAGGGACAGAAAACATGTCATTACATACCAAACTTAAAGTAATAAATTGCACACAGGCAGCGGAATCCATGTGGGGGAGAACCAAAGTCACCAGGCGGTAGATGTAACAGTACAGGCGGGTTAGGAAAGAAAAAAAGAAAAGGCAATATACCACAGGAGTGGATTTACTATGCCTTCAATGCACAAACTAGAAACAACCCCATACCTGGCAACTCCAGCACCCCCCCACACAAGAAACCCTGCTTAAAAATAAATATTCAACTCAGGTAAGTATTAGTGTGCAGTATATAACTTAATTTGTTATATTATTATATATTATGTTATGATATTATATAGCAGTGATTTATTAAATCTTCTGTATAACTATAATGTTCTTCTTTCCTCCGAAATTAGTAGACATTCTTCTCCTGCAGGTCCTCCGGTCCGCCAGAGGGCAGTCGCGGTGCAAATCGCGCCCGGCGGCGCGGCTGTGGAAATCTCCGTCACAGCTAGCATTAGCCCCGTTAGCTTTAGCTCTGCTAGCCTTAGCGCCGCTAGCATTAGCCCGTTGGCATGGCGGTGAATGTAGCGATGTAGCAGTAGGCCCAGGCGGCATCCGTCGCTCTGGTGCTCCCCCCGGTCCATCCGGCCGTGTCGGGTCCCTCTCATCATGGAGGTCTGCTGCTCGCGGTGCGGTCCGAGGTCCCACCAGTCGGAAGGACAGGCACTCATCAGTGGATAAGCTGGATTCAGTGGTATGCTGAGGTAGCGGCTAGCAATAGCATAGCTACCGTCGCGGCGCTACGCCGCCATCATGTGTCCCGTGTGGGCATCAAAAAATGTGAAAAACACTTCAGAAAATATTAAATAAAGTTGAAAAAATAAAGCGTGATGGTTTTAAGTGTCGTGATATTTATTGGAGCATTGGAGCAACGTTTCGGCCAGAATAGGCCTTCCTCAGGCTCATACACTCACATGAAAGACTCCTCAGCAAGACAGCGTGGGCACATTGAACAGGTCAGCATTAATCTCCGTACAAAAGGAAGTAAACAAACCGCCATCTTGGCTTTCAGAATAACAACTTCCGTTATCCTGCTTCTTAGAAAAATAAAAGCCACAATAGTGTTTCTTCTATAAAACACGCAGGATTAAATGCAATAATATAATTCAATATTTAAATTATTAAATTATTAGATTAAGGGTTAGGAATATCTGGTTGGGTTTGGTCAGAAAAACATTAGATTAAATTTAAGTCAAAAAGACTCTAAATTTTAATTTTGGTCAAAAGACCTTATGATAAGCCTAGATTGGAGGGTACACAGTTAGAATTGGGTCAAAAGACATTTAACTAGGTACAGATCAACAGGCAGTAATACACTGGCACGTCTTAAGGCTCAGTTACATAAACCTGTGATGAAGGTTAGGCACAGGAAGGTAGGCACTAACCTGGACAGACTGGCACTCTTGTGGCTCAGTCTCAAAGAGGCTTAATTAAATTGGAGTCAACAGACTTTTAGTTGGATCCATGTCCAGGGACTTGTTGTCCAGTCCAACTCCAGAGGTCCCAGACCAAACCCGTGTCAGACGGCCCTCAGCCAAACCAGGGTCAAAAGACGTAGCTCAATGCAGCATATATTTTAGATACCCTGGCACATCTTATAGGCACAGGCTCCCAGACAAAACCCGGCACTTATTGAGGCTCGGGCTGACAGACATGAAAACCGGCACTTATTGAGGCTCGGTTTCATAAAAGCTTAGTTAAGCTCAGGTCAAAAGACACTTATTTAGGCACTTATTAAGGCTTACTTCTCCCCCTTGGTTAAGCTCAGGTCATAGACCACAGGGTTGGGTTTAGGCAAAGGACAACGGGTCAGGCCAAGGCCAAGGGAGAAGGTTGGGTTTAGGTCAGAGAACATTGGTTAAGGTCAGGTCATGAGACTCTTGGATAGGCTTAGATTAAGGAAAACTGAATAACCCAACCAGATAAACGCCCTGATAAGGAGACTGCTGTAAACCCTTACACTATTTAGCTGGGAAAAACACGACCATCACACAATAAACACATCATATAATATAGGAAATATTGAATCCTCTATATAAAAGAAGTTGTAATCCTTCTGTATTAAATGTCCCGGACATTTTAGGTTAAAACCTGTAAACAAATGTCACCAAAAGGTGTTAAAAGAGTCAGTATTCAGAAATAAAAGTTCAATGGTGTGCTAGAGCACTTAAAAATAACTGAAACTCAAGTCCTAGGGACAGAAAACATGTCATTACATACCAAACTTAAAGTAATAAATTGCACACAGGCAGCGGAATCCATGTGGGGGAGAACCAAAGTCACCAGGCGGTAGATGTAACAGTACAGGCGGGTTAGGAAAGAAAAAAAGAAAAGGCAATATACCACAGGAGTGGATTTACTATGCCTTCAATGCACAAACTAGAAACAACCCCATACCTGGCAACTCCAGCACCCCCCCACACAAGAAACCCTGCTTAAAAATAAATATTCAACTCAGGTAAGTATTAGTGTGCAGTATATAACTTAATTTGTTATATTATTATATATTATGTTATGATATTATATAGCAGTGATTTATTAAATCTTCTGTATAACTATAATGTTCTTCTTTCCTCCGAAATTAGTAGACATTCTTCTCCTGCAGGTCCTCCGGTCCGCCAGAGGGCAGTCGCAAATCGCGCCGGGCGGCGCGGCTGGAAATCTCCGTCACAGCTAGCATTAGCCCGTTAGCTTTAGCTCTGCTAGCCTTAGCGCCGCTAGCATTAGCCCGTTGGCATGGCGGTGAATGTAGCGATGTAGCAGTAGGCCCAGGCGGCATCCGTCGCTCTGGTGCTCCCCCCGGTCCATCCGGCCGTGTCGGGTCCCTCTCATCATGGAGGTCTGCTGCTCGCGGTGCGGTCCGAGGTCCCACCAGTCGGAAGGACAGGCACTCATCAGTGGATAAGCTGGATTCAGTGGTATGCTGAGGTAGCGGCTAGCAATAGCATAGCTACCGTCGCGGCGCTACGCCGCCATCATGTGTCCCGTGTGGGCATCAAAAAATGTGAAAAACACTTCAGAAAATATTAAATAAAGTTGAAAAAATAAAGCGTGATGGTTTTAAGTGTCGTGATATTTATTGGAGCATTGGAGCAACGTTTCGCCAGAATAGGCCTTCCTCAGGCTCATACACTCACATGAAAGACTCCTCAGCAAGACAGCGTGGGCACATTGAACAGGTCAGCATTAATCTCCGTACAAAAGGAAGTAAACAAACCGCCATCTTGGCTTTCAGAATAACAACTTCCGTTATCCTGCTTCTTAGAAAAATAAAAGCCACAATAGTGTTTCTTCTATAAAACACGCAGGATTAAATGCAATAATATAATTCAATATTTAAATTATTAAATTATTAGATTAAGGGTTAGGAATATCTGGTTGGGTTTGGTCAGAAAAACATTAGATTAAATTTAAGTCAAAAAGACTCTAAATTTTAATTTTGGTCAAAAGACCTTATGATAAGCCTAGATTGGAGGGTACACAGTTAGAATTGGGTCAAAAGACATTTAACTAGGTACAGATCAACAGGCAGTAATACACTGGCACGTCTTAAGGCTCAGTTACATAAACCTGTGATGAAGGTTAGGCACAGGAAGGTAGGCACTAACCTGGACAGACTGGCACTCTTGTGGCTCAGTCTCAAAGAGGCTTAATTAAATTGGAGTCAACAGACTTTTAGTTGGATCCATGTCCAGGGACTTGTTGTCCAGTCCAACTCCAGAGGTCCCAGACCAAACCCGTGTCAGACGGCCCTCAGCCAAACCAGGGTCAAAAGACGTAGCTCAATGCAGCATATATTTTAGATACCCTGGCACATCTTATAGGCACAGGCTCCCAGACAAAACCCGGCACTTATTGAGGCTCGGGCTGACAGACATGAAAACCGGCACTTATTGAGGCTCGGTTTCATAAAAGCTTAGTTAAGCTCAGGTCAAAAGACACTTATTTAGGCACTTATTAAGGCTTACTTCTCCCCTTGGTTAAGCTCAGGTCATAGACCACAGGGTTGGGTTTAGGCAAAGGACAACGGGTCAGGCCAAGGCCAAGGGAGAAGGTTGGGTTTAGGTCAGAGAACATTGGTTAAGGTCAGGTCATGAGACTCTTGGATAGGCTTAGATTAAGGAAAACTGAATAACCCAACCAGATAAACGCCCTGATAAGGAGACTGCTGTAAACCCTTACACTATTTAGCTGGGAAAAACACGACCATCACACAATAAACACATCATATAATATAGGAAATATTGAATCCTCTATATAAAAGAAGTTGTAATCCTTCTGTATTAAATGTCCCGGACATTTTAGGTTAAAACCTGTAAACAAATGTCACCAAAAGGTGTTAAAAGAGTCAGTATTCAGAAATAAAAGTTCAATGGTGTGCTAGAGCACTTAAAAATAACTGAAACTCAAGTCCTAGGGACAGAAAACATGTCATTACATACCAAACTTAAAGTAATAAATTGCACACAGGCAGCGGAATCCATGTGGGGGAGAACCAAAGTCACCAGGCGGTAGATGTAACAGTACAGGCGGGTTAGGAAAGAAAAAAAAGGCAATATACCACAGGAGTGGATTTACTATGCCTTCAATGCACAAACTAGAAACAACCCCATACCTGGCAACTCCAGCACCCCCCCACACAAGAAACCCTGCTTAAAAATAAATATTCAACTCAGGTAAGTATTAGTGTGCAGTATATAACTTAATTTGTTATATTATTATATATTAGGTTAGGATATTATATAGCAGTGATTTATTAAATCTTCTGTATAACTATAATGTTCTTCTTTCCTCCGAAATTAGTAGACATTCTTCTCCTGCAGGTCCTCCGGTCCGCCAGAGGGCAGTTAGGTGCAGGGGCCGGGCGGCGCGGCTGTGGAAATCTCCGTCACAGCTAGCATTAGCCCAGTTAGCTTTAGCTCTGCTAGGGTTAGGCCGCTAGGGTTAGGAGTTGGCATGGCGGTGAATGTAGGGATGTAGCAGTAGGCCCAGGCGGCATCCGTCGCTCTGGTGCTCCCGGTCCATCCGGCCGTGTCGGGTCCCTCTCATCATGGAGGTCTGCTTAGGGTGCGGTCCGAGGTCCCACCAGTCGGAAGGACAGGCACTCATCAGTGGATAAGCTGGATTCAGTGGTATGCTGAGGTAGCGGCTAGCAATAGCATAGCCACCGTCGCGGCGCTAGGCCATCAGGTGTCCCGTGTGGGCATCAAAAATGTGAAAAACACTTCAGAAAATATTAAATAAGGTTGAAAAATAAAGCGTGATGGTTTTAAGTGTCGGATATTTATTGGAGCATTGGAGCAACGTTTCGGCCAGAATAGGCCTTCCTCAGGCTCATACACTCACATGAAAGACTCCTCAGCAAGACAGCGTGGGCACATTGAACAGGTCAGCATTAATCTCCGTACAAAAGGAAGTAAACAAACCGCCATCTTGGCTTTCAGAATAACAACTTCCGTTATCCTGCTTCTTAGAAAAATAAAAGCCACAATAGTGTTTCTTCTATAAAACACGCAGGATTAAATGCAATAATATAATTCAATATTTAAATTATTAAATTATTAGATTAAGGGTTAGGAATATCTGGTTGGGTTTGGTCAGAAAAACATTAGATTAAATTTAAGTCAAAAAGACTCTAAATTTTAATTTTGGTCAAAAGACCTTATGATAAGCCTAGATTGGAGGGTACACAGTTAGAATTGGGTCAAAAGACATTTAACTAGGTACAGATCAACAGGCAGTAATACACTGGCACGTCTTAAGGCTCAGTTACATAAACC
Organism: Percina caprodes; assembly: GCA_013375575.1. Classification (NCBI taxonomy): domain Eukaryota; kingdom Metazoa; phylum Chordata; class Actinopteri; order Perciformes; family Percidae; genus Percina; species Percina caprodes. The sequence goes on from JABXJD010000504.1 coordinate 317,947, forward strand.
TGTGATGAAGGTTAGGCACAGGAAGGTAGGCACTAACCTGGACAGACTGGCACTCTTGTGGCTCAGTCTCAAAGAGGCTTAATTAAATTGGAGTCAACAGACTTTTAGTTGGATCCATGTCCAGGGACTTGTTGTCCAGTCCAACTCCAGAGGTCCCAGACCAAACCCGTGTCAGACGGCCCTCAGCCAAACCAGGGTCAAAAGACGTAGCTCAATGCAGCATATATTTTAGATACCCTGGCACATCTTATAGGCACAGGCTCCCAGACAAAACCCGGCACTTATTGAGGCTCGGGGACAGACATGAAAACCGGCACTTATTGAGGCTCGGTTTCATAAAAGCTTAGTTAAGCTCAGGTCAAAAGACACTTATTTAGGCACTTATTAAGGCTTACTTCTCCCCTTGGTTAAGCTCAGGTCATAGACCACAGGGTTGGGTTTAGGCAAAGGACAACGGGTCAGGCCAAGGCCAAGGGAGAAGGTTGGGTTTAGGTCAGAGAACATTGGTTAAGGTCAGGTCATGAGACTCTTGGATAGGCTTAGATTAAGGAAAACTGAATAACCCAACCAGATAAACGCCCTGATAAGGAGACTGCTGTAAACCCTTACACTATTTAGCTGGGAAAACACGACCATCACACAATAAACACATCATATAATATAGGAAATATTGAATCCTCTATATAAAAGAAGTTGTAATCCTTCTGTATTAAATGTCCCGGACATTTTAGGTTAAAACCTGTAAACAAATGTCACCAAAAGGTGTTAAAAGAGTCAGTATTCAGAAATAAAAGTTCAATGGTGTGCTAGAGCACTTAAAAATAACTGAAACTCAAGTCCTAGGGACAGAAAACATGTCATTACATACCAAACTTAAAGTAATAAATTGCACACAGGCAGCGGAATCCATGTGGGGGAGAACCAAAGTCACCAGGCGGTAGATGTAACAGTACAGGCGGGTTAGGAAAGAAAAAAAGAAAAGGCAATATACCACAGGAGTGGATTTACTATGCCTTCAATGCACAAACTAGAAACAACCCCATACCTGGCAACTCCAGCACCCCCCCACACAAGAAACCCTGCTTAAAAATAAATATTCAACTCAGGTAAGTATTAGTGTGCAGTATATAACTTAATTTGTTATATTATTATATATTATGTTATGATATTATATAGCAGTGATTTATTAAATCTTCTGTATAACTATAATGTTCTTCTTTCCTCCGAAATTAGTAGACATTCTTCTCCTGCAGGTCCTCCGGTCCGCCAGAGGGCAGTCGCGGTGCAAATCGCGCCCGGGCGGCGCGGCTGTGGAAATCTCCGTCACAGCTAGCATTAGCCCCGTTAGCTTTAGCTCTGCTAGCCTTAGCGCCGCTAGCATTAGCCCCGTTGGCATGGCGGTGAATGTAGCGATGTAGCAGTAGGCCCAGGCGGCATCCGTCGCTCTGGTGCTCCCGGTCCATCCGGCCGTGTCGGGTCCTCTCATCATGGAGGTCTGCTGCTCGGGTGCGGTCCGAGGTCCCACCAGTCGGAAGGACAGGCACTCATCAGTGGATAAGCTGGATTCAGTGGTATGCTGAGGTAGCGGCTAGCAATAGCATAGCTACCGCCGCGGCGCTACGCCGCCATCATGTGTCCGTGTGGGCATCAAAAATGTGAAAAACACTTCAGAAAATATTAAATAAAGTTGAAAAATAAAGCGTGATGGTTTTAAGTGTCGTGATATTTATTGGAGCATTGGAGCAACGTTTCGGCCAGAATAGGCCTTCCTCAGGCTCATACACTCACATGAAAGACTCCTCAGCAAGACAGCGTGGGCACATTGAACAGGTCAGCATTAATCTCCGTACAAAAGGAAGTAAACAAACCGCCATCTTGGCTTTCAGAATAACAACTTCCGTTATCCTGCTTCTTAGAAAAATAAAGCCACAATAGTGTTTCTTCTATAAAACACGCAGGATTAAATGCAATAATATAATTCAATATTTAAATTATTAAATTATTAGATTAAGGGTTAGGAATATCTGGTTGGGTTTGGTCAGAAAAACATTAGATTAAATTTAAGTCAAAAAGACTCTAAATTTTAATTTTGGTCAAAAGACCTTATGATAAGCCTAGATTGGAGGGTACACAGTTAGAATTGGGTCAAAAGACATTTAACTAGGTACAGATCAACAGGCAGTAATACACTGGCACGTCTTAAGGCTCAGTTACATAAACCTGTGATGAAGGTTAGGCACAGGAAGGTAGGCACTAACCTGGACAGACTGGCACTCTTGTGGCTCAGTCTCAAAGAGGCTTAATTAAATTGGAGTCAACAGACTTTTAGTTGGATCCATGTCCAGGGACTTGTTGTCCAGTCCAACTCCAGAGGTCCCAGACCAAACCCGTGTCAGACGGCCCTCAGCCAAACCAGGGTCAAAAGACGTAGCTCAATGCAGCATATATTTTAGATACCCTGGCACATCTTATAGGCACAGGCTCCCAGACAAAACCCGGCACTTATTGAGGCTCGGGCTGACAGACATGAAAACCGCACTTATTGAGGCTCGGTTTCATAAAAGCTTAGTTAAGCTCAGGTCAAAAGACACTTATTTAGGCACTTATTAAGGCTTACTTCTCCCCTTGGTTAAGCTCAGGTCATAGACCACAGGGTTGGGTTTAGGCAAAAGGACAACGGGTCAGGCCAAGGCCAAGGGAGAAGGTTGGGTTTAGGTCAGAGAACATTGGTTAAGGTCAGGTCATGAGACTCTTGGATAGGCTTAGATTAAGGAAAACTGAATAACCCAACCAGATAAACGCCCTGATAAGGAGACTGCTGTAAACCCTTACACTATTTAGCTGGGAAAACACGACCATCACACAATAAACACATCATATAATATAGGGAAATATTGAATCCTCTATATAAAAGAAGTTGTAATCCTTCTGTATTAAATGTCCCGGACATTTTAGGTTAAAACCTGTAAACAAATGTCACCAAAAGGTGTTAAAAGAGTCAGTATTCAGAAATAAAAGTTCAATGGTGTGCTAGAGCACTTAAAAATAACTGAAACTCAAGTCCTAGGGACAGAAAACATGTCATTACATACCAAACTTAAAGTAATAAATTGCACACAGGCAGCGGAATCCATGTGGGGGAGAACCAAAGTCACCAGGCGGTAGATGTAACAGTACAGGCGGGTTAGGAAAGAAAAAGAAAAGGCAATATACCACAGGAGTGGATTTACTATGCCTTCAATGCACAAACTAGAAACAACCCCATACCTGGCAACTCCAGCACCCCCACACAGAAACCCTGCTTAAAAATAAATATTCAACTCAGGTAAGTATTAGTGTGCAGTATATAACTTAATTTGTTATATTATTATATATTATGTTATGATATTATATAGCAGTGATTTATTAAATCTTCTGTATAACTATAATGTTCTTCTTTCCTCCGAAATTAGTAGACATTCTTCTCCTGCAGGTCCTCCGGTCCGCCAGAGGGCAGTCGCGGTGCAAATCGCGCCCGGGCGGCGCGGCTGTGGAAATCTCCGTCACAGCTAGCATTAGCCCCGTTAGCTTTAGCTCTGCTAGCCTTAGCGCCGCTAGCATTAGCCCCGTTGGCATGGCGGTGAATGTAGCGATGTAGCAGTAGGCCCAGGCGGCATCCGCCGCTCTGGTGCTCCCGGTCCATCCGGCCGTGTCGGGTCCCTCTCATCATGGAGGTCTGCTGCTGCGGTGCGGTCCGAGGTCCCACCAGTCGGAAGGACAGGCACTCATCAGTGGATAAGCTGGATTCAGTGGTATGCTGAGGTAGCGGCTAGCAATAGCATAGCTACCGTCGCGGCGCTACGCCGCCATCATGTGTCCCGTGGGCATCAAAAATGTGAAAACACTTCAGAAAATATTAAATAAAGTTGAAAAAATAAAGCGTGATGGTTTTAAGTGTCGTGATATTTATTGGAGCATTGGAGCAACGTTTCGCCAGAATAGGCCTTCCTCAGGCTCATACACTCACATGAAAGACTCCTCAGCAAGACAGCGTGGGCACATTGAACAGGTCAGCATTAATCTCCGTACAAAAGGAAGTAAACAAACCGCCATCTTGGCTTTCAGAATAACAACTTCCGTTATCCTGCTTCTTAGAAAAATAAAAGCCACAATAGTGTTTCTATAAAACACGCAGGATTAAATGCAATAATATAATTCAATATTTAAATTATTAAATTATTAGATTAAGGGTTAGGAATATCTGGTTGGGTTTGGTCAGAAAAACATTAGATTAAATTTAAGTCAAAAAGACTCTAAATTTTAATTTTGGTCAAAAGACCTTATGATAAGCCTAGATTGGAGGGTACACAGTTAGAATTGGGTCAAAAGACATTTAACTAGGTACAGATCAACAGGCAGTAATACACTGGCACGTCTTAAGGCTCAGTTACATAAACCTGTGATGAAGGTTAGGCACAGGAAGGTAGGCACTAACCTGGACAGACTGGCACTCTTGTGGCTCAGTCTCAAAGAGGCTTAATTAAATTGGAGTCAACAGACTTTTAGTTGGATCCATGTCCAGGGACTTGTTGTCCAGTCCAACTCCAGAGGTCCCAGACCAAACCCGTGTCAGACGGCCCTCAGCCAAACCAGGGTCAAAAGACGTAGCTCAATGCAGCATATATTTTAGATACCCTGGCACATCTTATAGGCACAGGCTCCCAGACAAAAACCCGGCACTTATTGAGGCTCGGGCTGACAGACATGAAAACCGGCACTTATTGAGGCTCGGTTTCATAAAAGCTTAGTTAAGCTCAGGTCAAAAGACACTTATTTAGGCACTTATTAAGGCTTACTTCTCCCCCTTGGTTAAGCTCAGGTCATAGACCACAGGGTTGGGTTTAGGCAAAAGGACAACGGGTCAGGCCAAGGCCAAGGGAGAAGGTTGGGTTTAGGTCAGAGAACATTGGTTAAGGTCAGGTCATGAGACTCTTGGATAGGCTTAGATTAAGGAAAACTGAATAACCCAACCAGATAAACGCCCTGATAAGGAGACTGCTGTAAACCCTTACACTATTTAGCTGGGAAAAACACGACCATCACACAATAAACACATCATATAATATAGGAAATATTGAATCCTCTATATAAAAGAAGTTGTAATCCTTCTGTATTAAATGTCCCGGACATTTTAGGTTAAAACCTGTAAACAAATGTCACCAAAAGGTGTTAAAAGAGTCAGTATTCAGAAATAAAAGTTCAATGGTGTGCTAGAGCACTTAAAAATAACTGAAACTCAAGTCCTAGGGACAGAAAACATGTCATTACATACCAAACTTAAAGTAATAAATTGCACACAGGCAGCGGAATCCATGTGGGGGAGAACCAAAGTCACCAGGCGGTAGATGTAACAGTACAGGCGGGTTAGGAAAGAAAAAAAGAAAAGGCAATATACCACAGGAGTGGATTTACTATGCCTTCAATGCACAAACTAGAAACAACCCCATACCTGGCAACTCCAGCACCCCCCCACACAAGAAACCCTGCTTAAAAATAAATATTCAACTCAGGTAAGTATTAGTGTGCAGTATATAACTTAATTTGTTATATTATTATATATTATGTTATGATATTATATAGCAGTGATTTATTAAATCTTCTGTATAACTATAATGTTCTTCTTTCCTCCGAAATTAGTAGACATTCTTCTCCTGCAGGTCCTCCGGTCCGCCAGAGGGCAGTCGCGGTGCAAATCGCGCCCGGCGGCGCGGCTGTGGAAATCTCCGTCACAGCTAGCATTAGCCCTGTTAGCTTTAGCTCTGCTAGCCTTAGCGCCGCTAGCATTAGCCCCGTTGGCATGGCGGTGAATGTAGCGATGTAGCAGTAGGCCCAGGCGGCATCCGTCGCTCTGGTGCTCTCCGGTCCATCCGGCCGTGTCGGGTCCCTCTCATCATGGAGGTCTGCTGCTCGCGGTGCGGTCCGAGGTCCCACCAGTCGGAAGGACAGGCACTCATCAGTGGATAAGCTGGATTCAGTGGTATGCTGAGGTAGCGGCTAGCAATAGCATAGCTACTGTCGCGCGCTACGCCGCCATCATGTGTCCCGTGGGCATCAAAAATGTGAAAAACACTTCAGAAAATATTAAATAAAGTTGAAAATAAAGCGTGATGGTTTTAAGTGTCGTGATATTTATTGGAGCATTGGAGCAACGTTTCGCCAGAATAGGCCTTCCTCAGGCTCATACACTCACATGAAAGACTCCTCAGCAAGACAGCGTGGGCACATTGAACAGGTCAGCATTAATCTCCGTACAAAAGGAAGTAAACAAACCGCCATCTTGGCTTTCAGAATAACAACTTCCGTTATCCTGCTTCTTAGAAAAATAAAAGCCACAATAGTGTTTCTTCTATAAAACACGCAGGATTAATGCAATAATATAATTCAATATTTAAATTATTAAATTATTAGATTAAGGGTTAGGAATATCTGGTTGGGTTTGGTCAGAAAAACATTAGATTAAATTTAAGTCAAAAAGACTCTAAATTTTAATTTTGGTCAAAAGACCTTATGATAAGCCTAGATTGGAGGGTACACAGTTAGAATTGGGTCAAAAGACATTTAACTAGGTACAGATCAACAGGCAGTAATACACTGGCACGTCTTAAGGCTCAGTTACATAAACCTGTGATGAAGGTTAGGCACAGGAAGGTAGGCACTAACCTGGACAGACTGGCACTCTTGTGGCTCAGTCTCAAAGAGGCTTAATTAAATTGGAGTCAACAGACTTTTAGTTGGATCCATGTCCAGGGACTTGTTGTCCAGTCCAACTCCAGAGGTCCCAGACCAAACCCGTGTCAGACGGCCCTCAGCCAAACCAGGGTCAAAAGACGTAGCTCAATGCAGCATATATTTTAGATACCCTGGCACATCTTATAGGCACAGGCTCCCAGACAAAACCCGGCACTTATTGAGGCTCGGGCTGACAGACATGAAAACCGCACTTATTGAGGCTCGGTTTCATAAAAGCTTAGTTAAGCTCAGGTCAAAAGACACTTATTTAGGCACTTATTAAGGCTTACTTCTCCCCTTGGTTAAGCTCAGGTCATAGACCACAGGGTTGGGTTTAGGCAAAGGACAACAGGCCAAGGCCAAGGAGAAGGTTGGGTTTAGGTCAGAGAACATTGGTTAAGGTCAGGTCATGAGACTCTTGGATAGGCTTAGATTAAGGAAAACTGAATAACCCAACCAGATAAACGCCCTGATAAGGAGACTGCTGTAAACCCTTACACTATTTAGCTGGGAAAAACACGACCATCACACAATAAACACATCATATAATATAGGAAATATTGAATCCTCTATATAAAAGAAGTTGTAATCCTTCTGTATTAAATGTCCTGACATTTTAGGTTAAAACCTGTAAACAAATGTCACCAAAAGGTGTTAAAAGAGTCAGTATTCAGAAATAAAAGTTCAATGGTGTGCTAGAGCACTTAAAAATAACTGAAACTCAAGTCCTAGGGACAGAAAACATGTCATTACATACCAAACTTAAAGTAATAAATTGCACACAGGCAGCGGAATCCATGTGGGGGAGAACCAAAGTCACCAGGCGGTAGATGTAACAGTACAGGCGGGTTAGGAAAGAAAAAAAGAAAAGGCAATATACCACAGGAGTGGATTTACTATGCCTTCAATGCACAAACTAGAAACAACCCCATACCTGGCAACTCCAGCACCCCCCCACACAAGAAACCCTGCTTAAAAATAAATATTCAACTCAGGTAAGTATTAGTGTGCAGTATATAACTTAATTTGTTATATTATTATATATTATGTTATGATATTATATAGCAGTGATTTATTAAATCTTCTGTATAACTATAATGTTCTTCTTTCCTCCGAAATTAGTAGACATTCTTCTCCTGCAGGTCCTCCGGTCCGCCAGAGGGCAGTCGCGGTGCAAATCGCGCCCGGCGGCGCGGCTGTGGAAATCTCCGTCACAGCTAGCATTAGCCCTGTTAGCTTTAGCTCTGCTAGTCTTAGCGCCGCTAGCATTAGCCCCGTTGGCATGGCGGTGAATGTAGCGATGTAGCAGTAGGCCCAGGCGGCATCCGTCGCTCTGGTGCTCCCGTCCATCCGCCGTGTCGGGTCCCTCTCATCATGGAGGTCTGCTGCTCGCGTGCGGTCCGAGGTCCCACCAGTCGGAAGGACAGGCACTCATCAGTGGATAAGCTGGATTCAGTGGTATGCTGAGGTAGCGGCTAGCAATAGCATAGCACCGTCGCGGCGCTACGCCGCCATCATGTGTCCGTGTGGGCATCAAAAATGTGAAAACACTTCAGAAAATATTAAATAAAGTTGAAAAATAAAGCGTGATGGTTTTAAGTGTCGTGATATTTATTGGAGCATTGAGCAACGTTTCGCCAGAATAGGCCTTCCTCAGGCTCATACACTCACATGAAAGACTCCTCAGCAAGACAGCGTGGGCACATTGAACAGGTCAGCATTAATCTCCGTACAAAAGGAAGTAAACAAACCGCCATCTTGGCTTTCAGAATAACAACTTCCGTTATCCTGCTTCTTAGAAAAATAAAAGCCACAATAGTGTTTCTTCTATAAAACACGCAGGATTAAATGCAATAATATAATTCAATATTTAAATTATTAAATTATTAGATTAAGGGTTAGGAATATCTGGTTGGGTTTGGTCAGAAAAACATTAGATTAAATTTAAGTCAAAAAGACTCTAAATTTTAATTTTGGTCAAAAGACCTTATGATAAGCCTAGATTGGAGGGTACACAGTTAGAATTGGGTCAAAAGACATTTAACTAGGTACAGATCAACAGGCAGTAATACACTGGCACGTCTTAAGGCTCAGTTACATAAACCTGTGATGAAGGTTAGGCACAGGAAGGTAGGCACTAACCTGGACAGACTGGCACTCTTGTGGCTCAGTCTCAAAGAGGCTTAATTAAATTGGAGTCAACAGACTTTTAGTTGGATCCATGTCCAGGGACTTGTTGTCCAGTCCAACTCCAGAGGTCCCAGACCAAACCCGTGTCAGACGGCCCTCAGCCAAACCAGGGTCAAAAGACGTAGCTCAATGCAGCATATATTTTAGATACCCTGGCACATCTTATAGGCACAGGCTCCCAGACAAAACCCGGCACTTATTGAGGCTCGGGCTGACAGACATGAAAACCGGCACTTATTGAGGCTCGGTTTCATAAAAGCTTAGTTAAGCTCAGGTCAAAAGACACTTATTTAGGCACTTATTAAGGCTTACTTCTCCCCTTGGTTAAGCTCAGGTCATAGACCACAGGGTTGGGTTTAGGCAAAAGGACAACGGGTCAGGCCAAGGCCAAGGGAGAAGGTTGGGTTTAGGTCAGAGAACATTGGTTAAGGTCAGGTCATGAGACTCTTGGATAGGCTTAGATTAAGGAAAACTGAATAACCCAACCAGATAAACGCCCTGATAAGGAGACTGCTGTAAACCCTTACACTATTTAGCTGGGAAAAACACGACCATCACACAATAAACACATCATATAATATAGGGAAATATTGAATCCTCTATAAAAGAAGTTGTAATCCTTCTGTATTAAATGTCCCGGACATTTTAGGTTAAAACCTGTAAACAAATGTCACCAAAAGGTGTTAAAAGAGTCAGTATTCAGAAATAAAAGTTCAATGGTGTGCTAGAGCACTTAAAAATAACTGAAACTCAAGTCCTAGGGACAGAAAACATGTCATTACATACCAAACTTAAAGTAATAAATTGCACACAGGCAGCGGAATCCATGTGGGGGAGAACCAAAGTCACCAGGCGGTAGATGTAACAGTACAGGCGGGTTAGGAAAGAAAAAAAGAAAAGGCAATATACCACAGGAGTGGATTTACTATGCCTTCAATGCACAAACTAGAAACAACCCCATACCTGGCAACTCCAGCACCCCCCCACACAAGAAACCCTGCTTAAAAATAAATATTCAACTCAGGTAAGTATTAGTGTGCAGTATATAACTTAATTTGTTATATTATTATATATTATGTTATGATATTATATAGCAGTGATTTATTAAATCTTCTGTATAACTATAATGTTCTTCTTTCCTCCGAAATTAGTAGACATTCTTCTCCTGCAGGTCCTCCGGTCCGCCAGAGGGCAGTCGCGGTGCAAATCGCGCCGGGCGGCGCGGCTGTGGAAATCTCCGTCACAGCTAGCATTAGCCCGTTAGCTTTAGCTCTGCTAGCCTTAGCGCCGCTAGCATTAGCCCCGTTGGCATGGCGGTGAATGTAGCGATGTAGCAGTAGGCCCAGGCGGCATCCGTCGCTCTGGTGCTCCCCCCGGTCCATCCGGCCGTGTCGGGTCCCTCTCATCATGGAGGTCTGCTGCTCGCGGTGCGGTCCGAGGTCCCACCAGTCGGAAGGACAGGCACTCATCAGTGGATAAGCTGGATTCAGTGGTATGCTGAGGTAGCGGCTAGCAATAGCATAGCTGTCGCGGCGCTACGCCGCCATCATGTGTCCCGTGTGGGCATCAAAAAATGTGAAAAACACTTCAGAAAATATTAAATAAAGTTGAAAAAATAAAGCGTGATGGTTTTAAGTGTCGTGATATTTATTGGAGCATTGGAGCAACGTTTCGGCCAGAATAGGCCTTCCTCAGGCTCATACACTCACATGAAAGACTCCTCAGCAAGACAGCGTGGGCACATTGAACAGGTCAGCATTAATCTCCGTACAAAAGGAAGTAAACAAACCGCCATCTTGGCTTTCAGAATAACAACTTCCGTTATCCTGCTTCTTAGAAAAATAAAGCCACAATAGTGTTTCTTCTATAAAACACGCAGGATTAAATGCAATAATATAATTCAATATTTAAATTATTAAATTATTAGATTAAGGGTTAGGAATATCTGGTTGGGTTTGGTCAGAAAAACATTAGATTAAATTTAAGTCAAAAAGACTCTAAATTTTAATTTTGGTCAAAAGACCTTATGATAAGCCTAGATTGGAGGGTACACAGTTAGAATTGGGTCAAAAGACATTTAACTAGGTACAGATCAACAGGCAGTAATACACTGGCACGTCTTAAGGCTCAGTTACATAAACCTGTGATGAAGGTTAGGCACAGGAAGGTAGGCACTAACCTGGACAGACTGGCACTCTTGTGGCTCAGTCTCAAAGAGGCTTAATTAAATTGGAGTCAACAGACTTTTAGTTGGATCCATGTCCAGGGACTTGTTGTCCAGTCCAACTCCAGAGGTCCCAGACCAAACCCGTGTCAGACGGCCCTCAGCCAAACCAGGGTCAAAAGACGTAGCTCAATGCAGCATATATTTTAGATACCCTGGCACATCTTATAGGCACAGGCTCCCAGACAAAACCCGGCACTTATTGAGGCTCGGGCTGACAGACATGAAAACCGGCACTTATTGAGGCTCGGTTTCATAAAAGCTTAGTTAAGCTCAGGTCAAAAGACACTTATTTAGGCACTTATTAAGGCTTACTTCTCCCCTTGGTTAAGCTCAGGTCATAGACCACAGGGTTGGGTTTAGGCAAAGGACAACGGGTCAGGCCAAGGCCAAGGGAGAAGGTTGGGTTTAGGTCAGAGAACATTGGTTAAGGTCAGGTCATGAGACTCTTGGATAGGCTTAGATTAAGGAAACTGAATAACCCAACCAGATAAACGCCCTGATAAGGAGACTGCTGTAAACCCTTACACTATTTAGCTGGGAAAACACGACCATCACACAATAAACACATCATATAATATAGGAAATATTGAATCCTCTATATAAAAGAAGTTGTAATCCTTCTGTATTAAATGTCCGGACATTTTAGGTTAAAACCTGTAAACAAATGTCACCAAAAGGTGTTAAAAGAGTCAGTATTCAGAAATAAAAGTTCAATGGTGTGCTAGAGCACTTAAAAATAACTGAAACTCAAGTCCTAGGGACAGAAAACATGTCATTACATACCAAACTTAAAGTAATAAATTGCACACAGGCAGCGGAATCCATGTGGGGGAGAACCAAAGTCACCAGGCGGTAGATGTAACAGTACAGGCGGGTTAGGAAAGAAAAAAAGAAAAGGCAATATACCACAGGAGTGGATTTACTATGCCTTCAATGCACAAACTAGAAACAACCCCATACCTGGCAACTCCAGCACCCCCCCACACAAGAAACCCTGCTTAAAAATAAATATTCAACTCAGGTAAGTATTAGTATATATACTTAATTTGTTATATTATTATATATTATGTTATGATATTATATAGCAGTGATTTATTAAATCTTCTGTATAACTATAATGTTCTTCTTCCTCCGAAATTAGTAGACATTCTTCTCCTGCAGGTCCTCCGGTCCGCCAGAGGGCAGTCGCAGTGCAAATCGCGCCGGCGGCGCGGCTGTGGAAATCTCCGTCACAGCTAGCATTAGCCCTGTTAGCTTTAGCTCTGCTAGCCTTAGCGCCGCTAGCATTAGCCCTGTTGGCATGGCGGTGAATGTAGCGATGTAGCAGTAGGCCCAGGCGGCATCCGTCGCTCTGGTGCTCCCCGGTCCATCCGGCCGTGTCGGGTCCCTCTCATCATGGAGGTCTGCACCGCGGTGCGGTCCGAGGTCCCACCAGTCGGAAGGACAGGCACTCATCAGTGGATAAGCTGGATTCAGTGGTATGCTGAGGTAGCGGCTAGCAATAGCATAGCCACTGTCGCGGCGCCACGCCGCCATCATGTGTCCCGTGTGGGCATCAAAAATGTGAAAAACACTTCAGAAAATATTAAATAAAGTTGAAAAATAAAGCGTGATGGTTTTAAGTGTCGTGATATTTATTGGAGCATTGGAGCAACGTTTCGCCAGAATAGGCCTTCCTCAGGCTCATACACTCACATGAAAGACTCCTCAGCAAGACAGCGTGGGCACATTGAACAGGTCAGCATTAATCTCCGTACAAAAGGAAGTAAACAAACCGCCATCTTGGCTTTCAGAATAACAACTTCCGTTATCCTGCTTCAGAAAAATAAAAGCCACAATAGTGTTTCTTCTATAAAACACGCAGGATTAAATGCAATAATATAATTCAATATTTAAATTATTAAATTATTAGATTAAGGGTTAGGAATATCTGGTTGGGTTTGGTCAGAAAAACATTAGATTAAATTTAAGTCAAAAAGACTTAAATTTTAATTTTGGTCAAAAGACCTTATGATAAGCCTAGATTGGAGGGTACACAGTTAGAATTGGGTCAAAAGACATTTAACTAGGTACAGATCAACAGGCAGTAATACACTGGCACGTCTTAAGGCTCAGTTACATAAACCTGTGATGAAGGTTAGGCACAGGAAGGTAGGCACTAACCTGACAGACTGGCACTCTTGTGGCTCAGTCTCAAAGAGGCTTAATTAAATTGGAGTCAACAGACTTTTAGTTGGATCCATGTCCAGGGACTTGTTGTCCAGTCCAACTCCAGAGGTCCCAGACCAAACCCGTGTCAGACGGCCCTCAGCCAAACCAGGGTCAAAAGACGTAGCTCAATGCAGCATATATTTTAGATACCCTGGCACATCTTATAGGCACAGGCTCCCAGACAAAACCGGCACTTATTGAGGCTCGGGCTGACAGACATGAAAACCGCACTTATTGAGGCTCGGTTTCATAAAAGCTTAGTTAAGCTCAGGTCAAAAGACACTTATTTAGGCACTTATTAAGGCTTACTTCTCCCCTTGGTTAAGCTCAGGTCATAGACCACAGGGTTGGGTTTAGGCAAAAGGACAACGGGTCAGGCCAAGGCCAAGGAGAAGGTTGGGTTTAGGTCAGAGAACATTGGTTAAGGTCAGGTCATGAGACTCTTGGATAGGCTTAGATTAAGGAAACTGAATAACCCAACCAGATAAACGCCCTGATAAGGAGACTGCTGTAAACCCTTACACTATTTAGCTGGGAAAAACGACCATCACACAATAAACACATCATATAATATAGGAAATATTGAATCCTCTATATAAAAGAAGTTGTAATCCTTCTGTATTAAATGTCCCGGACATTTTAGGTTAAACCTGTAAACAAATGTCACCAAAAGGTGTTAAAAGAGTCAGTATTCAGAAATAAAGTTCAATGGTGTGCTAGAGCACTTAAAAATAACTGAAACTCAAGTCCTAGGGACAGAAAACATGTCATTACATACCAAACTTAAAGTAATAAATTGCACACAGGCAGCGGAATCCATGTGGGGGAGAACCAAAGTCACCAGGCGGTAGATGTAACAGTACAGGCGGGTTAGGAAAGAAAAAAAGAAAAGGCAATATACCACAGGAGTGGATTTACTATGCCTTCAATGGGTTAGGGTTAGGGTTAGGGTTAGGGTTAGGGTTAGGTTAGGGTTAGGGTTAGGGTTAGGTTAGGGTTAGGCCAGGCCAGGCCAGGCCAGGCCAGGCCAGGCCAGGCCAGGCCAGGCCAGGCCAGGCCAGGCCAGGCCAGGCCAGGCCAGGCCAGGCCAGGCCAGGCCAGGCCAGGCCAGGCCAGGGCCAGGCCAGGCCAGGCCAGGCCAGGCCAGGCCAGGCCAGGCCAGGCCAGGCCAGGCCAGGCCAGGCCAGGCCAGGCCAGGCCAGGCCAGGCCAGGCCAGGCCAGGCCAGGCCAGGCCAGGCCAGGCCAGGCCAGGCCAGGCCAGGCCAGGCCAGGCCAGGCCAGGCCAGGCCAGGCCAGGCCAGGCCAGGCCAGGCCAGGCCAGGCCAGGCCAGGCCAGGCCAGGCCAGGCCAGGCCAGGCCAGGCCAGGCCAGGCCAGGCCAGGCCAGGCCAGGCCAGGCCAGGCCAGGCCAGGCCAGGCCAGGCCAGGGCCAGGCCAGGCCAGGCCAGGCCAGGCCAGGCCAGGCCAGGCCAGGCCAGGCCAGGCCAGGCCAGGCCAGGCCAGGCCAGGCCAGGCCAGGCCAGGCCAGGCCAGGCCAGGCCAGGGCCAGGCCAGGCCAGGCCAGGCCAGGCCAGGCCAGGCCAGGCCAGGCCAGGCCAGGCCAGGCCAGGCCAGGCCAGGCCAGGCCAGGCCAGGCCAGGCCAGGCCAGGCCAGGCCAGGCCAGGCCAGGCCAGGCCAGGCCAGGCCAGGCCAGGCCAGGCCAGGCCAGGCCAGGCCAGGCCAGGCCAGGCCAGGCCAGGCCAGGCCAGGCCAGGCCAGGAGCCAGGCCAGGCCAGGCCAGGCCAGGCCAGGGCCAGGCCAGGGTTAGCCAGGCCAGGCCAGGGCCAGGCCAGGCCAGGCCAGGCCAGGCCAGGCCAGGCCAGGCCAGGCCAGGCCAGGCCAGGCCAGGCCAGGCCAGGCCAGGCCAGGCCAGGCCAGGCCAGGCCAGGCCAGGCCAGGCCAGGCCAGGCCAGGCCAGGCCAGGCCAGGCCAGGCCAGGCCAGGCCAGGCCAGGCCAGGAAGGGTTAGGGCCAGGGTTAGGGCCAGGCCAGGCCAGGCCAGGCCAGGCCAGGCCAGGCCAGGCCAGGCCAGGGTTAGGCCAGGCCAGGCCAGGCCAGGCCAGGGTTAGGCCAGGGCCAGGCCAGGCCAGGCCAGGCCAGGCCAGGCCAGGCCAGGCCAGGCCAGGCCAGGCCAGGCCAGGCCAGGCCAGGCCAGGCCAGGCCAGGCCAGGCCAGGAAGGCCAGGCCAGGCCAGGGGTTAGGCCAGGCCAGGCCAGGCCAGGCCAGGGCCAGGCCAGGCCAGGCCAGGCCAGGCCAGGCCAGGCCAGGCCAGGCCAGGCCAGGCCAGGCCAGGCCAGGCCAGGCCAGGCCAGGCCAGGCCAGGCCAGGCCAGGCCAGGCCAGGCCAGGCCAGGCCAGGCCAGGCCAGGCCAGGCCAGGCCAGGCCAGGCCAGGCCAGGCCAGGCCAGGCCAGGCCAGGCCAGGCCAGGCCAGGGCCAGGCCAGGCCAGGCCAGGCCAGGCCAGGCCAGGCCAGGCCAGGCCAGGCCAGGCCAGGCCAGGCCAGGCCAGGGGCCAGGCCAGGCCAGGCCAGGGCCAGGCCAGGCCAGGCCAGGCCAGGCCAGGCCAGGCCAGGCCAGGCCAGGCCAGGGCCAGGCCAGGCCAGGCCAGGCCAGGCCAGGCCAGGCCAGGCCAGGCCAGGCCAGGCCAGGCCAGGCCAGGCCAGGCCAGGCCAGGCCAGGCCAGGCCAGGCCAGGCCAGGCCAGGCCAGGCCAGGCCAGGCCAGGCCAGGCCAGGCCAGGCCAGGCCAGGCCAGGCCAGGCCAGGCCAGGCCAGGCCAGGCCAGGCCAGGCCAGGCCAGGCCAGGCCAGGCCAGGCCAGGCCAGGCCAGGCCAGGCCAGGCCAGGCCAGGCCAGGCCAGGCCAGGCCAGGCCAGGCCAGGCCAGGCCAGGCCAGGCCAGGCCAGGCCAGGCCAGGCCAGGCCAGGCCAGGCCAGGCCAGGCCAGGCCAGGGGCCAGGCCAGGCCAGGCCAGGCCAGGCCAGGCCAGGCCAGGCCAGGCCAGGCCAGGCCAGGCCAGGCCAGGCCAGGCCAGGCCAGGCCAGGCCAGGCCAGGCCAGGCCAGGCCAGGCCAGGCCAGGCCAGGCCAGGGTTAGGCCAGGCCAGGCCAGGCCAGGCCAGGCCAGGCCAGGCCAGGCCAGGCCAGGCCAGGCCAGGCCAGGCGTTAGGCCAGGCCAGGCCAGGCCAGGCCAGGCCAGGCCAGGCCAGGCCAGGCCAGGCCAGGCCAGGCCAGGCCAGGCCAGGCCAGGCCAGGCCAGGCCAGGCCAGGCCAGGCCAGGCCAGGCCAGGCCAGGCCAGGCCAGGCCAGGCCAGGCCAGGCCAGGCCAGGCCAGGCCAGGCCAGGCCAGGCCAGGCCAGGCCAGGCCAGGCCAGGCCAGGCCAGGCCAGGCCAGGCCAGGCCAGGCCAGGCCAGGCCAGGCCAGGCCAGGCCAGGCCAGGCCAGGCCAGGCCAGGCCAGGCCAGGCCAGGCCAGGCCAGGCCAGGCCAGGCCAGGCCAGGCCAGGCCAGGCCAGGCCAGGCCAGGCCAGGCCAGGCCAGGCCAGGCCAGGCCAGGCCAGGCCAGGCCAGGCCAGGCCAGGC
This sequence comes from Percina caprodes, assembly GCA_013375575.1. Taxonomy (NCBI): domain Eukaryota; kingdom Metazoa; phylum Chordata; class Actinopteri; order Perciformes; family Percidae; genus Percina; species Percina caprodes. The sequence goes on from JABXJD010000504.1 coordinate 334,956, forward strand.
CAGCCAGGCCAGGCCAGGCCAGGCCAGGCCAGGCCAGGCCAGGCCAGGCCAGGCCAGGCCAGGCCAGGCCAGGCCAGGCCAGGCCAGGCCAGGCCAGGCCAGGCCAGGCCAGGCCAGGCCAGGCCAGGCCAGGCCAGGCCAGGCCAGGCCAGGCCAGGCCAGGCCAGGCCAGGCCAGGCCAGGCCAGGCCAGGCCAGGCCAGGCCAGGCCAGGCCAGGCCAGGCCAGGCCAGGCCAGGCCAGGCCAGGCCAGGCCAGGCCAGGCCAGGCCAGGCCAGGCCAGGCCAGGCCAGGCCAGGCCAGGCCAGGCCAGGCCAGGCCAGGCCAGGCCAGGCCAGGCCAGGCCAGGCCAGGCCAGGCCAGGCCAGGCCAGGCCAGGCCAGGCCAGGCCAGGCCAGGCCAGGCCAGGCCAGGCCAGGGTTAGGCCAGGCCAGGCCAGGCCAGGCCAGGCCAGGCCAGGCCAGGCCAGGCCAGGCCAGGCCAGGCCAGGCCAGGCCAGGCCAGGCCAGGCCAGGCCAGGCCAGGCCAGGCCAGGCCAGGCCAGGCCAGGCCAGGCCAGGCCAGGCCAGGCCAGGCCAGGCCAGGCCAGGCCAGGCCAGGCCAGGCCAGGCCAGGGCCAGGCCAGGCCAGGCCAGGCCAGGCCAGGCCAGGCCAGGCCAGGCCAGGCCAGGCCAGGCCAGGCCAGGAAGAAGTAGTTAGGCCAGGCCAGGCCAGGCCAGGCCAGGCCAGGCCAGGCCAGGCCAGGCCAGGCCAGGCCAGGCCAGGCCAGGCCAGGCCAGGCCAGGCCAGGCCAGGCCAGGCCAGGCCAGGCCAGGCCAGGCCAGGCCAGGCCAGGCCAGGCCAGGCCAGGCCAGGCCAGGCCAGGCCAGGCCAGGGCCAGGCCAGGCCAGGCCAGGCCAGGCCAGGCCAGGCCAGGCCAGGGCCAGGCCAGGCCAGGCCAGGCCAGGCCAGGCCAGGCCAGGCCAGGCCAGGCCAGGCCAGGCCAGGCCAGGCCAGGCCAGGCCAGGCCAGGCCAGGCCAGGCCAGGCCAGGCCAGGCCAGGCCAGGCCAGGCCAGGCCAGGCCAGGCCAGGCCAGGCCAGGCCAGGCCAGGCCAGGCCAGGCCAGGCCAGGCCAGGCCAGGCCAGGCCAGGCCAGGCCAGGCCAGGCCAGGGCCAGGCCAGGCCAGGGCCAGGCCAGGCCAGGCCAGGCCAGGCCAGGCCAGGCCAGGCCAGGCCAGGCCAGGCCAGGCCAGGCCAGGCCAGGCCAGGCCAGGCCAGGCCAGGCCAGGCCAGGCCAGGCCAGGCCAGGCCAGGCCAGGCCAGGCCAGGCCAGGCCAGGCCAGGGCCAGGCCAGGCCAGGCCAGGCCAGGCCAGGGCCAGGCCAGGCCAGGCCAGGCCAGGCCAGGCCAGGCCAGGCCAGGCCAGGCCAGGCCAGGCCAGGCCAGGCCAGGCCAGGCCAGGCCAGGCCAGGCCAGGCCAGGCCAGGCCAGGCCAGGCCAGGCCAGGCCAGGCCAGGCCAGGCCAGGCCAGGCCAGGCCAGGCCAGGCCAGGCCAGGCCAGGGCCAGGCCAGGCCAGGTTGAAGAGGCAAAGAAGAGGCCAGGCTAGGCCAGGCCAGGCCAGGGCCAGGCCAGGCCAGGCCAGGCCAGGCCAGGCCAGGCCAGGCCAGGCCAGGCCAGGCTAGGCTAGGCTAGGCTAGGCTAGGCTAGGCTAGGGCTAGGCCAGGCTAGGCCAGGCCAGGCCAGGCCAGGCCAGGCCAGGCCAGGCCAGGCCAGGCCAGGCCAGGCCAGCCAGGCCAGGCCAGGCCAGGCCAGGCCAGGCCAGGCCAGGCCAGGCCAGGCCAGGCCAGGGCCAGGCCAGGCCAGGCCAGGCCAGGCCAGGCCAGGCCAGGCCAGGCCAGGCCAGGCCAGGCCAGGCCAGGCCAGGGCCAGGCCAGGCCAGGCCAGGCCAGGCCAGGCCACAGGCCAGGCCAGGCCAGGCCAGGCCAGGCCAGGCCAGGCCAGGCCAGGGCCAGGCCAGGCCAGGCCAGGCCAGGCCAGGCCAGGCCAGGCCAGGCCAGGCCAGGCCAGGCCAGGCTAGGCCAGGGCCAGGGCCGAAGGAAGCAAAGAAGAGGCCAGGGTAGGGCCAGGCCAGGGCCAGGCCAGCCAGGCCAGGCCAGGCCAGGCCAGGCCAGGCCAGGCCAGGGCCAGGCCAGGCCAGGCCAGGCCAGGCCAGGCCAGGCCAGGCCAGGCCAGGCCAGGCCAGGCCAGGCCAGGCCACAGGCCAGGCCAGGCCAGCCAGGCCAGGCCAGGCCAGGCCAGGAGTT